>OX493333.1:2877500-3477500 GCA_950371115.1 Anania fuscalis
TCGTCCACCTGTGGCTATTGTTTATAATTATAACAATGGTGTCCTCACGTGCAGTCGATGTACTATCACGTTCATAACCAAAATTAGAATCTGTAGCAATATAAGGGCACACGACAGAGCTGACCAACAAGGCTCCTAAAATGTTATGCAGTCGCTGTGACCGAAAACGGGCTGGAGAAATCACAATCATCAAACATTCCGATTTTTACATATTAAACGGGATTGGAATACATTATACGACATAGATCACATATCAATATCTAGGATACTTATAAGGATATTTTTTATCGGTTCTCGTGGGATGATTATTCATTTCTAATTGGCTCAATTCTGAAGTAAATGCAGACGAAATGCCGGAATAGAAGCTAGTTTTTTTCTTAGTCAATTCAGAACAGAGTCAGGGTTATTATGAGTAAACAAATTACATACGACAAGGTTACATTAAGGATTCCTTAGACCTTTTTTAACCACTGTTAGACAGTGATATATAGCGATAATATCTTCGAAAAGACTATGCAGAGTAGTCACTCTGATGATAGATTTTAATAGTCATTAAAATGAAGAACTTTTTTAAAAGATGTTGTTTATGAGCAGCTGATTACGTGATTTGAAGGATTTATATTCTGCTATACACCCGGTAGATATATGATAAGAAATGATAACTATAGACACAATTAGTTAGAATAAAGTGGATATTGAGATCATGTATCTTTTTTATTAATCAAAAATTGAAAATGCTTGATTATTTTTAAATATTCATGGCATCCTCATGGCATTCATAAGGAAAAGTGAAAAAGAGGGAAAACAGATAAAGTAAATAATGTTTGTTTTTTGATAATTCATTTGTAATTCAGAAACTCATTTGCATCATTTCTTTATTGCTATTCTTAAGATACTTTGAGGCGATACATTTATTAGATTAGAAGCGAAGTAATCGTTTGAATGTGCTCGTATCATCAATCCTTGTCTTTCATACCGCATGACGTTGCATTTGTTTATAGGTGTAAACACCTACGTCGTTGAGTGCAATGACATCAAAAGATTTATAATGTGTCCAAATAAACATGTCAAAATTAGTACCTACTTACTAAATTGTTATACATACTGAGAAAACTTTTGATAAGCGTGGTTTTATAGGCAATTATGTGTTTTCGTGATTGCGAATCGAGGCAGCGCACTTTGAATGCCATACCAATTCACGATCGATCGATGTAAAACTGGAAAATACATCACTAGGGTACTAAAAAAATACGCAACTTTCTGTGTATAGTATCTATATGAGCTGTTTTTTCAGAACGAGTAAGCAGTTACATTGATTGATAAGGCACAGTTTAATTTAGAACAGTTTTTCTTCTACCTAGTACGTAGGTACGTAGTGTCAAAGGAACTAGGTCATTTTTGTCACACCAAACTTTGCGCTAATAGCAAACTTTGACATAAACTGGTAACGCAAACACATTCTGCACTCATTGTTATTTTGGTGCTGGATAAATACAGCTTTTGGTACAATCTAAAATAATAATGAACCTAAAAATAACTTTGTCCTCCATTATCAGATGCACGTGGCGCACGCACAATCTAACTATAGAACTTAAGACATTTTTGAAATAGGGTCAAGAATTACGTCGGCGGTGTGCTTGCGTGCGTTCGGATATTTTCGGCGCTCTTCGGGTGCGTTCGTCTATTTTCGGCACGGGTCGGGCGCGATCGGTTATTTTCGGAACGCGGGCGGTTCGTTTTAAAATTGGAAAACGCTTTCGTTCCGCCTTTGATGTGAAACAAATGTTGTTTATGTGAAGTGGCGCGTTACTGAAATGGCAAGGACTTATGATTCGGTGGTACAACAATTATGAAATTACAATTCTGTAAACATGAGGCGTTCTAAGGCCTAATTAAGGCCGTCAAACAAAACATGAAAGCGTGGGCCTATTTATACAATCTGCACTAATGCGTTTTACATTATGAATTCCATGTGATTAATAATTTCAGCTTACGAGGATTTAAAAAAAATGTTTTGTTATTTTAACTAATTTAAAAAAAGCTTCTCAAGAGGTTCTCAATTCGTCTGAATGTGTTTTTTTAAATTTGTATTCGTACTAGTACGAAAGATCTAAACTAAAGAATGTAGTAACACTTGTTTATATTATACGAGTACTAGCGATCCGATAGTCATTTTAAATGTTTTTTGTAGAGTTCTGCGGGGTAACCATGAACTCTTATAACGATCTCAAATCTGTCAAATCTGTCTATTTCGTATGTCAGTCTTCTTAAAACATAGCAGCGGGGTCTTACCATGAACGAACATCATTAGTACAAAATTTGACAAGATTGGACAGATTTTAGATTGTTTTAAGAATTCATGGTTACCCCCCTGAACTGAAAAGATTTCAATTCAAGGGGACTCTTTATAACCACACAATAAAGCGGGACAAAAAAAAATTGATTGTATCGCAGTATCAGTGATCTTTCGGTAGCCAATTTATAAGTTAAGCTTATAATGTCTTGTTGCCTATCTGTCTGTCCTTTCTATTTACAAGGTGCTTGGTAATGGGTATGGGTAAATATACCTTAAGCCAAAACTAGCCTTTGTTTAAACATGCATAGGTATCAATAAGTCAGTTTGATATCATTATTTAATTTTTTTAAATTGTCATTCTCTACATTTTTACAACACTTATAACTCGAGAACGGCTGGACCGATTTTCATGGTTTATAATTTGTTGGAAATGTATCCGCCCCAAATAGCAGAATAAATAATAAAACATTGAAAAAGCTCACAACATAAAATACTATTAGGCGGTACGAAGTTCGCCGGGTCAGCATATAGTTATAAATAAAGGTCAAGTATAAGTTCGACGGCTAAGGGACTGCGCCTGATATCGGCACGGCACGGCTAGGCATTTTTTGATGACAAATAGTATGTACCTTAATATTATAGCACTTGGACTAAAATTGCAATGATAGTGGTCTCAGCAAGCCGCCGTATGCTTATAAATACCGAATCATTAATTTTATCCTTAGTTTCATAATATGAAGGTACATTACTATTCGTCACCTAAAAGTCCCTAAGGATGCAAAGTTGCGGAACCTTCAGTGCCCGAGTTTAACTCGTTGGCCGCTTTTAGGGTTCCGTATCCAAAGGGTAAAACAGGACCCTATTAATAAGACTTCGCTGTCCGTCTGTCTGTCTGTCCGTCTGTCACCAGGCTGTATCTCATAAACAGTGATAGTTAGTGATAGTTAACAGTTATAGTTAGACAGTTGAAATTTTTACAAATGATATATTTTTGTTGCCGCTATAACAACAAATGCTAAAAACCATCCATCCATCCATCAGCCGAAAGACGTCCACTGCTGGACATAGGCCTCCCCCAAGGATTTCCACAAAGATCGGTCTTGTGCCACCCGCATCCAGCGGCTTCCCGCGACCTTCACCAAATCGTCGGTTAACCTTGTGGGGGGCCTACCAACACTACGCCTTCCGGCCCGCGGCCGCCATTCGAGGAATTTCCTGCCCCAACGGCCATCAGTCCTGCGAGCAATGTGCCCCGCCCACTGCCACTTAAGGTTTGCGATTCTGAGAGCTACGTCGGTGACTTTGGTTTGCCTCGGGATCGTCTCATTTCTGATTCGATCGCGAAGGGAAACTCCGAGCATAGCTCTCTCCATCGCCCTTTGAGTGACCTTGAGCTTTCTTATGAGGCCCATCGTTAGCGGCCACGTCTCAGATCCGTATGTCATCGCTTCGCTAAAAACCAGAAGAAAACAAATATTTAAGGGGACTCCCCTACAACAAACGTGATTTTTTTTGCTCTTTTTTTTCGTGGGACTAGACGAGGCCGACTCGCACTTGGCCGGTTTTTAATTTTCCGCACTAAACAGATACATTTGTAAAGCTACGTACACACCGACGGGCGCCGAGCGAGCGCAGTTTCTGGCTCATTGGTGCCGCAAGCGGAGTGTGAACGAGCCACAAGATGGAAACGGATTTTAAGCACACCGGTAAATAGGTCACTCGGTAAAGGATTTAGTTAAACCGGAAAAAATGTTTCTTTGCCTACATGTCAAAAACAAATCTTCGGTATTTATTGATATCGTTTGCTTTTACTATCATTCCTATACGTTTATATTGAATTTCAAAAATAAAAACCAGCCATGTGTGAGTCGGACTCGCGCACAAAGGGTTCCGTACCATTATCTATAAAAACGGCAAAAAAATGACGTTTGTTGTATGGGAGCCCCCTTAAATATTTATTTTATTATGTTTTAGTGTTTGTTGTTTTAGCGCCAAATACCTACATCATCTGTGAAAATTTCAACTGCCTACCTAAAACGGTTCATGAGATATAGCCTGGTAACAGACGGACAGTGCTTAGACGGATAGACAGACAGACAGGCAGACGGACGGACAGCGGAGTCTTAGTAATAGGGCACCGTTTTACCCTTTGGGTACGGAACCCTAAAAATGAGCCAGTCAAAACACTAATTGAAATGGTCTCGAAGTAAAAACTTAAATTAGATAGATTTTTGCTAGTGTCAGTTTAGGAAAGGTCGTTTTCCAAATCCGAAGTTCGAACTAAATTACCACCACACTTTTTGGGTCTTCAAAGATAAATACATGTGTGAATAATAAACATACTCGTACTTTAATATTAATATTTAATAAAGAGTGCGTAACCTAATTTAGGTTCTGATTTGTGGACGAAAGCTGCACCCTAATAATTAAAACATGGGCATTAAAATTAATTACCGAGCGGCATACGGGTTTCATGACATGTACGCATTTTTACAAGTTATTAATGCTAAAAGACGAGCTTGTATAATGTGAAGTAATTATCAACATAAATTCAGCCTTAGAATGTCCACTGCTGAACATAAGCCTCTTCCAATGATTTCTAGATTAGTCGGTTAGAAGCGGCCCGCATTCAGCGGTTTACTGCAACCTTTACCAGGTCGTCTGTCTACCTTGAGGGTAGGTGGGCGTCATACGCTGCGGTTGCCGGTACGTGAATGTTACGTGCGAGTTTACAATACAACGTTAAGCCCAAACACTCGAAACCTTTTCTGAGATGATTTAGATGATCAAATACAACAATCTTTTCTGAGGGTACGTCCAGATCTGGCGAACGCGCCGCGAATGCGCAGCGCGCAAGCCGCTCGCGACCTGGAGACGTATTTTTGAAGCATTCGAAATTAATCTTAAATTCGAACACGAATACGAGTCGCGTGCGAACTTTATTTCTATTGCTCTAGCATTTTTACGCATTTTTGAATCACTCGAATTATGTGTTGCTATTAGAGTAAAATTCTTGTCACTTTTTTTCGTTTTACGCAGAAAATATTAAAAACCGGAATGCAAAAACTTATTGATTTTAAAAACCAGCAATAAAGGCAGGCAAGGACGGAACAAAAAGAAAAGTTTTTAATCTGTGAACCATATGTTTACTTGTCAATGTTATACTTCCGAACTTTCTACTAGTAGAATCGAAATACGAGTGGGTCGGACCACTCGTTGCAGAATTCACGAAATGAATTTTCAAAAATAGGGATTCTAGTCATTTGCATGCGAATCTTGTCATTTCATATTCGAATTGGAATTCGCATGATTCAAAAATACGTCTCCTGTACGCGCGCAACACGCGTTCCGTTACTGCAATCGTTTGGCGCCTCTTTGACGCAACTCATGCAAGGCTTGTACGTACAGTGCGCCCGAGCTGCGCGCGCGCAGTTCCAGTTCACGTTTCAGGTAGCCCACAGGTGTTGTATGGCGCTATAATTTATTTACTTTTCAGAGCAACCGATTATATGGTGTGCAATCCGAATGATTAGGCTACGGTGCCACTGTCATCCACCTTTAGGCATAATTTTCGAACTTACCAATTTGTTGTAAAACTATGGATTCTGTTGCTTACCTGGAACAAAAAAAAAACATAAATTTTCTAATCATTGTTTTATTATCGTGGATTTCATTAAAAAAATTATTAAATAAATAATGATCTCATTTTTTTCATTTGATCCAATATGATTTAAATTGTGACTTAATAAAGACAAAATTCAGACAAATTAATAACCTGCTCCTTTTTTGAAGTCGGTTGAAAAGAAAACATATTCCACAGAGTATTACTTATTAACACGAATGTCGATTTATAGCCGATATAAATTAAAATCAAATCAAACATCCATTGGTTAACAAACATCAAATCGCTATAGTAATAACAGTGTTGCTCTAATAACTTGGCCGACCGTAGATTAATTTGCTCTGTATAGTTATGGTAACACCGGTGTTTGAGGTTAGCCGCTTCCACTCCGGCCGACCATTTGGTATGCAAATCAAACACGATGAGCCTCTGGAATCGATAGGTATAGGTATAGGTATAGGCACTGATCATACATACGTACGTACGTATACGTCCAGGCATCTATTATAAACGTGATCTTATACATACGTACGTACGTCCAGGCGTCTATTATAAACGCACAAGGGTATAGGAACGTAGCGAGTCGTGCTTGTTTTGTGGGTATAGGTACTAATTATACATATATAGTTTAAATTAAATGTATTTATGTATAGTTTGAAATAAAGGTATTTCCTTTCTATGAAAAATTCTACAGGTATATAGAATAAAAAACGTTTATTTGACACACATAGGCATAGTTACAAACAGAATTACATTGAACATACAAAAAGAGTGTCAAAAAGGTTCCCGCTCAGCATTTGTCGTTACAGCCGAAGCCGTAACGACGCTGGTTTTCAGAGGCAACCCCGACTAGGACGTGGGACGAGTAGTGACAGCGGTATATCGGACCACCAGAGAACCCCAAATCCCTCCGGCCGACTCCGGCTCGGAATCAGGGAGGCTCCGGGGATTCCGATATTATTACTCTATTTTTTTACCATACTATACTACTATATTATAGTCTACAATACTATAGTCACATAGTAATACCCTTAAAAAAAATATCTTAAAGATATCTATGTACCTATAAAGTTATGTTTATTATAATTAGGAGTAAAAAGTTTAACTGGTATTTACCATAGCTCTATAACTTCCCACAGCTGTAATTCTTTGAAAAAACAAACTTTGACATTAACCGCACTCAGAGCAGCCAGGTTAAGTCGATTTCTTTGTAATATCCTGCAACCTCTGCGGAACATTGTCTGTGGATTCTTGAGTGCGAAATTGCAGAAGTATTATTAGTTCGTGAGGCCGGAAAGTCATATCCAGTCGAGGATATCTTATTAGCAGTATAATTTAAATTTGATTATCATCAATAAACTGCGGGTATCCTAATTATTTTACTATAGACACCCTAATTTGGCCTTTTGCCTGAATACGGTTCGTCTTTAAAATTAATTTAACCTATCATGAAATCGACCTCACCCCTTTGTAAAAACGTTATCTGAAATCGCAGAGGGGAACACCCAAATATTCCGAAAAATATTATTCCTAATTTGAATATTCCGATTTTCTTCAATCCAAATTTCATAATTCCGAATTAATGCCGATCATATTTAAATCATGAACCTTATTTAAACGAATATTAATCGTAAGAAAACTTTTAAGGGGTCCGTACCCAAAGGGTAAAACGGGACCCTAATACTAAGACTCCGCAGTCCGTCTGTCTGCCCGTCCGTCACAAGGCTGTATCTTATGAACTGCGATAGTTAGACATAAGAAATTTTCATAGATAATGTATTTCTGTTCCCGTTAAAAACACAAATATTAAAAATCGGAATAAAATAAATATTTAAGAGAGCTCCCATACAAGTTACAACAGACATGATTTTTCTTCGTGAGCGAATCCGACTCCCACTATGCCGGTTTTTTACCATCTTTAGTATGAAAAATTAAAACACCGAAGCGCTATCAACCCGAAAACGGTATTTCGAATATCAGTTTTCCGAAAAACCAATGAAGGAGGATCCTTCTTAAAACATAGCAGCGGGGTGCCTAACCATGAACGAACATTATTAGTACGAAATTTGACAGATTTGAGATTGTTTTAAGAGTTCATGGTTACCCCTTAGTAGTTTAGTCTATGATGGTAATATTACATTTGGTGTGTTTTTATACTCGTATTAAGCTCTTTAGAAGCAGAACGCTCCAATCACCACCCCCTAGTAACGTCAATTCAAGAACAAGTCAAGGCTTTACCCTACGTAGCGCTAACTATTCCTTCGCTAAACCACTGAACCGTTTAAGTTTGAACTCTATTTACTTTGTTCCGTACCGCCAGAGGCTGAAAACAGCAGTAACTCAACTTAACACTGGGCCCTAACCATGAACTGTTAAAACAATCACAAATCTGTCAAACATTATCATTTCTGTCAAATCTAGTATGAAATGACGTACCAAAATTGACAGATTTGACAAGTTTGAGATTGTTTTAAGACTTCATGGTTATGGCCCTGAAATTGACGTACTAACACAGACAAATGTGGAAAGTAGAGCTCAATTTGTGTTTTGGTTTCTTGTAAGTTGAATAAGTCGTCATGATAGTGAAGTCTAGAAACGGAATTTTGGAGCGTTAGAATTTCAACTCGCATACGTAATCCCAAGATCAGGTACAATTTCTTTGGGATTCGTATACGATTCTTGCGACTAAAACAATGTTAAGATTGATAATTCTTGAAAATTACATGTCTGAAGGCTTAGTCACAAAATAAAAAAAATATTGTTGCTTTGTATATTTTGAAAAGTGGTATAAATAAATATTGGACAACATCACATACATTGATCTGATCCTAAGGTAAGTAGCTGAAGCACTTGTGTTATAGAAATCAGAAACAACGACGGTACCACAACACCCAGACCCGAGACAATATAGAAAAGTTCGTTTTCTACATTGACCTGACCGGGGATCGAACCCGGAAGCTCAGAGATCATGGCGACGCCATATATAGTCCGGCGTGCTCGCCTCTCGGCTACGGAGGTCGTCGGCTAAGTATAAATAATAAACGTCAATTTATATTACTTTTCGATCTATTTATGCCAAGTCACTGTTTAGTGGAACTCACACTCCTCTACACTGACCAAAAATGAACAAAACGTCGTCACCAATCTCCGTAATCTGACAATTGACAGGCCACAGCTCTCGTGCAGCACGGATACATGGTTTCCAATCAGCTTTGGAAAGCCTTCGAGTTCTCGATTGGACGATTTTTGTTGTTTTTCTGATGATGCTGTTTTGTTTTGTGCGACCACGCCTAAAACTTTTTGTTGGGATTATCCGTATTATTGATGCTTTTTTGTTCCTTTTATTTTTCATTTAATATTAACTGGCAAGTTTTTTAAATATCGATTTTTCGTCTTAAAATGGCACACGAAAAATCTGAAGGTAAAAAAATGATCGAACTTAATTATACAGAGGTATATAACTAGTAAATACGATAAAAAATAATCATCAGAGGTTCAATAATAATGCTAATGCTCGATTCCCAACATTCGGTATTTTTTAAAATGAAAAGTCATACCAGGAAATAAATGCAGGGAATTTCGGATAAAATGTCGAGCAATCATTGACAAATAACACAATTGAACTACTGAACCTTTTCTGTGTAGTGTAGTTACTCTGGCAATGAGTGCTACTTTCAAATTGAATGCAGGTGGCGCGAGTTCCACTAAGTGCGCACTTACGTGTCAGTGAGTGGGTAAACCCCCCATTTACTGATAGGGGATGAAGTATTTAAGCCACAGGCTATATGGGCAGGGTGACTGCACTTTGTGAATGTGACTCCAAATGTGTGATAAAAACAAATTGTATTAATTAAATCTATTATCTAGTCTCAGACTAAGCAAAACTTGTAGTATGGACACTTAATACAATCTTTGGCATGGATGTTGAGAGCTGGGGCAAAGAGTGGGAATCGCTTAAGCATTTTACAAGACGATCATCGTATCAGAGACGCGTGTGCGTGGAGCAAACGACCAATCACGGCCGGCGAGGCGGTGCAGGCGCGTATCGCATGATTAGCCAATGACGTAATCGTAATGGTCCTATGCGCATTTTTGGCCCAGCGCTCAAGATTGGCACCGCTAGTTGTAACAGATAAACATACTCGAATACATTATAAACATCTATGACTCATAAATGCTCATTACAGAGAGCGTGAACCATTATACCATAACGGTCGTCAAACCTGTTAGGCCGTTTTCTCATATGTCGGCACAGCAGCGGCGCGACATCAGCATGCTCGGTATACGCGGTACAGAAAGTATGGAACCTGTGCCGCGCCGCTCCCGCGCATAACGAATCAATCAGGAACGCTCCATTGAAATATAGGCGCTCGGTAAGCTTTCTGTACCGCGTATACCGAGCATGCTGATGTCAATGTAGGAGACTAGTTGGTAAAAGTTGGGGTCTTAATCCAAAAACCACACTTTGGCTATACACATCAGTTATCAGACCTTCTATAACTGATGGATCAGTTGTATGGTGGCCCAGAACACAACTGACCACTGTGAAAACAAAACTTCAGAGTTTACAGCGCCTAGCGAGCGTAGGAGCCACTGGATGCATGAGAACCACCCCATCAGCCGCGCTCGAGTTCCTCCTAAATCTGAGACCACTAGATCTCATCATACAGAAGGAAGCACAATCAGCCGCCATGAAACTAAGAGCAAACGGAAACATTCAAAAGTTCTGCAGGAGGTCCTGAAGGAATCAGAAAACGGCCTTAGGGTCTGTTTTTGTTGTTTTTGATGTGTTGTAGAATATAATAGAATAGAATAGAATAGAATATTATTTATTTGGCACTCAAAATTGACACAAACATGAAAATGAAAATAACATAGATTGACACAGAACTAATAATAATATTATAAATAAAAATAAATAAACGTGCCAAAAAGGACCCTCGCTCAGTATTCGCCGTGGTAACTTAAGGCTGCCACGACACTGATATTCTGCGAGGGCCTCAAACAATCAAAAATAATTAAATAAAAAATAATAATAAAATAAATAATCAACAAAATCCTAACAAACAATAACAAAGAAAAGAATATACCACACGAAGTAACACAAAAAAGAAAAAAAACATTAGACCAGAGACAATGACAACCAGCTCAGCCGATAGCTCAGCACCGATCGTGTGCGTGTGCGCATGCCTTTATAAGCGTCGGCCGGAGTGTTTGCATTGTCTCTGGTTGCACGGCCAAAGAACTTACTACTAAGTGATTATTGAATACTACTGCTCACTGTGTCCGCCATTTTCGCAACACAGGTAATTTGCGTAAAATGGTGTGATGCCACGTAATATGCACATGTTATGACTCATGTGGCATGGTTTATATTTTGAAAAAGCAACATCTTAATGTGTGTAGTAAAAGTAAAAGTAAAGTATGCCTATATACGTCCCACTGCAGGGCACAGGCCTCGCCTCAACTATGAGGTGGTTTGGGCCATACTCCACCACGCGGGCCCGGTGCGGATTGGTGGAGGGGTGTTGTAAGGCCAGTGACTAAACCTTACTGTCAGATGTTATCAAGCCGCCTTAAGGCCTCTGACTAGGATTCACGACCAATATCAAGCGATATTAGCCGGGACCAACTTTTAACGTGCCTTCCGAAGCACGGAGATGCTCGTGATAAATGTCACTAAATATGGTCGGAATGGTCACCCATCCACTCACGACCGCGGCGTTGGTTGCTTAACTTTAGTAATCGATACCAAAGCGCTGCCGCCACTGAGCTACGAGCACCTCAATGTGTGTAGTGACGACGCATAAATCTGAAAGTGCAAGCAAGCAATGAATGTGCATGTGTGCATGAATGTATTCAAACACCAGGATAGTCCCTAAAAGATTATGCGTAATAAGCGTTGTTTTTGGTTTTATTAGTTGATTGACTTAAAGGGGGTGATTTTGCATATTACAATAGGACCAACTAAAATATAACCGATAATGATCAAATAAAAAATCGCTCGCATTCGCGGCGCAATCACATCATTACGCACCTTTAGGTACTGATTCGGTTCTGAATTGAAAAAAAGCAATCTTTAATTTTTTTATTATTATTAGGATAAATAAGGTATTATAATGAGCTAATAATGCGTCGGAATGAACGCTTCGCAAAATTAACAGGTAATTATGACTCATTATCCTCGTCCAATAATCCCGAAATTAATTAGTCAGCCGAACAAGAGGTCAGAGTTCCTACTTAATAATTAAATCGGACGGTTATTGGTAATAAAGGTTGTGACTTGGGGAAATGGTAGGCTTCTAATAAAATTAAATAATTCCTTAAGTCTAATAGATTTTTTGAGTGCCAATGTTTGATTAAACTTTTTAGAGAGCTTATTAAGCAATATGGTTTCTACCCTGTTTCTGTCTAGTTTCGGTATTTCATACATAAGCTCGGCCTGTCTCCGGCTCTGTTAAAAACTAGGAATGCTTACTTCTAGCAAATAAGCGTCTGTGATACTGTGTACAACCTTAAAGTATGATTCACACCAAAGGGGTGCACTGGAACGCGTTGGAACGCATTTCGATGTCAAAGTCAGAGTGTAAATTAAAGTAGTAATTTGTTAAATTCGTCTGTGTGTAGCTTGCCTTAGGGCTCAAAGACAAAACTGCGATGCGACGTCGCATTGCAAAAATCTACGCACGAATGCATTTGATATCAATGCAGTTTTCTGCGTTGTGAATTCACTCACATCTCACCGTTTCGCAGCTTGTGTATGGGCCCTTATATATGACCCCTCTGATTTCAGAAACGAGATACTATTGATATGCGATCTCATAGATCTGTTCAGCGTTTGAAGAGTTAAGAGACTAAAAAATTGCTGCTAAAAGCTTCTTTTGGACCTTTAAAACTCTGAAACTGGATGCGAAACTTTTTTAGCCTACCGCGTTGTCATGCGCCTAGGGGGTATGCTTAACCCCCTAGGCGCATGACAACGCTAATATAAAATGCTTATATGCGGCAAGTCTTGTTATTTTTGAAGCGATTGTTAGCTGATCTCGGTGACCCTTAAAGCCATATTACACTCGCGATTTTTTTTTTTTTTTTTATTTGAGATGGGCTTACTCTTGACCCCAATCTTGCTCTAGCTAAAGCATAGATGGGATCTACGACGGAGCGAGCTTGCCCAGAAGATGCCTATTCACTCTGGACTTAAAGAGATTTGCGAGCGATTTCAAAGCGAGGCGAGAGTGCAACACTTCACTCCACTCGCTCGTATTACGCCAGATTCTTAGACAAAGGCACTGTACGGCACTGAACGGTAGGACATTTTTTTTAAATACATCGCAAAAAGTAAGTCTATTTATTTTAATTAAATTGACAACATTTCTTTACATAGGTACATTGCTCTGATCATAATAGTAATAGCTAAAACACTTGTGTTGCAGAAATCAGAAACAACAACGGTACCAAAAGACCCAAGACGATACAGAAAAGTTCGTTTCATAGGTGCATTGACCGAAACAAGACGGAACCAAAATCGAACCCGGGACCTCAGAGATGGCGACGCCAAGTCCGGCGTGCTCGCCTCTCGGCTACGGAGGTCGTCATCGGATAATTCAGTCTCACATCTGTTCCGTACCCAAAGGGTAAAACGGGACCCTATTACTAAGCTTCGCTGTTTATCTACGACGACCGTCTGGTGTAGTGGTTCGCGCTCCGGACTACAATGCCTGGTGGTTGCGGGTTCGAATCCCGCGAGGGGCAAATGTTAGTGTGATAAGCACGAGCATTTGCACCAAGTCATGGATGTTTATAAACGTATTTAAGTATGTTTATCCGTTATCTAGTCGCCATAGCACAAGCTTTGCTTAGTTTGGGCCTAGACAATTGGTGTGATTGTGGAAACAATTTATTATTATTTATTATTGTTATTATCTGTCTGTCTGTCCGTCTGTCACCAGGCTGTATCTCATAAACCGTGATAGTTAGAGAGTTGAAATTTTCACAGATGATGTTGCCACTATAACAACCAATACTGAAAAACAGATTACAATAAATATTTAAGGGGGCTCCCATACAACAAACGTGATATTTTTGCCGTTTTTATAGATAATGGTACGGAACCCTTCGTGCGCGAGTCCGACTCGCATTTTTTTAAAGGTCTTTATTTTATTTTTAATTGCACGTATTGGACGGACCTAATACCTAAGATCATTATGAAATGAAATGAAATTTACAAGTTTACATTATCTTAAATGTACAAACATTTCTAGTTATTTATCTTTTTTTTATTTATTTTTTAATTGGACAACATCACATACATTGCTCTGATCCTAAGGTAAGTAGCTAAAGCACTTGTGTTATAGAAATCAGAAACAACGACGGTACCACAACACCCAGACCCGAGACAATATAGAAAAGTTCGTTTTCTACATTGACCCGACCGGGGATCGAACCCGGAACCTCAGAGATGGCGCGGGCGGCGCCAACGTGAATGTATTTAGAATAGAATAGAATAGAAAAAGATTTATTTGACACAAACAGAATACAAAAGGAAAAAAAAAACATTTAAAGTCCGGCGTGCTCGCCTCTCGGCTACGGAGGTCGTCATTCGCATATTGTTATTGTTGGTTTATTAACATTGCAAATCAACTCGAATAAACCGATAATAGTCACGAACAGACACAAGTTTGATGAATATATTTATTAGCTGTGGTCAACCAGAGGGTATATCGGCGATTAATATTGGTACACAAATAGGGGTTGAATCTAAACACGATAAGGGTTGGACACGCTAACCAAAGATTAATTTATTTACCCCACAACCGCAAACTGTTTACCCAGAAAAGAAGTTTTAATTGTCGAATTGATGGGACTATTTATATTTGGTAATTAAAGAAACAGTTTTAAAGTTGAAATAGTAACATTAAAGCTAATTTTAGATAACTGCTCTAATATTAAAAAGTAGCTATTTACAGCAAGCATCTTTTTACAAAATAAAAATTGCAAATAAATAAAAATACAATTTAATCACACTACACAATAATTCAATGTGATTCGAAGTTTTTTGTGACTACTTGTCCTTTAAAATAAAGTCTTCGGTTAAAATTACTTCACTGTAACGAAATAAATTTATATTCTTATATGTAACTATGTACTGTTTGTTTCCCTACAGTAAATAAAATAAAAAATAGGATCGTTAGACAAGATAAACAAACAACGGATTAACCGATCCTTGTTTAACCAGCTGCAGTTGCTACAACTATTCAAATGTTATTCAAAAATGCAAAAAAAAACACGTACCATTATTATAGCAGCCAGTTTTTTTCAAAGGTTGTAACAACGAAGGCTTTCTTTCCACAAACAGTAATTTTAATTTAATATACGGACGAACGAACGAAGTATTTTCGTAATAGGTCTCTTGATACTGCCATCGATTAAATCAGAATATGTCCGTTGAGACCGTGCTCAGGAGTCTAGGCGACTAAGCCTGTAAAGTTACGGAATGTCTTCGATTTCTAAAAAGGCATAGGTTTTTTTTTGCAACCAATACCCCGCCTCTCGGGCAGCGTTTTCCGTGGCGCAAAGACAGAATCTTTCCTTTTACATTGCAATTTAAAAATCTCAGTTAAAACATTAGCAATAAAATATTAAAGACCAGCCAAAAGTTTTATCTACCACTTCGTGTCGTCGTGGTTGATTTACATATCTTCACAAAATTACAGCTCTCTAGTGTCAACACTCTTCAAGCAAAACCTCAGACGGACAGATAGTCGGACATCACGAAACTACAATGGTTCCTTGTTAGGACTACGGAACCCTAAATAGCAACTAGAATTAAATCTCAATTTAAAAGTCACGAAAACATAATGCAGTCGCACATTCGATGGTAAAGGATGCTAGCGATCAATGAAGGCTATCGCGTGTGAATTTTCCGCTAGAGGGATTAGTGTCGCGTGAGGTCTACAAATGAAACGTCAGTTTGTGGGTGGCTAAGTACGCGGGTGTATTAGAATGACTGAATGTTTTGGGATTCAAGAGATTCAGTATGGAAAATATGAGTTTTGGGTCAATGAATGTCAGTGCTTTAAAAGCGGAGCTAAGAAAAAGACGTCCAAAAAGTCTTTGAGATTACATTATACTTCCGTTTCCGTACCTTGATTCTGTATCTCGCAAAAGCAATGCGATAGCGAAAATTGTCCAATTCTTGCTTTAAAATCGCAAATTGACAGTAAAAAAACAAAACAAGCAATCTACTGTCAGTGCTGCCCATAGATTTTGACACTAACCATCAATCGGGCGATTACTGTGCGATTATTGATTGCTAATTTTTAGGGAATAAGAGGGCCGGCTGTCTTAATAATTGCTGTACAATTGCCTTGTCAGAAGCTGTATTTTTGGGACGTGTACAAGTTCTCGGAAGAAGGCATATACTAAAATGGCTTTAACTTCGGCTTTGATATAGCAAACGGGTCATGATTTGGAAAAAGAACTGAAAAAAAAAACCGATCATTTAAAAATTGAATTAAACAGACGCGCAAAAGCGTCGCGTGGTTGGACATGGAGTCGGAGATTAATTAATCTATTCGCCCCGGGGCCGGTGTTTATCCCTGGATCGAATTATTTCGGGGCAACGGACGCGATTGCCGTGGGAGGGCACAGATGGCGCGCTTTCATCTTCGCAATTAATAAGTTTCGACTGAGTATTTAATAGGATCGTTTCAATATTTGCGATCAGCTCGTTAGGAACTATTCCGTTGGTTTGGATTGGCAAATTTTAAACCGCGAGATAGAGAGGGTAGAAGTACCAGTAGGTACATAATAAACGGTACCCTGATTCCGTATCTTGAAAAAGCAATGCAATAGCGAAAATTGTCCAACTCTGGCTTTAAAATCGCAAATTGACAGCAAAAAACAAAAACAAAGCAATCTACTGTCAGTGCTGTCCATAGGTTTTGACACTAACCATCAATCGGGAGATGACTGCGCGATTATTGCTGATTGCAAATTTTTAGGGAATCAGGAGGCGGGATTGAATATGAAAACACAACCAGTTGATGTGCCTTTGACTCTAATAAGTCTATGAAAAATGTAGATGTCAACAATAAATATTTATATTAATAAAAATAATGATTTAAGAACGTAATGTAAGTACCTCCCTAAAATGAATGGTAACAGCCTAGTGGAATTAATCAAATAAATTTACCCATATAAACAGTGGTACCAGGAATTTCCAACTTCCAACTATGTAAACCTTTATCCCACTTTTAAATTCAAAATCACAGGCTTTTTATGGATGACTGGCACTAGGATTGTTCGTTCAAAAACACAAATTTCCGCGTTCTGAAATTCCATGGAATAATTCGTTGTAATAATTTTATTTAATTTTACATTATCTTCATACGTTAATTGTACCGAATTATTCCGCGTCGGACATTTATATTAAAGTAGTCAATGTATTAATTTCGTTCTTTCCACAAATAAATACAAAAATCTGTTTTTAAATTGGAGTCAAAAGAAAGTAGCACTCTTTGATCAATTAACACTTTATACTTCCGTTTCCGCAAGCCAATATTGATATTTCAAAGTTTAAATCATGTTAACTCTGTCGTGTTTAGTTTTATTTATCTTATAAATTTGTTCGTTTCGCTTTAAATTAACTTTCTTGTGTCAGACTATGTAATGTGAATTTGCTCTTTGGCAAGTATACAGGCTGACTTTTTTATCACCGTCCAAACCTTCTGAGATGACTCTCGTGATACAAACGATCAACTCTTACTCTTGTACAAACTCTCTAACTGCAAAATAAATCAGCTGATCCATACAAAACAGCAATTTGCATTCGACTAAAATGTATGAATCTTATCTTAAGTTTCATGTAACTATTTAGGCGAAGTTTTTTATACAGAAATAAATTAATCTTTATCTTTTATGAAACAGTTGAATTTTATTTTCGAGTAAGGGAGTTTGTCCAATTGTAAGAGTTGTTCGTTTGTACCACGGGAGACATCTCAAAAAGTTTGGACAGTGATAAAAAAGTCAACTAGTATGTATAGCCCACAATTGTCCCGAAACAGTGGTAGGGTATAAAAAATGGAACGTGTAAAAGCGCTTAGTTTAAGTCTAGTTGCAGAAATAAATTAGTTTTATTCGATATACAGCAAAAGCAAAGTTCATATGGTGTATATTCACATACAAAAAGTTTATTTAATACAATAAATTTAATTCTAAGCGCAGAAATAACTTGACAGAAAACTTATTCTAGTGTCGCAAAGTTTCAAGCGTATAATTTTAGATCTGCAGACTGTGTTCCATTCAAAACTGCCTCGACTTGACAAGGTAGTCTTCTAAGCAAAATAGATGCTACATTACTAGTTTATCTAAATACATAGGTACTTATTATAGTAAATATTGGACATCATCAAATACATTGCTAGGATCCCAAGGTAAGTAGCTAAAGCACTTGCGTTATAGAAATCAGAAACAAAGATGGTACCACAACACCCAGACCCGAGAAAATATAGAAAAGTTCGTTAACCACATTAAACCGCCCGGGGATTGAAGACCGGGGATTATTATTGCTTGAAAAAAAAATCACGAACATCAGGTCTAGTAGTTGAAGCTCCGCAGTATAAAACCATGTGGTTGCTGGTTGCGGGTTCGTATCCCGCAGGAGGCAAATGTTTCCGTGATGAGCACGAGCATTCGTAACAGTACCATTTGTAGACTTTCTTTTGGCCAAATTAAAAAATACTCGAATGTAGCCTAAGGTTTTGCTTCCTTTGCATGTTTAAATATGCGGCCTACCAGCCAAAATTTTTGAAGAAGAGCTCCAA
This sequence comes from Anania fuscalis, assembly GCA_950371115.1. Taxonomy (NCBI): domain Eukaryota; kingdom Metazoa; phylum Arthropoda; class Insecta; order Lepidoptera; family Crambidae; genus Anania; species Anania fuscalis. Next base: position 2,896,243 of record OX493333.1, read on the forward strand.
ACTGGTAATGGGTAGGGCGCAACTAGACATTGGACATTACCTTTGTTTTGTTCATGTTCATCTTTAGGCCTAATTGTTGAAAAACTCTATTAGGCCATCGAGCATTATGCCTAGGTTTTCCAGCGATTCTGCCATGAACACAATATCGTCAGCAAACCAAAGGTGAGTGATGTATTCGCCGTTAGTGTTGACGCCGAACCCTTCCCATTTCAGGAGTTTAAAAGTGTCTTCCAATGCGGCTTACAAGCTTTGCTTAGTTCGGGGCAAAATAATTGGTATAGTTGTTGAAAGTATTCATTTAGTAGTACCCACAAATTGGACAGACGACCTGGTAAAGGTTGCGGGAAGCCACTAAATGCAGGCCGCCTCCAACCGGCCGATCTGGAAGTCACTACGGAAGGCCTATGTTCGACAGTCGATGTCCTGTGGCTGAAATGATGATGATTTTAGTAAGTCATTGCATTAAATCAGTGACTGTTTTTATTTCTGGTCGGGATACGTTTGTCACCAATACTTTTACCGACGAGGCTCTTCATCTTTAAAGCGTGCATCCCTAAGGCCGTTTTCTGGTTTGTCAGCACAGCAGCGGCGCGACATCAACATGCTCGGTATACGCGGTACAGAAAGTATGGAAACTGTGCCGCGCCGCTCCCGCGCATACCGAGCCAATCAGGAACGCTCCATTAAAATATAGGCGCTCGGTAAGCTTTCTGTAGCGCGTATAGCGAGCATGCTGATGTCACGCCGCTGCTGCGCCGACAAATCAGAAAACGGCCTAAGTTGCCTACATTGGATCCGCATTACATGCGATGGTACGACTTCGTAATATGAATGAAGTTGGATTCAATTTAAGTCAGTATTGCTAATGCTGTAGCTACACTGTTAGCTCGGAAACTGATTTGTTTATTTGTGTGTGTGATTCCCTTAACTATCCAGTATGCTTTTGTTACGTAACTGACCGGTAGTGTACCACAGACTCATTTTAGAAATGTAAGGTATAATGAAGAAAATAAAGTTATTTTGAATGAAAAAGACAGTATGATGTATTTCAGTAATGTATTTCATACACTTATTTACTTACAGATATTACAAAAATATATGTATATATTTTTCAGACTGTTCAGAGCAGACGAGACATTGCGATTGCATTTATCACAACACTGTTTAGAAGCCCTTGATAATTTCGAAGGGCAAATATAACAACGCTTCTTCCTTTTCGCAGAGGTTCAGATGATTGAGTAGCTTCCTGATTTGAGCCTGCCACGTCTTGCATATGGCTGAACTGGTAATATTATAAGTGAATGTAAATAAAAAAACAATCTGTCTTCACACTCGAATCAAGGAAATGTAATTGTGTCTGTTGGACACTTGTGGGTTGATGAAGGACTATTTACGTTTATTAACAATAAATAATAAATTATTCATGTTACAAATGCTTTCATTGCACATTTAGATTGGTAAAACATTGGCGATAAATTAGATAAAAGGCTGATTCATAAAAATAAATACTTTAGCTTTTATGAAAACATAAACGCAAAATTGTGTCCGCGAGACACTTGTGGGTTGTTAAGGGTGTGTGTATGTGTGTGTGAACTTAAATGTTGCCAATTATCTTCAAAACGGTTCGATTGATTTAGATGCGGTAATGTTTTAAGAGTGGCGATTAATTATGGATGGTTCTAAGATACATATAGGTGTATATACCAAAAGGATTAAACAAAAGTTTCAAACCTCGACTAAAAGGAGTTAACAACCAAAGAAAATTCATCGGGGTCAGCCATTTGCTAATCGATTATTATTCAATTATGTAAAGGAGATGTCCCGTAATCGACCTACACAATGACACATCTCAAAAAATAGAGAATAATCGACTGATTTGGGAAAAAAAATACAATTAACTTAATTGAATGAATAATTTAGTGGTTCAAACGTAAAAACAATTCAATAAATAACACTCTCAAGTAAGCATACAAGATGGCGTCAACATGGGCGTCACACGATAAAAAAAGAAACCATAAACTGGGTGCCTAGCACGAGTTGCACAAAACAACCAAGTCACTTTAATTATCGAAAAGTAATACAAATTAAAATTAACGTTTCGAAAAAAGTAAGCGTCACGACAATTTTGTTGCACTCGCACTAGGTCCTCTGTCAATATCAGTCGCTGTTAGATTTTACTTGTCAGTCTATCTATAATACAACATACGTCATCAAAATAACATCATCTTCCGCGATGATGGTTGAGTAATGCTATTCTATTGTTTTTTTTTAAATTGTTTCTTCCAAGAAACGAAACAATTCTAGAGAAATTGTATAATAACAAAGTGTGAGATGTAATTACCTACCCTTTGGTAGCTGTACAGATTCTGGGCCGAGAGGCTATATAATTTGGGACATCTCCTTTACATCAGTTTATAAAGTGTTACAACCCTAAAACTACCAAATAGTCGATTCTGTAAGAAACACGCTTGTAAACTCGTTCCAAAACTCACCTTATCGATACAAACGAACAAAGCATTTATTTTGTTTTAAAGTGAGGTCAAATGAGGTGAAGTAAGTAATGACTTATCGTTGATAAGTGAGTTCAGTGTCGAAATGAACGCGGTTTTGCTTACAGAATCTCACTGCAGTGTAGACTTCGCTTCAAAGACGTACGAGGGCGTGACTGTCATGTATGCAATGTGAAACGATCTTCAGGAAATTGAAAGAGCTAGGAATAAACTTTATGTGACATCTTCAGACGGTGTGTCTATTCGAGTGTGCAACGACAACGGAGTTCTCGCATTTTGATGTTGGATATTATGAATAGAGTATTTTACTTATTTTTGAAATTGATTATAAATTATATTATATTTTTCTAAAATAATGTCAAATTATCATTAATAAAACTTTTAGAGGATAAAAACATGATATTCGTTACGCCAAAACGCCATCGGCCGTAATGCATTGTGCAATACATCACTATTTTTAAAGATTTTTTTTTTACTTCAATGGTTGAATTAATGTTTCTGATTAAAATGAATTTCTTTCACAATTATCAAACGAAAGTAAATAAACCAACAGAAGATTGTTGGTTCTGTAGCCAAAAATCACAGTCCTGCTTAGAAAAATCAACTTTTTTATGAGTCTAACTTCTAAAATAAAATAACACACCCACGAATTGTAACAGCTGACGGATTCGTGTTCCGGCGTCAAAACCGATGAAAATACACCATGTAGACAAAATGTATTTACATTCTATCATTCTCGTGTTGTAGTTGAAAACCAACGACGATAATAAATAATCCTAAAACTGTTCTCTTGTTTTGTCGTAACAAAAGTTCGTGTTAACAAAAAGTAAAAAATGACTTTCAATTTACGGAAAAATCCAGTTGCGTCCGAAAAAATTGGAAACTGTGAACTCGTAGTTCAGATTTTTAGTTTTATTTCAACTTGTTTCTAACGATTTAATTGAAACTTTCATTGATCTGTTAATTTGGAAGTTAAAAAGTACCTGGTCTACGTTTCAAGTAAAAAAAATCGAATGAATTTAATTGTAAAAAATAAGAAAAACATTTAATTTTGAAGAATTTAATGTTTTTCTTTATTTTCATTTTTTAACTATACTTACAGTGAATCGTTGTTTTTACCCAGTTGAATCTATGAAAACTGTATAATTATTTTTTTATTAAAGTAATTAATTCAATTTGTATTAAACACACACTTAAACTAATTCTTATACCTTAATAAGCTGAGCCTGCCCTAAATTCACAGACTAATTACCGCACTCAGAGATGTCAATTATTTAAAGTGTGGATTAATATTTTCGTTCGTTCAATAATGTATTTAGTATTTGTATCGAATTAAGAATTACAGGTTTTCCTTAAGTAACCATTAAAGTAAAGTGACGTCCTCGAGTGCGGGCGGCCGTAAGTCACTTACACCAAGTTTGCCAGTCCTGTCAGAAAACCTTTAAAATTGAAAACTTTTACTCAGTTTTTCTTAAGAGTATAATCAAAACCTTGTTTTGTTTTTTCTATGTAATAGAATTTACCATAAAAACAGTACTGTTACTAAATTAGATATTTTTTGTGTTCATGATTGGGTAGTAAGTGTTAATGAAGTCTTAAATGGAGCGTTTACTCATTAAATAAGTTATGGCATATTTAGTCATACCCAAGCTTAGCATTGGTTTGTAATAAGCACTAAATATTGCTTATCATCGTTCCCTTTTCCCCTATAAATATCATTACAAAAGGCATAATTACTGCAAATGTCTAGTTAATCTGTGAAACGCATTGTGGTAACGCGGTCCATTAGCAGGAGAGCGCTTTTGTTCGGTGAAGCGGCGCAGTGGCGTCATTTCATTCCGTTATGCCGCTTGTGGCTGAGATATCATACCATCAGCCTCATTGTGAGCCTTTCGTCAATGTTAGGTATATTTTATATTCGTATCTAGTGTAGTTATTGTTCATGTAACTACTACTTGAATAGTATTAAGTATTGATATACTCAAATCCATAGCTCATATAAACTAGTCCGCAGTAATCGTTTCAATAATAGTCTCATATTTTAGTATAGTTGTTGTTACATAAATAATATTAAGTAATAGTGTACTCAAATTCTTAAAGATTGTTATCGTATGTGGTGTTTACGTTTCATTTGTTTTATACTATTTAGATTAATACGCACTAACATATTAAGTTATACTCGTAAAGGCAAAATTTACCATTTTTGGTAAATCCAATAAATTAAATTACATAACATAGCAGCGTCTTCTCTTCACCATTGAACAATCTGCGATCGCCAACCCGCCTGCCAAGCGTGGCGATTATGGCAAAATCCTCCTTTTGGAGAGGCCTGTATCCAGCAGTGGACTGATATAGGCTGGTGATGATGATGATGAACATAGCACAAAAAAATATATTTTATTTTCTCTTTTCGAAACGTTTTTATTCAGAGGCACAGTCCCAATTCCCAGCGCCGTAACAAAACGCGCAGTAACATGTGCTGCCCTCTAGAAAAATTAAAAACTCTTCACATTCTGTCTTTAACTTGCCATGCGGCGCGCGGGCTTCCTTTTCAAAACCTTTTCCGAAAATAAACTAATAAACGCACAAAAAACCAAACTACGAATCGCATAGAGAGACAAGAACCGGACACCGGATTGGAGGTACCTCCCAGAAGACACGAGAGGATATATCAGGTGAGTGCCTCTGATTATATTAGAAGTAGGTAAATATTAATCGTTTGCCCATACAATTATTAATTAAACGAACTTACCTTAAGTGAAGTTCTATTATAATTGTACGAACTGCACAGTCTCGAAATGATATAGATTACTAATGTAGTATTCGCATCCTGCAGCCTCAAACCACGAGAGTCCAGAGCACTATCTAGTTTTTGAACGAAGAAAAAATAATACAATATCAATTCCTGAACGTCTTCAACCAATCAGCGCCCTCGGCCGGACCTGTCATTAAGTTTAGAGCAATTAAGAAATAATTAGTTAGGTACTTAACACAAGTTTAATCAAAATAGTTTGTTTTTGTTGATTATTATTTCACGATTACTAATGTTTGGGCCATGTCAAAGTGACGGGGTGGGCGGGTTAGTATATCATTTCGAGACTGTGCAGTTCGTACAATTATAATAAAACTTCACTTAAGGTAAGTTCGTTTAATTAATAATTGTACTTCACTGCACAGTCTCTCATGATATAGATTACTAATGTAGATGTTTAGAGTTGTCGTGAAATAATAAGATGATAATAACGATTACAATCATTATTTATGTCAGGAAAATCTTGTTTTCATTTTCATTAATATACCTTATACTTAAGTCAGTTATTATCAATTAGACTTAAAAATCAATCCTTTCAGGAACAGTAAAAATGAGCATTTCTATGAAATAATTAACAAAAACAAATTATTTTATTAATTGGTTATACAATCAATCACATTATCAAAATTTTTTTTTTTTTTTTTTTAGTTAATCAGATGACTATTTGTCATAAAATTTTGCTAAACTCACACACAATAATTTGCAGCCGAAATGGCATGTCTTATAATATGAGCTGTGAATATAGAATTTATAATGCCCCTTATTTAAAATGTAATTTTTTAATCATCAAAATATAATTATTTGTAATGTAACTTTGTAATAAGTATGTTTTTTTTTTTTTTAAAACAGTTATTGTCATGTTTAATTAAGGCATTAAGGTTTTCTGCTGGGCATTTTTGGGGTCTTTCTTGGAAAAAGGTACTGTTAGAAGAAGTTGGCTGGAACCCATATCTTATAACTTTATTAAATCTGGCATTTTAACTAATATCTGAAAGAGGAGATGATGTGATATTGTTTTTACTCTCTAGCCTATTAGGCTAGTTGACACCACCAATTAATTGATATACTTTTTATGCGCTGTCAAAAACGCACCTTTGTCCTAATATTTGTAATGCGATTAGCAAGCTATGTCATCAGCCGGACAACTGCTTGACTTCTTATTGATTTTGAAACAAACAAAAAAAAATGATTTTGATTTTGTACCAGGTTTTCGGGCCTTAAATAAGGTGTCATATTAATAAATAATGTTTTAGAATTATTTATGATTGGTGTCCTTATCTCAAAATTTTCTAGGGTTAGTTAATTTTAATTTGATTACAATATTAGTACCATTGTTTAAAGTACGTATCATACTGTATGGCGGTGCTGTACGATTGTGACATCAGTATTATTTCGTAGCTTTTTTTTTTTATTTTTTTTATATATATAATATATCTATTCGTAAACCGTAACAGTGTCGCGACAACCAGGCTAAAACGGTTTTGGAACGTTGGGTTACTGGAAAAAGATTTAATTTAATTTTAAAAAGATTTAAAACAAATCAGTATTTATTAAATTTTTGAATACCCAATACCATCGTTGAGCTTGCCATTAGGGTACCACCACTGTGTTTTCTGATTGTTTAGTGATAATTTTTCGTAACATATTGAAGAAACATAGAAAAAACAAAATATATTGAGATCGAGGAACTGTAAACGCATTTATCTTATATGCATCCCAATCGCCTTTCCAAGATTGAATATCTTGACAATGACATTTAGCGTTAGCTTAGCTGGGAACTAGGACTAAGAAATGGATTTGTTTCTGGTGAACCAAAAGTATCTGTGATGTTTTAAAATAATTGTCACTATACAATTTCTAAGTGTTTTCTTCTGAATTCCTTGTCCTTCCTTCCTTGTTAAATAAGATGTAAATAATATAAAAAATAGTTTGTGGTGTCACCATTTTAATATTTTTAGCATTACAATTCAGATGGTTGACTGTAGACTGCCTCCCACCTGGTAATGATGAATCAAAATAAATTCATTTTTGAAATTGTTTTAAATGTATGATTTCATTGTTAGTTTTTTTTTTAAAATGTTTTCAGACCACCACAGTACAACTTATTTAACACTATTGGAAATGTTAATATATTGTTGGATACTTGAAACTCTTGTCTCTAATTTTCTTATGTGTATATCCAACCATATTCCACGGCTAGGCAGGCTAAGATAAGAAGATCTTGCAGATGTGCAAAGGGTTTTATTTTGTATAAATTAATATAAAGAAATTTCCTAATTTCAGTTTTGATTTACATATTTTATCCTTTGGAAGTGACAGTTGAAAATTTTCAAAATGAAAAAACAGCCCTTTGAATTTTACTGATTTATTTGAAAATCAAGACTGGTCAGTATTATAATAAATTTTAGATTATACACACTGTTTTAAAATTCTTTTCAATGAAAATTATTATTATTTTATATCGTCTAATATAATATAGTTATGGGAATACCTTGAGATCTCAGCCACTAAGCAACTGGTTTCATAAGTTTAATGAAAACTGGGAGCTGTGTAAAGGCCAAAATAATTAACATGAAATTCATACATTTTGACTTTCACATGCGAAGGTATTTTATGATTAGCATGAATAGGCAAAGAAAAAGTCTTAAAAAAAAAATTATTATATCTCTAGTGGCTAAATAACAACTAGGTGTAATCAGTTTTAGAACTGTTTACACTTTAATTTAAAATGTTCTGTCACAAGGAACTTATTCAAGTTCTATAAATTTAAAATAAATTTGCCTTCAGGTTTAGGAACAGTAATTATTTGAAAAAATATTGTCTTTCGGCATGGTTTACAACTAATAATTTCACCTCTATCTAGTCTATTTATAGTTTATCTAGTTATAGGTTTCAGTATAAAACATCAATTTCCTTAAAATTTCTACAGCAGAAAAGTTATTATTCTTTGAATTATGAGATCGGGTTGGTTTACAGCTACATGGATCATATAAAGAGAGATTCTGCTTAGTAGTATCCTTTGATTTTGTAATTGGCCACAAAAAATCTTGGCAGTTGTACAAAGTATGTACATAATTAGAATTTAGCTAAAGGCATATTTTCTATCACTTGCAAATGATCAGGGAATTGCACTTTTGTCGCGACCCACATTTGGGGCAGTGACATAAGGTGAATGTCACCATACATATGCATCGCTACAATAAAGCAGTGTTCCATAAAAAACCATGCGGTTAACTTAGGGGTTTTATTTAAATATTTTAGATATCTCTTGGGCATTGAGAGTTTAAATGATTTTTGTAGGAAAATTTTTGTTAAAGTTTATACTGCCATCAAGTCTCGCCCGTTGTTCATTATAGCGGCAAACACATAGTTAACGAGCAGCATCACTTATTAGCTCTATGCTATCTTTGCTACTCACACTGGAATTACACAGAAAATTTAACTCGGAAAACAGTACTACCTCGCCTCAAGCCTATGACTAGGCTTCACAACCAGTATCAACTGATATTGGCCAGGGCCAACTTTCTTTTGAAGCAGGGAGATGCTCGTGATAAAAATATCACAATATGATCGGAATGGTCACCCAGCCACTCACAACCACGATGTAGGTTGCTTAACTTATGTAATCGATACCAAGGAGCTGCCGCCGCTGAGCTACGGCACCCTTTTATAGCCTCTATGCTCGATGCAGCCTGTGCCTCAAGGTTCAGCTTTGGTGCATCAATAGGTAGATAAAAAGTTTTTACATGCTTGGCCACAGTTCACGGCCATAAATGGTTACAGTAAAATTGCCCAATAATTTCAGAACATCGGAATCCACATCTTCAGTTATGACTGAAGATGTTTATTGTATTAAAAAAGAGAAACAAGGATCTACCCATACAGTAGAACGCAGGTTAAGTAAGACTTAATATTTGTTGTATTTAAAAAAGAGAAAAACAAGGATCTACCCATACAGTAGAACGCAGGTTTGGTAGGACTTAATATTATTTTGTTGTATTAAAAAAGGGAAAACAAGGATCTACCCATACAGTAGAACGCAGGTTTAGTAGGCCTTAATATTATTTTGTTGTATTATCAAAGGGAAAACAAGGATCTACCCATACAGTAGAACGCAGGTTTAGTAGGCCTTAGTATTATTTTGTTGTATTAAAAAAGGGGAAAACAAGGATCTACCCATACAGTAGAACGCATGTTTAGTAGGACTTAATATTTATTAAGTGTGGGATTGACAAGAAAACCAGGGAACTACTCAACTTTGTAGCACGCCATGCTTGTCGTTAGTTGGGAATTACTCTACTTAGTAAGTCGCCAATAATTATCCCATAGTTAATCACTTACCTGTAGATTCCTCGGTTAACAATTGGAAATTAGATTTCTTTAACTCTGTGATGAGCAGGCGATGAAAGTAACCTCGAACGAAATCTTGTTTATGTTTTGGTTCTTGTGCGAACCGGCGTGTGGGATTGACAAGAAAACCAGGGAACTACTCAACTTTGTAGCACGCCATGCTTGTCGTTAGTTGGGAATTACTCTACTTAGTAAGTCGCCAATAATTATCCCATAGTTAATCACTTACCTGTAGATTCCTCGGTTAACAATTGGAAATTAGATTACTTTAACTCTGTGATGAGCAGACGATGAAAGTAACCTCGAACGAAATCTTGTTTATGTTTTGGTTCTTGTGCGAACCGGCGTAGAAGTGTTAGCGACGTAAACGAAGCGACTGTTGTGTTTTCCTGGTGGAATGTTATCTCGACCTCACTTTAAGATTATTTTTGATCTTCCTTAACTTTGTCAACAGTTTTTCTACAGATTTCTTGGGTTCTTTACCCATTTTTTAAGTAATTTTAACAATAAATTTTTTTAAAACGCAGTTTACTAGGCTGCACGAAAACGAGAATGACAGGTCCGGCCGAGGGCGCTGATTGGTTGAAGACGTTCAGGAATTGATATTGTATTATTTTTTCTTCGTTCAAAAACTAGATAGTGCTCTGGACTCTCGTGGTTTGAGGCTGCAGGATGCGAATACTACATTAGTAATCTATATCATGAGAGACTGTGCAGTGAAGTACAATAACTATACCCTTGAAGATAAATACCATTTGAAAAAAATCATCGACCTCAGGTCCAGACTAGCACCCACGTCCCATCGCATTTTTTTTTCAAGTGTTATTTATCATCAATTAAACCTTGCATGGAATTGCTAAACACAAAAATTTTCGAAATACCCTTCTATAAATTGCCACTGGGCCAGCGTGGTGGAATCAGAATTTGTTTTCTATGTGTAACCGAGATGTGGGTGTATGATTACAGGCAGACATTATTTTGTTATTTTCATCGAGTTAAAAAAATAGGAGGTTTTCAATTCTAATTATATGTGTTTCAGTGTGTTTGATATACGATATCATTGTCAGAACGTGCCGTAGCGTAACGTACAATCACGTAAACCAAAGTTCATTATTGTTTTGTGTTTTATATTTTGCGAAAGACAGCAAACTCTTCATGTTTTGCAAAGACCTATTATTATGTCAAGGGGCTTACCTTAATCGCTTGTAGCAGTACCTACTATATTCATTATTTTTTTTATTATACCTGGGCCTTAACCATGAACTCTTAAAACAATCTCAAAATTGTCAAATCTGTCAATTTTGGTACGTCATTTCATACAAAATTTGACAAAAAAGATAATGTTTGACAGGTTTGTAATTGTTTTAACAGTTTATGGTTAGGGCCCTGTACTGTTTGCGATAATGGTAACTAATAAGACTTCAGATAAGAAGAGTTGCCCATGAATCAAGTACAAAAAATATGCGGCATTTTTCACACAGGTAGGTCACATTAACACATTCATTGGTTTTTGACTAATTTCATGATTCTAGTTTAACGGGAAGTAACGTTTTATTTAAATAGAATGATTATATTAATTGATTAACTTATTTAAATTAATAATTAATAAATACCTAGAGGTATGTGTTGCATAAATACCCGTGTTTGAAAAACGTTTTGATAGGTTTTGATTTCCTTGCGTAACTTGCGTTGGTCAAACATTATGAATAATTATAATTATATCTATAAATAAAATATCTCTTGATTGCGTTGACTTGGAAGTTTGATTTTTCCCAGGGGATTAAAGATTTGAGTAACCGATGTTATGTTTCTGATCAAAAGGATTTTAACAGACAGAAGGACCGACAGGAAGACGGACAAAGAAGTGATGTAATTTCGGTTCCTTGTTTTAATTTTGATGTACTACTGCATACAGTGTACAAAAGAATAGGATACTCCTAAAAACAACGTGGTCTTCAACTTCAAAATCGTGTTTTTTTTTCAGATGATCCATACATTATCATCGAGGTATACGAGTTAGTTTGTATGAAGCCTTGGACCGGTTGGCTCTGTGGTGCGACAAAAATAGATTGTTTTTGAACCTGGACAAGTGTAAGTTTATTCGGTTTTCGAGACGAGTTAATGTTCCTCCGCCAACTTACAGTATCGACGGTCATCCTTTGGAAGAAGTGTAGACTATTCGGGATCTGGGCGCGGTTATGGATAAAGAGTTACGCTTCCATAAACATATTGACTTAATAGTTAACAGAGGTTTTCGGATGTTGGGGTTTGTGTTGCGCAACGCCAAAGAACTTAGAAAGATTTCATCAAAAATTACCTTGTTTAGATCTCTGGTCCATCCTGTTCTCGAATACTGCTGCCAGGTTTGGTCTCCGCACTAGGTATGACGTTCATATTAAACGTATAGAGCGCATCCAGAAACGCTTTTTATGGCATCTCTCGTGCCAAACTTATAAAGCAAAGGAACTACCCTCATATGAGGAGCGACTTAGACACTTTAAATTGAACAGTCTGCAGGAGCGAAGGTTTTTGCTAGACCTCATGTTTCTCCATAAAATTGCTAATGGCAATGTAGATTGTCCCTTTCTATTATGCTCAATCAATTTGAATGTACCGTTTAAACTGGCCCGTGTCAGCAAGTGTGTTCCCTTCTCCATCAAATACAGTAGGACTAGATCAGGTCACCACTCCACCATGAGCAGACTACAGAGGCAATATAACAAGTTCTGCAAGGCACACGACGTCGATATCTTTGCTGATAAGCTGCAAAGATTCCGGCAGTCTGCAGTCCTTTGCACCGCCCTTATTTTAACAAATCGTGTTGTAGGTAGTTTAAAAAAAACAGTGTAATGTTTATAAGTGTTTTGTAGTGTACAAGTAATCTTTAGTCCACATTGCATGCCGTGGCAGCCTATAATTAAGACGACGCTTAGCTTTAAGTCAACTTGCCAGATTATGTAACCTTATTGTATTGGTGTTTGTCTTGTTGGTTGTCCTAATAAATAAATAAAAATAAATAAAATGAAGCCCATTAAAAATGTTATTATAAATGACCAGCTAATCACGTGGTTTAAAGAAGTGTCCTTAACTTTTGTACACACTTTGAAATTGTGGCTTTAGTCAATGTAATTGACTGTTATTCTAATCCCATGTTATTTTTTTTGACATAGTTTCTAGTGCGTGCTGACAACCTGTCATGTTGTATTTATTTAAGAGGGATTACTGAGTCGTGAGTTCATTGACCTTAATTTGAGGGAACAGCATGATTATACGGAATATTAAAGGCAGTATTTTCTTAAAACAGAGTTAATTCGCTTGAGTAAACATGGCTTCAAGGAAACTATACTTATCCATATTGAGGTGAAGTTTGCTTGTAAAATTAGGGTTCAGATTATCATATGGCTATTAGTATATGTACGATTTATAAGTAATAAAGTAAAAAAGCCGGCTAAGTGCGAGTCAGACTCGCGCACGAAGAGTTCCTTACCATTATCTAAAAAAACGGCGAAAAATCACGTTTGTTTTATGAGAGCCCCCTTAAATATTTATTTTATTCGGTTTTTAGTATTTGTTTTTATAGCGGCAACAGAAATCAACAGAAATACATCATCTGTGGAAATTTCGACTGTCTAATTATCACGGTTCATGAGATACAGCCTAGTGACAGACGGACAGACAGACGGACAGCGGAGCCTTAGTAATAGGGTCCCGTTTTACCCTTTGGGTACGGAACCCTAAAAACGAAGAGAAATCTAATAAAATAAAATCTTGATTAACTTAAACATAGTGGAATAGAGCCACCATTTAAGTAAAAAAGCCTGTGTTTGGAGGTCCGGCTTTTCCTTAACTAAGTTAAACAACAATTTTTTTCTCTTATCATGTCAATTAAAAGTTTTAAGTGAGTGTTTGTTTAAAGTAAGTCATTAAGTAGTACCTACATACATGTTTTTTTTTATTCGGCGAACACGAATGTTTGTATGTTGCATCACTAATACTAATAATAACAAAATACCAACACTAATAATTTTTACGTCTACTGTGTTACCGATTATCCCCAGAGTTATTTAAATGAAAGTTAATGTAATTATTTCAATTTTTTTTTAAAGATAGCTAAAGTTCTTCTGTTAAAGGAATCAGAAACAACGAAGATCCCACAATACACAGACCCGAGACAATATAGAAAAAATCGTTTTCTACGTTGACCCGACCGGGGATCGAACCCAGAACCTCAGAGATGGCGACGCCGTATAAAGTCCGGCGATATATAGTCAGTCCCGGGAGGTCGTTCTGACCGACCTGAAAATGAGACCAACTTTAATATATCGAACAAAAACATTGACATCTAAACAGAACACCAATGGTAACACCCAGTCGGTAAAAGTCGGTAAAGTCGGTAAAAATATGCCATTTAACCACGCACGGTCCACAAAAGTTGCTCGCGGCCCCGTTACGAAGTGGTTGAATGCTCTAAGTTACGAAGCGTCGATGACGTAGCGGTCTACGAGTGACGTAGCGACTACGTCGTAGCTGCTACGCGCTACGGAGGCCGGGCTTGCGTAGTACAGCTACGACGGGTCATTGCACAATGAAGATATTTTTAAATTGGGCCAGGTTAGAAGAAGTGGACTTCGTTTGGTAGTATGGTAATTTTGGAATAATACGATGCTGTTTTTGTAAGGGAGCGCGGTTTAATTTACTGTGTAAGCCTTATGTAGGATTCAAAGCCACCATCTTCAACTGTAATTGAGCTAGTTCCCCGGTAACATTACCAGAAAATATAGTTAAGAACGGATCGATCACCGTCGATTTCTATTAATTGGCTCGTAGAAGCCCCCTGAGGAGGGCCTATATACCGAATAAAGAATTTCCAGTTTGGTCGACAAAAATTAATTATTGCTCAATAAATTCTTATTTCGAGCAATAAAATAAATTTCTAAAGTTTATCAAGTTACTCAAACTTAATTAACAAAACGCCATTCTACTGGTATATAAGGTAGGTAACAGGATGTTCATTAATAAAATCGGACCTTATATAATTTCCGTGACGTCAGAAACCAGTATTGCTTGGAATAAAGTAATTTAAATTACCCGTGTAAGCGCCCTTACAAATTGACAAGTGGACTGACTCCAAATGAAACCTTGGGTCTCGATGCCTAATTGAATCTATCCATTGCAACTAGGCACAACAGAATCTCATACAAAAGCCTCACACTGTTTCAATACATGCAGTGACTGTCAAAATTGTGATGTCACCGCGCGATAAATTTTGTAAATTGTTAAATATCTCAATTATTGGTACAAATCGTAATTTGGTACATACGATTTGTACGACAATTGATATATTTCCCTATACCACTGCTTGAGTTTGAGTACCCTAGTCAATATAGGATTAATTTGGGACGAAAGGTGAGTAAGGAGTTTAGGGTGCATTGTGTTAGGCCGATATCAATTTAAGCTTAATCAAAATCGTTTCAAATGGGGTCTTAACCGGCGCCATATTGGACCTACAACTATTTGACCCACATAACCTCTAATTTTTATGTCCATATGTGGTTTGTTACGATAAATATTATTATAGATATCCTTGGCCGGAAGGGTGCGTCCAAATTAAGTATTAATGAATGGAACTCATAAAAACAAATTTATTAGCAGATTAATTATCAGATAAGCCATAATTCGGTATGTAAAGTGATTTTTAGGATATTTTTTATTTATAAATTTGACGACCGTCTGGTGTAGTGGTTCGCGCTCCGGACTGCAATGCCTGGCGGTTGCGGGTTCGAATCCCGCGAGGGGCAAATGTTAGTGTGATGAGCACGAGCATTTGCACCTAAGTCATGGATGTTTATAAACGTATTTAAGTATGTTTATCCGTTATCTAGTCGCCATAGCACAAGCTTTGCTTAGTTTGGGACTAGATAATTGGTGTGATTGTGGAAACAATTTATTTATTTAATTTATAAATCAAAAGAAAACTAATTTAAATAAATCTTGAATTTAGCACTAATATTTTTTTTTATATTTTTTTTAAAATGTTTGACTTGATGACGTCGTTTGTAAGCCTGTAACAAAGTGATTACTTGATCAGTAAACGTATCTTCACTCACACATTCACATTTGACATTTTCTGTTATTCAAATCTGTGGCATTTTTCATACACAGACACGGGACACATTACACACATGCAGACTCTATGACGTTAGATGTAAGTTTCTCCGTGTTTAGAAGTCGTATGAATGGCTAATATTTTTTTTTAATTTTGTAAAAATAAAAGCCATCTTGTAAAATTTTGAAATGGTTTTGGAATTAGCATAGGTCATATTTTTCTCTACATACTGAATTATTAGTTCTTTGCCCATTAAACTGAACAGCGTGTTATCTGTTCAGCTGATTGGGCAATGAAGTTACTGAATGTTCCTATAATGTGAACTAGGGAAATAGTTCCGTATTCTCTGAGAAACCAATTTAATGTTCGGTTGGAGTGACTGTTCAGGGCCGTATCGAGGTGGACCTTAAGTATAGGACTATAAATTTGATTGTAAATAAATCCCGAGAAAATGTGTAGAGGATTGAAGATTTTTTCCTTTATTTTGAAACTATACAACGGATTAGTGTAGGACTGCTTCTTTATCGTTTTTAGTGACTCTTTATATTCGATTACTAACATCAGCAGATAATGCAAAAATGTAATTAATGCACAGCTTTTTGGAGTCCGTACGAAAGAAAATATTTGTCTCTCCAAAGTAACAAAATTAAGTGATTAGGTTTGTATAAGATTGTTAGCTTTAATTTTTTTTAAAAATATTATTGGTCTATTCTAACAGTTAAGTCGACCAAGACAAATAATTTGAGCCCAAACAAAATATACTACAACCGATACCGGTTCTGTTTCCTATTTATTTTCCTTCATGTATAAGTTTGATATCAATCTTGATGTAAACTCTATCATTATTTAACTTACCTATATCATAAGTCTTTGCCATGTAGATCTTAAAGTTGGAAACTGCTCTGGCTCATTGTTGATAATATAAATCTTACACTTAATAAATATAGAAGTAAACCGTTTGTTTCTTTAAATAAATCAATAAATTAAATTAAAATAATAAAAATCGGTTTAAATTCTGAATAATTTCGTATCAACCGATTTCAAAAAGTCGGTATTAATTTAATTAGACTTTGAATCCGGCCCTGTATCGGTGACCTTTCGTTGTTTTAGGGCGTGTTCGTGACGCGAACCTAGTTAGAACTTTTAAAGCGATGTGAACTACCGAACCCAGGAACTTGGACGGGTTAATTTGATCGCAGCATTAAACGTGTTAATCTTGTTTGTGGAACTCTATTAAGATTCGCTAGAGAATAGTTTTGCGTGTAATTAAACGTTAGTAAATTGCTTAACGAACTCTAAATATAGAATATAAATAGACAACAGTCAACATATAACACACAAATGGCTATGCTTCTATCTTATAGTAAGAAATTAACATCGTTGAGTTATGAGGTGGAAATTTTTAACCCGAAACGGATTTAAACCCGGGACCCTTTTGGCCTTACTACAAAAAGATAGACTATTGTTGAAAACAAAGTGTCTAAAGATAAGTCAACCAATTTGAAATGTTAACACATCAGACATTCGCGACAAATTATTAACAAACATTTTAAATTGGTTGAATAATCTTTAGACAAGTGTTTAACACTAGTTTATCTTTTTGTTTGTAGTAAGGTCGTTTGTATTAAAGTCGAATCACGGCACTATAATGTCAATCGCCAATCGGTATAGTTCTAATAATTTATGTAAAGAATTTAATAATTGTTGTAAAGTGTATGAACTTTCTAAGAATATCTACAAAATCAATGAGTAAAAACCCATAAAACCATTTTGTTCATTTTGACACGAGCTTTAAATTTTAACATGGGCATTTCAGCAACAGATGCTGGTAATTTGTTAAAAACCGAATACATATTACCATGAATTACCTACCATATGCAGTCTGGATCTAGACCCTACTTTGGAACGGTAATCTTATCATCATTCATTCAATAAACTAGCCATTCTATGGAATGACTGATACTTTACAGAAATTCTAGGATCATCACCAGCCCATATCAGTCCACTGCTGGACACAGGACTCTCCAAAAGGAGGATTTTGCCATTTCGCCACGCTTGGCAGGCGGGTTGGCGATCGCAGTTTGGCCAATGGTGGAGAGGAGACGCTGCTGCCCGTCTTCTTATGGCGGTTCTACTGTAGTCGCCTCTTACGACACCCATAGGGAGAGAAGGGGTGGCGCAATTCTTTTAACGTGCCGGCACCACACGGCACCGACAGCACCCGGCATCACCAGTGAAAAACAATATCATATTATGTGACTAGAATAAAATGATAATGTTAATTTTTTTCGGCCACCATGTAGCCCGACCAAAACTACGTATTAGTATTATTCTTAAAACGTCGTTACCAATGTAATATTACCCAACTACGGCGAAGCCTAAAGGAAGGGTAATGATTTTGGCAGTCTATGTATGTATATTTGTATGTTCCACCGTAGCGCCTAAACTAGGTACTGAACCGATTTTAATGAACGAGGTGTCAATAGATTTGTAATGATGGCTCGGGTAAAATAGGCTATAATAGATTTTATCGAAATTTTATATAATGGAATTTAAACTTCAGATTCTAACCTCGAAAAAAATTAAACTAGGTTAATTACCACGTGTTTGATATCAACAGAAAGGTCTTTACGAGAACATTACAAATATCTATATTATATCATATTGTTTAAGTCAAAATGCATTTTTAAAATGCGGTCGTTCGTTCCTAAACTTTTTTACATAAAGTAATTATCTTACTGAAACATTATTTCAACTCTTCAATAACCAATAAAATATTTTTTACAAACAAAAGCTGCCCACATCAAGTGCACTCTGTTGAAGTTTAACGAAAAAGTTCAGTTCTTAACTGAATATTTTTTTTGCACAGTAGTTTGATAAAAACCAATCACTCATAAAATTGAATATCCGTTGGGAAGAGTGGATACTCGCAGCAAAATGTAGCAGTTTTTATTTTTTTTGTGAATGTCAAAAAAAAGTTATCATGACTATAAAGAATAGCTGAAGTATTTACTTGACCACGGCGAAGCCAAAAGGGAGGGGCATGATTTTGTCAGTCTATGTATGTATGTTTTTATGTTCTAACGTAGTTCCTAAACAACTGAACTGATTTTTTCCAATAAGGTATCAATAGATTCGTTATAATAGCCCGAGTGATATAGGCTATAAACATTTTATCAAAGATAAAATTAAGATAAGATTTTATATAAGATTTTATATGACGGAATATCAGCCTCGGATTCTAACCTCTAAAATAATTAAACTGAGATATTCATCACTTGTTTAGTATCAAAAGAAAGGTCTTGTCCAGCAAATTACAAATATGTATAATATTGTTTGAGTCAAACTATTTATTAGTATAAAATTGCGGTTGTACAGTTCGTCGTTTCAGTTATTTACGTTGGGTTATAATTTGATAAACTTCTAAATTCTGCCTGTATACTTACTTACCAGTGCCAATCTTTCTCTTGTGTCAAATATAATCTTACCTGAAACAAAAATGTATATGTTATAAATTATATTTCTCTTTAAAATCGTGAAAGAAAAATGAAGAATAAAAAAAATGGAAAATAAAATCTAGTCTAAAAAAAATCTGATGGAAGATTGGCAATTGCCAAAATAAAAGATTGATATCTATTTAATAAATTACCTACTTGTTTCAAAGTTACCCAAAAGTCAATATCCTTGTAATCTGTAGTTATAAAAAAAAAAGGTATTAAAAGAACTAAAAATTCCAATAAAACAATGAAGTCAACCGTTTTCATTTTGTATATCTTGAAAAAGATTAGATTAACAGTCACATAACTTGACGGTACTTAATATGTTCAGTTATGACTACTTTTGCATGTCCGGGAGTAAAACCAGAATGTATATTGTAAACGTTGTAATTTCCCACATCTTAAATATTTTCCTAATAATAATATTTCTACCTACGGGAGTCACGCAAAGCTTGTGTAACTAGGTACTAATAACAGTTAACGCAATTACAAAATAACACAAAACCGTTCGATTTCTCACAGAATATCCCGTTTATTCCCTACGTTAAACAAATTTTCGATTTTCAACCTTAGTCGTATCGAAATAGAGTCTAAACTTTTTTCGCTATACAGGGTAAAAAGTTATTTCGTGGCGCACGAAAAACATTTGTATTTGATTGAAGGAAATGAATTGACAAAGGTACGGAACACGAAATTTGAATGAATATCGCTTTTTGTGATCCCTCGTTTGTTTTGACAGGTTTTAGGTACGTTGTAGTATTATTTTGTTAACAATGGTGTACGAATAAAACAATACAGGGTTATTTTTAGTGATTTAATCATATCTTTGTACGAGTTACAATGTCAAAAGAGCCAGAAAATAGAAACTTGATAATACATGTTCTTTGTTATCAAAAATTTCTTTTTAAATAAAATAAAAAGTGTTTATTTCAGAAACAAGAGTCCAGAGTATTAGTAACAATTATTCTTAAAGACTATGTTAGTACAGAAAACGGATTATAATTTATTTTAGTGTCCTTGGCGATCTGGACGCGCGTCCAGTGCTGCATAATGGCACTGATATTGAGTTAAAATTTTTGAAAAATGTATATCTTATAATATATCTATAATAGTTAAGAATCTTAGCAACTGTTCAGTTTTATTTTAATTGAGACTAAAAACACAACTTAATATAATGCATTTTATAATTCAGACATATTACACTTAATCGTCACTTATTTTTGTAATTCACTACGTAATGATGATTTAAAAAAGCTAACGAAGTTAAATTTTTAATTAAATTTGTTCCTATGAAATACGAACTAAAATTATATTATGAGAGGGAAGGTTTGTTCAGGGCAAGTGTTAACGAAATGATAACGCAAACAACAGAATTCGTTCGCGCTTGTTTTCATTTAATTTACAATATTTCTATTAATTACCCTGTAATAGAGATGTTTAATTATTTTTTTTCTGGGTCTAATTTTACCTAACATTATTTATTTTATATTTTATTTATCTAGCTGACCCGGCGAACTTAGTACCACCTAGCAGTAATTTTATTTTTCGTCAGCTTTCTAAGGTTTTTATTTATTTATTCTGCTATTCGGGGTGGAGACGGACCTAACAAATTATAAACCATGAAAATCGGTCCAGCCGTCCTCGAGTTATAAGTGTTGTAACAAACCCGACTTTGTTTTATAATATATTAGGATTAAAACACAAATATCAATAAAAAATAGAGTACGTAAAGATTATTTTAAAGCCTGACGTCTATCTTGCCGGTAATAAAAGTTACCTAGGTAGATATTAGACTAGTTCCACATTTTGTAAACTTTAGGTATTTGATAAATCACACCTAGGACGTTAATTAGTCCTATTCATATTCTTTTATGATAGTGTCTACACTGTAGAAAGTCATTGTAATAAGATATTAAAGTTTTATTTATTAGAGTTACAATTAGAGTTCGAGACGTGTAACTCAAATTTAATGGTTACTTAAGAAAAACCTGTTATACCGAATTTATTGAAAAAAAATATGTTTATCAACTTCTTATTTTAATTAGCATCTATTAGTACGGCAGTGAGTAGCTACCAAAGATCCTGTATGTATCAATTATTGTTATATCCCAAAATAGTTTACCATAAATATAAACACGCAGAAACTTGCTGCTAAAGTGTTAAAAATAATATCGAAAAGTGTGTTTGTTTACCTTTTCATAAACTGTTGAATTCGCGATAACGTTAATTTATACGTTGGGTACAGTTAGCAATAAAATTACTCGATTAAGCAAAAACCTATTACGATTAAAAATGAAGTTAATGCAGCTCTCGATCTTATTAGAAATCATAATTTGTTTGATGTGAAACCATTTTTTTGTAAAGTGAAGAGCACATTACCATAATAAAAGCTCAAAATTTTATCAAGTGGTTCAATAAACATTATAATCAGTCGAGGAAATTTGGGGTTTTGTTTCAGATTGATAAGCTGTCAAATCAAATCAAATCAAATTTATTTGCGTAAAAACATGGTATTAAAAGGTATTATAATTTCTAAGGCACACATGTCTTGCTACAATTTACTTAGCATGCAAATCTAAGTATTAAAACAATAATTATTATGATGCAATTACAGTAATAAACAATAAGTAATGTCACAAAATATTATTAGAACGTAGTCAAAAAAAAATCAAATGTACTATACGTACGTATGTACTATATGTTACGTCGATGAATTCTTAAAATATGCTCTTGTTATTTAAACAAAACATATTAAAAGTTAAAGTATTGACATAGAATAGAATAAAATAGAATAGAATATTATTTATATTCTATTCTATGTCAATACTTTAACTTTTCACTCCATCCATTACATCCATTTATTGCCAAGAAATGTTTATAATTAATTAAGAAAATATTATAATGCACCTTGTGTAGTCACTTACATCATAATATCGGAGTAAGGAATAATCTTTTTGTAACGAGCTAACAGACACCTAGACCTAAACCATTTGAATAAATCACATACTGGGAACTGGGACGACCTCCG
Organism: Anania fuscalis; assembly: GCA_950371115.1. Lineage (NCBI taxonomy): Eukaryota > Metazoa > Arthropoda > Insecta > Lepidoptera > Crambidae > Anania > Anania fuscalis. Next base: position 2,918,546 of record OX493333.1, read on the forward strand.
TAGCCGAGAGGCGAGCAAGCCGGACTATATGGCGTCGCCATCTCTGAGGTTCCGGGTTCAATACCCGGTCGGATCAATGTGGAAAACAAACTTTTCTATAGTGCCTCGGGTCTGGGTGTTGTGGTACCGTTGTTGTTTCTGATTTCTGTAACACAAGTGCTTTAGCTACTTAATTAAGGATCAGAACAATGTCTGTGATGTTGTCTGATATTTATTATTTATTACTGGGAACCCGAACCCTTTGCATTTAAGGCGAATCGTCGTGCCACTATACCATCGGGCTGATAAATGGATTTTATAAAAACAAATTATTATTTTTCAATACATTAATTTTTATTCTGACTCTACCACTGCAGCATTTTGGCAGTAACATACTTAAACAAAGTGCTCCGTTAGACACATGTTTATTTTATTTTGGCCAAAAAACTCGCATAGTCACCAAACTGGAACTAAACTATTTACATAATGTAGTATGTAGCCAGAACATATTGAATGATTGTCAGAATTTTGTATGATGAAGTAAAGTGTGGAAAACATTCATGATTTAAAATCATGTGCTTCTATCTTGAAAATGTACAATCTAGGACTTCCTAGATTGTGCATTTAGGTACTTACCCATATGCAAGAAGTTTCATATTTTAAAGAAAATTAATGTATCTCTAAGGACTATAAATTTATAATATATAAATACATATATAAATAATAACATATACAGGGTGTAAAAAAAGGCTTAACGAAGCCTTAAAACACGAATTCTATACATAAAACCAAGTAGAATGCAAAAAAAATAATTGCTGGGAAATGAATTTAATTTTTGGATATCAAAAAACATAACTTATTTCTAACCCGCAATGTATAGCGCGCACGCCACAGACTATGCCTGTGTGTGTAAGCAGTCGGCGGTCGAGCGGGTGGCGGGAGAGCACTGCGCACGATTCATTGCCGGCTGTGCCCTTTAAAGGCCTTTTATGAAACAAGGACTGAAAATTTTTATCATCTTTTTTTGTAACAAAGTTTAGTATTATCAAACAGAAGTCAATTTTGTAAAAATCTTTGAAAAAAAATTTTAACTTTGACTGTCTATAACTCTGTATCCCGTCATTTCCCAGGTATAGTGTAAAAGAAAAAAATGATCGTAATAATACGTAGAATATGTGGTATTCGGCTTGGTGAAGCCTTTTTTTACACCCGATATTTAGTATTCAAAAAATATTTTAACTATACATACATTCATTACTGAGTTAATATAAACATACATAAAGATAAATATATAGATAGGCACACACTATACACAACGTAATATCGCCTAAATCAGTACAAACGAACATACTCCATTTTGTTACAGAGTTGGTTCACATTATTATTCGTCGATAAGTGAAGTAAAGTCCAAGTGATCGCGATTTTGTTTAGAGAATCGACAGCCTGACCCCGCCACCATGTAGGCTAAATAGCTAGGAATAGTAAGAGAGAGAGAGAAAGAGAGAGAGAGATAGAGAGATGTCTAATATTCCAGAGTATATTTCACATAACACCTTATTAATAAAATCGTTAGTGCTTTCATAAAGTATCAGGCTAATTTTAATTCCGCCTTCGTCGCAACTCCCTTACGGTACGGTAAATGGAAATAGCTTTGCTCGCCCTTCCGGTAGGTACAAGGCTTAGCCTTTTAATTTATTGAAATCACCCTAGCTGCCTTCCGGATCGTATATAAGGAGATCTAAATTGGATTGGAACGGGTTTTTACTTACATGCTTCGCGAAATTACGGATTGGAAGTTGATCGAATGTGCTTTATTGATTGTTTAAGGGACGTTGATTTAAGGGACTGTTGATCAAGGAAGTTGGAATGATTTCAATTTATAATTTACCTACTTGATTTGCGTGCGGCTTCTTTTCGTGGGTTTTGGCTTGTCAGACTTATAATTCTGATTATTAGTGATATGTGCGTTAATAAACGCCATATAAGGATTTTTAAGAGTAGCGAAATTAAGCCGGAAAAATGTGTTCAACAATACAACTTTTTAAGGTCTCAACAAATATTATAATCATCAGCATCATCATTTCAGCCACAGGACGCTAAACATAGGCCTCCTCCAGTGACTTCCAGATCGGCCGGTCGGTAGCGATCTGTATCCAGCAGGTATCTGTATTCCTGCAATATTATAAATCGTGGCAATTCTATTTAACAATTTGTTTTGTTTAAAAATAAAAAGCCACATAAATAATAACCTACTACAATCATTAATCATTTTAAACACTTACATTTTTATTGTAACAGTACGTTAATAGTGAAAATAAATAAAAAGCAACAAAATAAAAGCCATGCCATAATTGTTTTCAATATTCGCCTACCAAATTAAAACGAACGTTATATAAAACTGCCGGCAATCGCTAAAACTGGACTGGTGTTAGGTAGGTATAGGTATATTGTTATATTAACTGGTCGGTCATCGCTCCTACCTATCAGCTATGCCCGTATAATATTTGCCGCTTTAATGAAAAGCCTGATAGCCACATCAAAGGCAGCCAGTGCGCTATCAGAGCTTTTAAAAACCGAATAAATGACGACTCTGAGTGTTGCCGACATGCAACCGTTTGGTGTTTGACGGAGTGACTCATGCATGACTAGATTTATAATTGAGAGACACGAATACCGACTGAAAAAATAAGTAGGTATTGCTATAAATATTGAAATGTATTTAAATTGAAGTAACTATCGGCAAATTTACATAATTACTTAAATATTCCAATTATTTCCTCGCATCGAGAATTGGTGTGTTTTCGGACCTAAAATGTATCAAATATTGGAGTGCAACTGATAAAATTAATGATTGCAATATAACATAGTTGCATAACCTTGCATTTTTAGGGTTCCGTACTTGGGTACGTTAAGGGTACGTATGCCTGTCTGTCTGTCTGTCCGCCTGTCACCAGGCTGTATCCCATGAATCGTGATATTTAGAGAGTTGCAATTTTCACAGATAATGTATTTCTATTGCCGCTATAACAACAAATACTAAATAACAGAATATAATATTACATTTAAAGAGGCTCCGTTGTTTTTATATATAATGGTACGGAACCCTTAGTGCGCTTGTCCGACTCGCACTTGGCCGGTTTTTTACTCATATGGCCTTGACTGTATATTATTGGTAAATGTTGAATTATAGAGAGAGAAAAATAGCACAGTTTTATCTGCCTGACTATATATGCCAAAATAAAGCATAAATACGTAACTAGAGATGAGAATAAAATATTAACATTTATTTCTGAGCCACTGCACAAGAGTGCAAGAAATAAATGGAAAACTAAATCTTATGTTTGTACACTAAAGCCGCATATCCCCATATTGCTAATATAAAAATAAAACTCATCTTCCAGTGGATTCGTTGTTGGTATCAGACGGGTAACGATAATATTCTCCAATAATAATAATATTCTTGGAATAAGACTTATCTTATCTATTTCCTTTGATAATGAAGATTGGCTAAAACCACTATCAATGAACTAGGCATTTTATGATGATGAACTTTCGTGATCTCAAGTTTGCAAGCTCAAGTTAAGTTCACTTACAATTAATAGAGAAAGTTCAACAAATCACACCCAGAAGTTTACACAGTTGCCAATTTCTCGAAAAGTCCCTAGCAAAGTCGGAGGGCTAGTGATGTTACTCGTACGCACTTGTGTTATTGTGCTGTCGATATCGAAGGGATATGCTCGTTTTGACAGTCTAGAACCTCAGAGGTGGTGGCGCCGTTTGTAGTCCGGCGTGCTAGCCTCCCGGCTACGGAGGTTGTCATTTCCCACTACTCTTAAAAGTTTTACGTTAATTCAATTGCCATATGAGGTACTTTTTTATCGATAAGGCTGTGTCTTTTCTCTTTGAGTTAGGCTTCGCCGTTGACGTTAGTTCAAAAACTTTTACACCAGCTTTTCCTCATAAGTTATTGTCTGAAGATAAAATGCTAGTCCCACTCCATTCTGACAGGCTTAATCTTGTTTTTATGACATTAACAATAGCAAAAGGTCAAAACTAGAGCTGACATTTATCGATCATTTTTAATAGGTGCCCTTAGTTGTCGGGCTGTTAGTTTTTTATTGGTTTACAGGCGGAGGTTCATCTGAGTGTAAATGATTCACAAGGCCTATCCTATATTCGTCGGTTAGTTTAAAAACTAAAACAGAGAGCACTGACTACTCTTTTTATTTTATTAATTTACAAGTTTATGGCTTAGTTAGTTTTAAGTAATGCAAATGCATGTTTAAATAAATTAAAACTTACAAACAATAAGATCACTTTTTTACTTATGGAAAACACAGCCTCATGTGGGATTCGAACGTAGGTTATGGTATGCTATCTCCAAATAATAAATCTGCAGATACTATACTTCGCTCTTGATTTAAGATTATTAATTAGTATTACTTTTAGATTTTGTTTAATATTAGAAGGATCTATTGGATATAAAGGTACCATAGTAAATAAAAGAAAATCAATAATTTCATACAGTTAGGCATCGAATTTATTCACACCAATTACAGGATTTTCTCTGTATCTATATATTAAAGATACTTTCCTAAATAATAAACAATTTTCCCTAAAATGGCGTGACATCAGGCCTTTCATCTTCCTTTATTATAAATCAGAGAATCCCTTTAATAAAATCTAATTTCTTTATATTAAAGGTAAATGGTGTTCTTGTTGAAAATCCGACCCATTTGAGAATTTATTAGGTATCAACATAATGTTAGCATTTTGTAGGGTTCCGTAAAGTAAAAAGAGAACGATTTAAATAGGATCACAACCCGGCCTGCATGTCTGTCTGACTTTCTGTAATACACTTTATCGCGGGGAAGTATCAAGTTGAAATTATTAATATCAAATACTTAGGTCTGCGATCCCTTGGAGCAGTGAAAAAATCGAACTTTTTAGACAAAAAAACGGAGGAGGTTCTCAAATCGACGCGTATATTTTATTAATAATTTTATTTTACTTCTCTGTCAAGAAAGTACCGGGAAAAGATTAATAATACACAAAATGTTAGTTATTCATCCAAATTTATATTATCACCTTCAAAGTATGCTCCTTCAGAAGCGATACACTTACGCCAACGAAAATCCAATCATCAAAACATTTTTTAAACGCTTTTTCCGGAATCGAGTTCAGTTCTCGCCGCGAAATTCTCCTTTATATCTTCTACCGAATGAAACCGGGTGCCACGAAGTGGTAATTTGAGTTTGGCAAAAAGAAAGAAGTCGGCTGGAGGCGCTGGAGCCATATTTGGTGAATAAGGTGGCTGCTCGATGGTATTTGTTGAGTTTTTGGTCAAAAATTCGTTCACAATGATGGCCTTGTGGGAGGCGCATTATCGTGGTACAAAATCCAAGAATTTTCATTCCACAAATCTGGCCTTTTTCGTCTAATTTGCTCTCTTAAACGCCGCATAACGCTTAAATAATACTCTTTTGTTTCATTTGACCTTCTAGCAAGAATTCTGAGTGCACAACACCGCGACAGTCAAAGAAAACAGTCAAAATGACTTTGACTTTCGATCGAGTTTGGCGCGGTTTCTTCGGTTTGGTTCAGTTGGAAGGCGCCACTCCGAAGCTTGTAAACCCACGTCTCGTCACCAGTAACAATGCGTTTCATAAATGTTGGGTCGGAATTGACTAGTTCTAGCATTTCCTCAGCGACTCTTTTACGATTGAGTTTTTGGAGAAAATTTAGGTCTTTTGGGACTAGCCGACCGGCAACGTGTTTCATACCCAATTGATTATTTAAAATGGTACGAATCGACTCGTGTGACACAGAAAGTTCGACGGCTAGCTCTCTCAAACTTAAATAAGGATTTTCAGTCACTATTTCCTTTCACTTTTGCGATGTTATCTTCAGTAGCAGACTTTGATGGCCTACCAGAGTGAGGCAAATCTTCTATCACTTCTCAACCGCTTTTGAACGCTTTGTACCACTCATAAACACGTGTTTTTGATAAAGTCGATTCACCGTAAGCCTTCTGTAACATTTTCAGAGACTCCGAACACGAAATCTCATTGGCGATGCAAAATTGAAGACAAACTCTTTGTTCGATGTTTTTGTCCATTATGAAATTCGCAATACACACTAGATATGGTATAACTAAAAACAATACTGTATTTAATCTGATTATCAGATGTAACTCAAACTCCGCGCCAAAATAGAAAACAGTTGTGCCAATCTAACAAAAACAAAAAAAATATAATTTTGAATTTGGAACCATAAACAAATCATCAATTCCCGAAACTTTTTTGACAGAATGTATATTGACACTCTCGACGGAATTAAAACCTATAGGTACATTTCGTTGACCTAAGATCATAAAACATTTGGCAAGAAGCAATGTCTTAAATTTAATGCACAAGTAAAGAAAAAAAAATCTAGTTCTTGGCATAACAAAATTTTTAGAAATAAAAATATTATTTGCAGTTAAAACAAAATCTAGACTCGATTTCCGACGAAATAAAATTTGCACAGAACCCACGATGCGCAAGTCCAGGTCGCACTTGGCCGGTTTTTTACGGAGCTTAACGTTTTCCTGCTAAATAATGGCTACATTGAGAAGCGTGAAATTACCGGAACTATCTTACTTAAATCACCGTCGTAGTTTGTGAGCCTGTACAAAGTGATAACATGATCAGTGAACGTATCTTCACTCCAGCCTTACGTCAGTGCCTATTGAGATTTCTATGACAGCCAAATGTCAGCTCGACTTACTTTCGATGACGCCATGACAGATGTTTTCTACCCCTTTTATAGCTTCTTAAGCGTAGCCAGTATTGTTAATAAGATCTGTCACCTGGCTGAATGAATAAAATTTAATGATGTGAATGAATAAAATAATTTTTGTGAACGAGTAAAAAGTGTCGAAGCCCCATCCATAATAAGCACGATTTGATAACGTAATCTATCATATCTGCAAGGCTCGGATTATAATAAGCTGTTTCCGGCCGATATTAGAACCTTTTTAAAAAACGACCTTAGGCTCGGTCTATACGCTGCCGGAATCCGTAAGCATCCGCAAGAATCCCTTCAAAAACGACGGTTTTCAGTTTGACCCGTATGTTTGTATGTATGTATTTAAATCGCGGACAAACGTCCTTGATTTTCTCGCGTTTGGCTCATCCGCTTTTGATGCGGTTTTCAGAAAAGTATTTGTTACATTCTGAAGAAGGTTTTAGTATGCATATCATACTGCTGAGCTGATGATGGAGGCCACAGAACTCCTTAACATTTAGGAGTCAATAGATAATACTGCGATTTGTCTTCAGAACGTATTTCGTAGTGTATTAGGCAGAAGTGGCGCTTACGAGGTACCAGTCAGTTATTTTATTTACTGGGGGCGTAAACCAGTACACCCAGAAATAAGAAAAAAAAAAGCTAGTTTTTTAATGAGGGTTTTCTGAAATGACGCTCACTAGGTGGCAGCTCTGAGACGTCAGGTCCAGAAACCTGTCACAAGTATCAGAGCCCCTATATTTGAAGTGTTGAAGTTTTGTATTTCTTAATTAAATACAATAAATATTTTATAAGAATCAAAATCCCACCATGTTTTTCAGTTCCTATGTGCTTAAAAAACGGGAGGTCATGTTTCCTAAAGATAAAATACGTTTATTAAAACAATGCCTTGTAGCCATTCGTAGAGAACGTTTGATAATAGTCTTGTATGCAAAGGTTTCTTTAGTAAAGATGATTAGGTACGAGCTGCCGAAAGACTCAGTGGTAGAGATACGAAATATAATTAAAGAAAAAAAAACTATTTAAAAAACAAGCTTTCATTAATTGTTAATAAAATGAACTAAAAATTTAAAAATAAATTTACCTGATGAGAAAAATACCATTATATAGGTAGCATTTCAAAAAAATAAAAGGGTGTTACATTTTGATGGAACACTTAACAACATTTAGGTTATACACCATTATTTTTCTTCTGCAATTACAATGTAACACGCTTTTATTTTTTTGAAATGCTACCTATATAAAGGTATTTTTCTCATCAGGTAAAGTTATTTTTAAATTTTTAGTTTTTTTTATTTACAAAAAATAAAAGCTTGTTTTTAAAATAGTTTTTTTTTCTTTAATTTTATTTTTATCTTTTTAGTATTTTAATTCGATATTTCTTGTTCATGTTGTTCCCACGAGTATAGGACAAAAACGGTCCATTTTTTATTCATCCAAATTTATATTATCACCTTCAAAGTATGCTCCTTCAGAAGCGATACACTTACGCCAACGAAAATCCAATCATCAAAACATTTTTTAAACGCTTTTTCCGGAATCGAGTTCAGTTCTCGCCGCGAAATTCTCCTTTATATCTTCTACCGAATGAAACCGGGTGCCACGAAGTGGTAATTTGAGTTTGGCAAAAAGAAAAAAGTCGGCTGGAGGCGCTGGAGCCATATTTGGTGAATAAGGTGGCTGCTCGATGGTATTTGTTGAGTTTTTGGTCAAAAATTCGTTCACAATGATGGCCTTGTGGGAAGGCGCATTATCGTGGTACAAAATCCAAGAATTTTCATTCCACAAATCTGGCCTTTTTCGTCTAATTTGCTCTCTTAAACGCCGCATAACGCTTAAATAATACTCTTTTGTTTCATTTGACCTTCTAGCAAGAATTCTGAGTGCACAACACCGCGACAGTCAAAGAAAACAGTCAAAATGACTTTGACTTTCGATCGAGTTTGGCGCGGTTTCTTCGGTTTGGTTCAGTTGGAAGGCGCCACTCCGAAGCTTGTAAACCCACGTCTCGTCACCAGTAACAATGCGTTTCATAAATGTTGGGTCGGAATTGACTAGTTCTAGCATTTCCTCAGCGACTCTTTTACGATTGAGTTTTTGGAGAAAATTTAGGTCTTTTGGGACTAGCCGACCGGCAACGTGTTTCTTACCCAATGGATTATTTAAAATGGTACGAATCGACTCGTGTGACACAGAAAGTTCGACGGCTAGCTCTCTCAAACTTAAATAAGGATTTTCAGTCACTATTTCCTTTCACTTTTGCGATGTTATCTTCAGTAGCAGACTTTGATGGCCTACCAGAGTGAGGCAAATCTTCTATCACTTCTCAACCGCTTTTGAACGCTTTGTACCACTCATAAACACGTGTTTTTGATAAAGTCGATTCACCGTAAGCCTTCTGTAACATTTTCAGAGACTCCGAACACGAAATCTCATTGGCGATGCAAAATTGAAGACAAACTCTTTGTTCGATGTTTTTGTCCATTATGAAATTCGCAATACACACTAGATATGGTATAACTAAAAACAATACTGTATTTAATCTGATTATCAGATGTAACTCAAACTCCGCGCCAAAATAGAAAACAGTTGTGCCAATCTAACAAAAACAAAAAAAATATAATTTTGAATTTGGAACCATAAACAAATCATCAATTCCCGAAACTTTTTTGACAGAATGTATATTGACACTCTCGACGGAATTAAAACCTATAGGTACATTTCGTTGACCTAAGATCATAAAACATTTGGCAAGAAGCAATGTCTTAAATTTAATGCACAAGTAAAGAAAAAAAAATCTAGTTCTTGGCATAACAAAATTTTTAGAAATAAAAATATTATTTGCAGTTAAAACAAAATCTAGACTCGATTTCCGACGAAATAAAATTTGCACAGAACCCACGATGCGCAAGTCCAGGTCGCACTTGGCCGGTTTTTTACGGAGCTTAACGTTTTCCTGCTAAATAATGGCTACATTGAGAAGCGTGAAATTACCAGAACTATCTTACTTAAATCACCGTCGTAGTTTGTGAGCCTGTACAAAGTGATAACATGATCAGTGAACGTATCTTCACTCCAGCCTTACGTCAGTGCCTATTGAGATTTCTATGACAGCCAAATGTCAGCTCGACTTACTTTCGATGACGCCATGACAGATGTTTTCTACCCCTTTTATAGCTTCTTAAGCGTAGCCAGTATTGTTAATAAGATCTGTCACCTGGCTGAATGAATAAAATTTAACCTGTCAGGCCAAGGTCAAGAGACACAATAAAAAATCTATTATGCGCTCCAACCGGTGGGGCAATTGAAGCTTGATAGGTTAATGATGTGAATGAATAAAATAATTTTTGTGAACGAGTAAAAAGTGTCGAAGCCCCATCCATAATAAGCACGATTTGATAACGTAATCTATCATATCTGCAAGGCTCGGATTATAATAAGCTGTTTCCGGCCGATATTAGAACCTTTTTAAAAAACGACCTTAGGCTCGGTCTATACGCTGCCGGAATCCGTAAGCATCCGCAAGAATCCCTTCAAAAACGACGGTTTTCAGTTTGACCCGTATGTTTGTATGTATGTATTTAAATCGCGGACAAACGTCCTTGATTTTCTCGCGTTTGGCTCATCCGCTTTTGATGCGGTTTTCAGAAAAGTATTTGTTACATTCTGAAGAAGGTTTTAGTATGCATATCATACTGCTGAGCTGATGATGGAGGCCACAGAACTCCTTAACATTTAGGAGTCAATAGATAATACTGCGATTTGTCTTCAGAACGTATTTCGTAGTGTATTAGGCAGAAGTGGCGCTTACGAGGTACCAGTCAGTTATTTTATTTACTGGGGGCGTAAACCAGTACACCCAGAAATAAGAAAAAAAAAAGCTAGTTTTTTAATGAGGGTTTTCTGAAATGACGCTCACTAGGTGGCAGCTCTGAGACGTCAGGTCCAGAAACCTGTCACAAGTATCAGAGCCCCTATATTTGAAGTGTTGAAGTTTTGTATTTCTTAATTAAATACAATAAATATTTTATAAGAATCGAAATCCCACCATGTTTTTCAGTTCCTATGTGCTTAAAAAACGGGAGGTCATGTTTCCTAAAGATAAAATACGTTTATTAAAACAATGCCTTGTAGCCATTCGTAGAGAACGTTTGATAATAGTCTTGTATGCAAAGGTTTCTTTAGTAAAGATGATTAGGTACGAGCTGCCGAAAGACTCAGTGGTAGAGATACGAAATATAATTAAAGAAAAAAAAACTATTTAAAAAACAAGCTTTCATTATTTGTTAATAAAATGAACTAAAAATTTAAAAATAAATTTACCTGATGAGAAAAATACCATTATATAGGTAGCATTTCAAAAAAATAAAAGGGTGTTACATTTTGATGGAACACTTAACAACATTTAGGTTATACACCATTATTTTTCTTCTGCAATTACAAAAATGCGCTTGTTTTTAAAATAGTTTTTTTTTCTTTAATTTTATTTTTAACTTTTTAGTATTTTAATTCGATATTTTTTGTTCATGTTGTTCCCACGAGTATAGGACAAAAACGGTCCATCCCCCAAGGGGTCTATTGTATAAGGGCTTCAGTAGAACAGGGTTCGCCCTGGTACCCTGAGACGCAACGTTAGCGATATGAAATGTCTTTACACCCTCATACCATTCAGCCCTTGGCACGTGCTCACCTTGGCATCTAATCAATCAGACGTAATCCACATTCATAACAATCAATATTGCATTGTCATTCGATTTACACATGCATGCAAAATTTCAGCTCAATCGGAAACCAGGAAGTGGATCAAATTTAACTTGCTTACCTTGCAAGATTTGATTACAGACAACGGGACAGGCTAAAGTAAAAAAAATAAAAGCTTGGCACTTTAAGTTTATATGTATTTTATTTATAATCATTTAAACTTTCGCGTTGCATTATAACTAAAACTTATAATTACGGGTCTAAACGCGACGTCCCCTCGTGACCACGACCGTAGCATCACGGTCGAAACGTCGAGGAATGTAAGTAGCATCTATACTACTACATACTATAGTACGTCGCGTTTAGACCCGTAATTAAAAATATTTTATTTATATTTAAATATCTCATGTTTATATGTTTGCAGTAGGGTAAAATAATGTTTAAATTAGTTATGTAATAACTTGAGGCGCAACGTTAGCGATATGAAATGTTTATACACCCTTAAACCATTCAGCCCTCGACACGTGCTCACTTTGGCATTGGGTAATCCATCTAATCAATCAGAAATAATTCACATTCCTAACAAACGGAACGAACTTTTTTCCCAAATTTGTTGGAGATGCATATAGATGGAGACGCCAACCAAAATACTCAGCAAGACGAATCAAACGAGCCCAAACCCAAACTCGATGAAGTTGCGTCGTTGAATTGCGGAGTTCCCATGGCCATGTTTCAGCTCCATCATCACACCCTGGTTACCATCTATTATCAAAGTACTCGTCAAGACAAATTAAACGAGTCCAAACTCGATAGGGTTGCATCGTTTAATTTCGGAGTTCCTATGGCCATGTTCCAGCTCCATCATCAGACCCTGGTTACCATCTAGCACCAAAGTACTCGTCAAGAGGAATGAAACAAACTAAGAATCGATGGGATTGCGTCGTTTCTTTACTCAGATCCTATGACCACCTTCCAGCTCCATCATCAGATCAGACCCTGGTAACCATCTTAAAACAAAGTACCTACTCGTCAAGAATCAAAGAGCCGATTCTCGATGGAGTTTCGTCGTTTCATTACAGAGTTCCTATGACCACCTTCCAGCTCCATCACCAGACCCTGGTTACCATTGAAAGACAAAGTACTCTTCAAGACGATTCAAACGAACCCAAACTCGATGAGGTTGTTTCATTGTGAAGTTCCTATGGCCACCTTCCAGCTCCATCATCAGATCACCACCATTTCATCATAATATTGCATTGTCACGCGGCTTACACATGCATGCAAAATTTCAGCTCAATCGGTAACCGGGAAGTGGATCAAATTTAACTTACCAGATTTGATTACAGACAACGGGACAGGTAAAACTAAATAAAAGCTTGCAAAAAAAATAGTTTCAGGTATCTTTCTTAATGTGTAATTAAACATAACATAAGTTCAAGTGCAAGTACATAGCTAAACTTGTTTAGTATTCGTTATTGAGTGGGTTATCTATTTTTAAATGGATATCATTGAAGCTATCGCCTATTTAATTAGTTTTGTGTTTCTTAAATAATATTATGGTTTGCCCGCAAAATAGAAGATTTGTCACCAAAATGTAGTCACCAAACAATATAAAATCAATTTCACAATAAATCACCAAAAATCATGGAGATATCTGGTCTAGTACCAAATAAATGATTTTGTATGTATTATAATAGGTTTGTCCTAATAAGTATTAAATCAAACAAATTTAAAGAGATCACTAATAAATTATATATTAAATCACTAGAAAATTTCATAAAGTTTAAAAAAAATGTTGGGTTGTCGTCATCATCGTTTCAACCAAATTAGTCTACTACTTAACTGGACATATGCCTCTCCCAAGGATCTTAATATCCACACGTAGTAAAAATATATTTAAAGAAAATTTCTAGCAGAAATGTAAATAAAACACTTAATTAAAATCAAAATAATCAATATTTATTGTTAAAAACAATAATCACTGAATAATCAGCGCTGGTTTGGATTTTGAAGGTAGGTACGTTTATGTATGTATGTATGTATGTATGTAGAAATACCTTATTTAATTATAATAAACTTTGTTTTGTGCTTTTCCATGGTAGTAAGTAGATTTTGTCACTCACTTTTTACTTTTCCGAACCAAACTAAGCGTTATTGACATCTAAATCCAACTCGTGTTATGTATAAACGTTACAACAGTAGAATAAGCCGCGCTTAAAAAAGGTAGTGATTTTAATTTATTATTTTTAGTTTAATGGTTTATGTTTTAGATGTGTTATATTCATTTGTGGTAATTACTAGTAAAAACATTTCTGTTCCGCCCTGTGCCTTCGTCTGTGCACTGTGTGTAGTGCCTTATATCATCGAATTATGGTTGATATTACAAAAAGTTTTTAATGAACAGTACATACTTTTTTATAAGATTTAATACTCCTTTGTATTTATTTTTTGTGAAAAGATAGTCGGCGTGTCATTGGCGTTTGTCAAGTGTCAAGTCATTAAATTAAATTAAGTTCTGAATTGAATTTCCACGAAATATATTTTAAATTACATTTAGTGCTCCTAAAGTGCATGCTCATACAAGTTGTATAAAATTAAAATAGCAGAAAGAGTTCAAACTCTTGTTCATGCAGATATATGGACCAATCGTGTATTTCTTATTCTGAGGTTCTATGACATTCTGTGATGTACTTATGTGAGTCAATAAAATTGATTGGAACTATCTTTGCCTTCTGGATCTGTTTGTTAAAGTTCGTTTTCGGCTACAGCTACAAGAGAACGAGAAGATAATCTGAAACTATGAATCTGTATTTCTGGGACTGAACTAAGTGTATTTCTTATTTTGAAGTTCTTAAATATAAAATTTTCGTTTAACTACAGTTTTATTGTAAAGTACCCATTATTATTATTAGTGCAGGTTCTGATAGCTACTATACAGCGCATACTACCTACCGACCGATTATAAAGTATCGATTAACGATTATCGATTTAAGTGCATCGATATCTCGTGTATGTCTAGATCTATGCGATATTATATAGCCTGTGGACATTTACGGTCATCAGACATCACATCACTATTAAGTATCTCACTCTGAGTTTTTTCCTTTCTTTTTTTTTGTCACTCGACGAAAAAGTTTCCAATCAATTGAAGTAAGTGACGTTTACTTTCTTCGATATTCCTACTCCGCTATCTTCTACGTAGTATTATTTGATCAGTGCTTCACTCACACATTCACATTTGACGTTTGCTGTCATTCAAATCTGTGTCATTTTTCACACGCGCGTGACGTGTGATGTTAGCTTCTCCGTGATTTAGAGGTCGTATGAATGGATTTTTTAATTGTATTTTGGTGTAAATAAACATCATCTTGTAATTTTAAGTGATGTAAATACCAAAATACAGTTTATGAGCGTAGTATCTCGAAATGGTTTTGGAATTAGCATAGGTCATAATTTTTGTTTACATACCGAATTGATAAATGACGTTGGCGCTCTTCTGTCTGGATTCAGAGCCAGGCAGTTGCAGGTTTGAACCCCGTGAGAAGAAAATTGTGAGATGAGCATCACCATTTGTACCATAAAGTCATATAAATGCATTTTTAAATGGTCTATTCGTTATCTAGTAACCATGGAACAAACATTTGCTTAGTTCAGAGCTAGATTGTAAGAATTAGTATTGTTGTTGAAACAATTTAATATTATAGTGAGTAAGTATCGCCAACTACCCCACTGACTTTCAGTGGCATGATTCCACTGCTGCTAAAAACCTTTTATATAAAAGGTGTTCAATTTGTAATTAATTAATAAATTAAGACCAAGTTCCATGCTTTTGTTTCTGCAAAAATGAAATCTTTTATATCCAAAAACTCATTTTCGATGGAACGCATTTTTTATTGTTTCACGTGCTCAAAAAGTTAAAGAAGTAATTTTAGGAGTTACTTAATTTCCGGGGCGTTTGTTTAATTTCCATTCTTACAAGTAAGAATAAAAATGGTAATAACGTTGGTGGGCTCTCCATTGTTTATCTGGATTAATTAAAACCAAAAATGTGTTTTAATTTGATGGGTTTATTAAAAATTTGCTTCTGACTTTGTTATCAAGCCCAAAAGAAAGGTATTATAAGTATTTATATGCATTATTATGTAATCTAATCACATACCTTTTTCGAATTTATCGGGGATGACCTGTAAAACTTCATATTTTTGATTTAGCGTGTGATTTAATAAACAAACAAAAACTTTCACATTTATTCATTACCGCAGTAATACCCACCGTCTATTAATATACAATCTAGTATAATTTAATTTTGTTACGAATTTCGCACGAATATAATTCAGGTTAAAGAATCTAGGTAACAATGTTTCTAAATTTAATGTAAACTTGCTAACAATGTCCATGTTTTTGGCACAATATCATTTTATTGTTCTCTATTTCTGTCAAGCTAACGTAAACAAACTGAGATATGTAATTACTTTCTACTTTATATTGTTTTAAACTTTCATGGTCACTAACATTAGAATAGTTTGTTACGAGATTGCTACCATGTACCTTATTTTTGAAACTAAGGTACATGGTAGCAATCTCGTAACAAATTATTCTAATTGTAAATTTTTGTTTTTAGCAATTCCATGCAAGGTTTAATTGAAGATAAATAACACTTGAAAAAAATCATCGACCTCAGGTGGGACTCGAACCCACGTCCCATCGCATACCAGGCGAGTGCTTTGACCACTAAGCTACCGAGGACGTCACGTGACAAGATGAAATTCCTCAAGTGTTTTTTCTCGCTGTCAAAGCCAGCGTATTCTGATCAATGTTGTAGCTATATGTATAGCTGAGTAGTATACTACCGTCAACACCCTATAGAAATATTTTTACAAATATTTGACTATTGGTTAAGATCAGAAATGCTTAAACATTGAAAAATTTTGTTTTTAGCTATTCCATGCAAGGTTTAATTGAATTATTCTAATACTTTCTACTTTAGTCTATGAGTCATTCAAACGAAAAGTTTATCCAAACGAAGCTAGTTTGTGATATTTTCTGATTGTTTAGACGGCAAGTGATTTATAAATAGCGAATTATTCATGACCATGGATATAGTTTTTCCCAACCAACAGGTTCACTTACTGTGTGCAAAAATGATCTAACAGTGTTTTCGATCGATAGCAAAATCATAGTTATTAGATATTTTGTTGATATTTTTTGACTATCAAATAGTAGGACTGTATCTAGTTAAATTTTGTTTTTTAGCATTACATGTTGTGTTAATTTATAATATAAATAATAAATATTGGACAACATCACATACATTGTTCTGATCCTAAGGTAAGTTGATAATGCACTTGTGTTATAGAAATCAGAAACAAAGACGGTACCACAACACCCAGACCCGAGTCAATATAGAAAAGTTCGTTTTCTACATTGACCCGACCGGGGATCGAACCCGGAATATCAGAGATGGTGGCGCCAGCGTGCTCGCCTCTCGGCTACGAAGGTCGTCAAGATGATATAATATTTGAAAAATAAAATCGTCCGCCTCAGGTAGTAGGACTCTAACACTTGAAAACATTTCATCAAGTCAGCTAACGTCCTCGGTAGCTTAGTTGGAACAGCAATCGCCTAGTAATGGTCGTGGGTTCGGGTCCCACCTGAGGCGGTCGATTTTATTTCAAAAGTGACATCAATAGTGTCGATACTTTTTATAGTTCAGAACGTAGCAATATTTTTAGACAGAGTGCAATGCTTTGTAGTTTCCGCACTTAGCCTCTTGATTGGGACAATGGACGAAGTGCATACTATAGTATAGTAGGTATACCTAGATAGTATCGAAATATCGATTCTTTTATATTGTTTCACGTTTCCCTGGACTGACGGGTACTAAATACCAAGCCATAGTCGCTAAGTGTGCATTCTGACTGCCAAACGGGCATCACGGAGCTAATTTTCTTCTTCAGTCCCGTGAGGCAAATCCGATATATAAGGTCCGATTTTATTAGTGTTCATCCTGTTAACCTGTGACTATATAGGTGAAAAGCAATCGTAAAAACCAACTTTCAAATGTCTATCATAAAAACTAAAAAAGTTAAAAATAAATTACAAAATAACAACATCAACTTCATATTGCATAAACTCGTCCTATCTTCAACTCTTTCTCGCTCTGTACAAGGGGAAGGAATAAGACAATAATTAGATAGTTAAAGGTACCAAAGAAAGGACGAGTTTATGCAATATGAAGTCAATGTTGTTGATTTTGATTTTAAACTTTTTTAGTTTTTATGGTACATATTTGAAAGTTGGTTTTTACGATTGCTTTTTAACCTTTATAGTCACAGGTTAACAGGATGTGCACTAATAAAATCGGACCTTATATTTCGTATGAAATTTATAAATGCATCACATTTTTACAAAATAATTTTTATTTGCTGTAAATGTTTAAAGTAAGTCTATTCTACCTGCATTACATTGTGACTCAGTCGTATGAACCGCGTGCGTAAAATTTACTCAAAAAACGCGACGCGCGACTACCGAAAAACAACGTCCTATTTTTCCACAATTTTTTACACCTTAACCCATTAAAAATAGAGTTTACAATTGCTTAAACCTCTAATTTCGCTTTAAAACGCAATATAACACCTACTCGCACAGTTTAATGCGTAAAAAAATCTAAAGGAGACTTATAATTGTGTAAACACACGAACATTATTGCGACCAGGCTCGCGGCTGTTTACGATCGCGTTTAATAGCCCCAAATCGAAAGCGTAAATTTCGAAAAGTAAACACTAAGAAATGTGTTTATTTAATTTGATTCGGAATGGTTTATTTAAAAGATAGTTCAATTTATTTAAGCAACAAAACTTATCCTTAAACTTGTACGAGTATCTAAAATCAACAAACTTTATGAACTATCTAGTTAAAATAAGGTTTATTTTAACTAACTGGAGAGTGCAAAATGATTCTTTAGTTCCTGGGAAGTTAGCCTTCAGAGTCTCAGATTTTGAGGCACATCATAAGCTCAAAATAATTTACACATGGATCATAATTCTACTTCGAGATTGACGAAACTAATAGCAATTTTCTTGCTTGCTTGCAATCGTTCGTACTTAAATAATTGTTTAAATATTTTATTAAACTCAGAAAAAAAAACAATATTTCTAGTCCCAAAAACGACATCAAAAACTATTTAAATTCGTTTTCAAACAGTTATAGGTAATGTTAGTGTATATTATCTTACAAAAGTAACAGTTTTGCAGCAGTGACGTATGTAACCGGTCTCCGTATGTACCCAGCCTGTGGACCACTTGGCAATCGAACAAGCACTGACCGTATGGACACGCCTCTAGACATTCACGTGAATAAAATAATACAAAATATTATTTGAGATGCGAGTGAATTTGCTTAAAAGAAACTATTATTTTGCGCTTGATTTCAGAATGAAAAAGTCTAGAAACCAGTTAAAATATAGTCTCAGTGACCGTATTTTTGTAAGGTCGTTGTAACTGCGCGTTGTGTTTTGTTTATCTTCTTCTCTTCCTATGATGGGTTACCTATCATAAGATCGAAAATGTTTTGACCGAATTTCATTTGACGGAAAACATTTCGACTATTTTCGTTCCGTTTTTTATTACTTCGTCCGTAATCATTTGACCTATTATCAATTCGTTTTTGTTCATTACTCCGACGTTTCATTTGGTCGATAAACTTTTTTCCGAGGTTATGTTCGTCCGAAATTTACTTGTCCTAATTTTATTTCAATGTTCTATATGGTATATGTTTTTTTTACGAATATATGTACAAAACAATCGGCCTAGTGTGAGTCGGACTCGCGCACTAAGGGTTATATACAAACTTTTAGGGAAGTAAATAGTTCATCCTTAGGGTACCGAGTCTAGAAGGTTTTTGCCGCTTTTTCCGAACTTGATACCTCCACGCGTTACTGGTAAAAATAATTATTGACGGACAGACAAACAGAATAGCAATGAAGTGATCCTATAAGGGTTCCGTACCTTTAGGTAAAATACAGGCTGTATTTTGTTTATGGCTATTCTTAGACTGTGTTTAGAATCTAGGTACTTATCAAAAATAATAACAATTAAATAATAAGGTTTAGTATTAAGTTTAGCATTTCAAAATTGTTAATACTTACTGTAATTTAATAAGTAATATTAAATTGGTTGTCTGTAGAGTCGGTTTACGGACGGTAATTTTACGTGATAACGTCATAAGAAAACATTGATGCTACTCGGACGCATCGACCGTGGTGGAAGAGAGATAGCTGCGTCACAAGCCAAACGCTTAGGCCGATCGTGCCTCTCTATCGCTTGTTCCGCGCTCTTGCTTGAACGTGACGCGGAACGTGACACTTTTTCGTGCGTGCAGCCGGCGTTCATAGATTTATAAGACGTTATCAAGTCAAAAATAATGAGGCTGTCTGAATCTTTTACCTTAATCTTTCGCTCGTAAAATTAAACACCTTAATTTGATAGCACATAATTCCCAAATCATCAGCTCAACAAACTGTTGCCACAACAGTTTGTTCTCGTTACGCATTCCAATGAGTTATCGTTAAGTCATTAAGCCCGCACGCTTAAGTGGCGACTTAAAAGCTCCCAGAGAGCTTAGGGAACTTGCCCCGAAATAATCTTATTTCAGGTAAGTCACTTTTGAGACCTCGAGTTGAATTCTTGCGCCATAATCAGTTAAGACAGTAAAACGTTTTCGGGGATTTTAATTTTGAAAGTTTGCAGCTTATAGAAAAATACATTGAGGTTTTAAAATAAAGAGGCTGTATCTCAACTTCATTAATCTACAACATAATAGTTTAATGGGTAGCTAACCATTATATTATCCCTTAAGTGTAATATGTCACATTTTTCGATTAATTTAAGTTATTGAAATGTAGTTTGCTTCAAAAGCGATTGCATCAAGACCGATAACTTTAGTGGAAATCTTATTTCTTTAATGAAACACCGACAGTAAACTCTCAATTATCTAGCACTAAACTAAGCAAAGCTTTACTCGTAAGCATACTTTAATATAAATAATGAATACTCATCACACACACATTAGTAGGATTCAAAGCAGCAACCGCATAACTGCCACACGGTAATTTAAAATACTGATTGCCTCAATCACAAATTACATAAGAACAGGGGCGGTAACCACGAACACTTAAAACAATCTCAAATCTGTCAAACATTATCATTTCTGTCAAATTTTGTATGAAATGACTTACCAAAATTGACAGATTTGACAACTTTGAGATTGTTTTAGGAGTTCATGGTTATGGCCCTGAGCTTCATATTACATATTTTGGGTGCCTATTCCAGGCAATACTCGAGAATGTTGTAACCTATTTTCCCAACGCAACCTGATATCATTTGATACACGAAGTATCGCAGTCACATTGTTTGGGCCTCCTTTGTTCCTCTAAAGGGCCCTATTGTTTAATCTTACCCAGTTTCTTTAGATAGGCATGAACTGGCCTTTGGAGAATGCCACGTTTTCTTCAGATATCGCACGTAACACATAAAATAAAGGCATCTTTTTCTAACATTGGTTTTGATCTATGCTGTGAATTTTGTAAAAAACAAATGTATAAACTGACTGTGACTTCCAATATTACGTTACTAAAACTCTGTTTTTCTATCTCTCTATTTGTAAATTGTATGTTGAAGTCAAACATTTAGGTACTATCATTTTTTTTCTTTATAAAAGTTTTTTTTTTTAGCAATTACATGCTAGGTTAATTCAAGATTACCTAGGTATATGTATAGCCGCAACATAAATCAGAAAAAACGCTGCTTTGACAGCGAGAAACACTTGAACCTGATTTGTTTGAAAAATATTTATTTCGGTTTTTTTTTGTAAATTGCTATAACATTAATGTCATTCCTTTACATCGACCTAAAGGCAAAGGTAAAAACAATCAACTCATTTTATCGACTTTTTTAAAGTAAAGTCTCATTTTTAAGCGACGAAGAAACGGAGGAGGTTCTCAAGTCGTCGCGTATATTTGTTTTTTTTATGTATGATGATCACGCATAACTTTGTACAGAGCAGTCCGATTTTGATAATTCTTTTTTTATTATAAAGGGTATAGCTCGAAGTTGGTCCCATATAAATTAGAAAAAAAAACCCTAAGGGTAGGAAAACAGGGGATGATTTATTGTTCACTCACGGATTGTAATGTTTGACCACGCATAACTTTTTACAGAGAAGTTCAATTTGACAATTCTTTTTTTATTTAAGAAAATTACAAATGTATTTAAACAACTTTGGAGTCGGTGCGAATGAACACATTTTAACTCCCAATGGCTGGCACCGATTCCAAAAAGAGCTGATTAGGTATAGTTACATTGGTTAATAAACTTAGTTAAAGGATAAATGAAAAAAAGATTATTATTTTGCGTTTAAGTTTTTAATATGGCATCTCTGAGATCCCGGATTCGATTCGCGGTTGAGTTAATGTAGATGAACTTTTCTATATTGTTACGGGTCTGAGTGTTGTGGTGCTGCTTGTTGTTTCTGATTGTTTATTTATTATTATTAATTGGCTACTCAGAAATTCACTACACAAAACACCAAGGACAACTTCAGGATATATGGGGGTAGAGGGGGAGGGGGGGGGGGGGGGTGTTACTGACAACCTCAACAACAGATGCGGGTGCGAAACTGAAGCTCAAACAATGGTCAACAAAAACAATACACTAAAGTCTACTACGACCATCTAATTGTGTCAAAACATTGTCTATTATATGAACAATTGAAAACTGTCGTGTTATTATACGGCTAGTTTAATTTGTTTATAGTTTGTCAAAGGACTGATACCAGAGAATGGTTTTTCTAACTTAGTAGATTAGATTTAGGTCCGATTATTACTTTAAAACTTGCGTGCTTAGACATAAAGTTGTAAATGTATTAAAATATCAAATTATGGTGTGTGGTTTCGGGTCAAGTGACGTACCTATTTCATGCTAGAGAGTGTCAAATTGACTTTCTAACTAAAGTTATATCCTTATTACTTTCTTCTCGAAATCACAAGGAAGATGACTTGGCCAATGTACGAGGCATTAAGTTACGACAGTTCGCAGTCCCACATATCCATAGATATAGCGAATCCTAAGTCTATGCACATATCCGCAATTTGACAAATGCTGACATTACATCTCATATGGAAATTCTGAGGCAAAACGCACCGTTGCTTCGGCACATCTAACACTATTATCCAAATATCATTCTTATGCCTTTACGAAAAGGTTGAAATTCGCAAATCAGGTAAGAGAACGCAGAGCGAAAATACACATTCAAAATTGAGTTTAATATTTTGGTGAAAGGGTTAGATTTTTGCTTGCGTAAGGTAAGGGTTGTACCCCATTCGTAATTTCTGAGCCGCAGGTACAGTTATTTATTTGGCAGTTTGCATAAAATCCCTTACCTTTTACTGGTCTCGGTGATTTGAAATCAGTGTGATTTCATTTTTGAAAGATATTGCTGACAGTATGATTGAGCGGAATGCGTAAGTGAATAATTAAACCGGCCAAGTGCGTGTCGTGCCACGCGCAGTGTAGGGTTCCGTAGTTGCCCGTCGTTACCACAATATATTTCAGCGATTACTTCATTTAAGTCACTTTTAATGATTTCTTCAAAGGAAATTTTGAACGACTAAGTTGAAAGACTGGTACTCTTAAACTAACTGATCTATCTTAACGTTATCAATTTTCTTGAAAGTTTATGAAATGCACTATTGTCATGGATTTTTTAAGATTTTTCCAGTCAATAGTTTAGCTTTTAGAGGGAGGAGGGACGCCCTACTCGAACAAAAATTTGCAAAGTTTAATATTTCGCAAACGGATCCCTAAATCGAAAA
The DNA here is from genome assembly GCA_950371115.1 of Anania fuscalis. Lineage (NCBI taxonomy): Eukaryota > Metazoa > Arthropoda > Insecta > Lepidoptera > Crambidae > Anania > Anania fuscalis. The sequence goes on from OX493333.1 coordinate 2,941,884, forward strand.
GTAGTTTAAGCAACCCCTAAGTCATTTTAAAGGACCTATTTAACCATACCCCACACGATGGGATAGACGATGAAAAAAAATATCATCCCCTTTGAAAGAAATTTAAAATTTTTGAATTTTGGGAGCATCTAGCGTAATATATTTTTTTAATTTTATTCTACCACTGTCGGCGTGAATAATATACATATTTCAACAAAATTACGGCTCCTTAAGGGTCAACAGTCTCCAAACAAAACCTCGGACGGACAAATAGACAGACAGACAGACAAGTCGAAACTATAAGGGTTCCTTGTCAGGACTTACGAAACCCAAAAACTGGCTTGACTATCTTAAATTAACAAATTCAAATAAATTCAGTCTTTAATAACCTACATATTTCTTACACCTGTGTAATATTAAAAACACAATAAATTCTGTAAACAAACAACTTTCGCTAACAAACAATTAACACACCGAGATCGCGGTGAAAAAAAGTTTCTGATATATTTTTACTACAGAGTACCCAGGTACAGTCTTACGTCTTACGTCAGTACAGTCGGACGTCTGTAATTTTTAGATGTTGATTGACCTCATTAAATTAGCAAAAGGTATTTGCACTAATTATTTAACTACTGAACAAAACAATATCCTGTATTTAGTGTAAAAACTGAAAATTCTGCATTTAATGAAAAAAACTTATAATATTCATGAATTCTAGCCGATTTAGAAAAAGAGTGCTGCTATCTGTATCTTAAAATATTACAGTAACTTAGTCTATTACAAACATTAGATGTGGGAACTCCCCTTTAGGAAAAACATCGCCTGTGTTAGGAAGAACCTCTATCTATCAACGTAAGTAACGTACTATTGCATGTAAGAGCTACGCAAAAAGATGTTTAGTCTTATCCGCACACTGATCACGAATTCGGCGATCGTCAAAACCGCGGGAGACACGAGTCGGGAATGTGCCTTGCGAATGACATTTATCTTTTCAGGGTTCAACAGGCTTATAAATATGTTTTAAAATGAAAAAAATCCGGGTTCACACTAGATAAATATAAATATATGTACGGGACCAATTTCATGTATGTAGATGTTTAAATAATAAAAGCCACAAAGACTAGCTTTTAAAGAAGGTAAAGCTTGCAGGAATATTCTGAATAGTTTTCAACCGGCTAATCTGGAAGTCATTGGCTCCGGAGGCTTATGTTCAACAATGAACTTCCAGTGAACTATGGCCGAAATGATGATGATAAATAAATAAAATAATATCCAGGGTGAAATAAGCCTTAAAATAATGTTAAATAAAATCAAGATATTTATAATTAACAAAATATTGTTGACAACCATTCTAGGGCTACTTCAAAATTTTTCGAGATTTGGTCGTAATAATCCGAATTAATTTTAGTATTCGACATTAAGAACCTAATATGTTATAATTGTACTCTACTACATGACCCGATAAACGTTGACATCTCAAAATTTGACAACCAGCTGTCAAACTACATTTGCGGGTTTGCGGTACATATTAGCAAAAATCCTACTGAAAAAGGACGTTAATTTTATTTAAGGCGAATAACCACGATCCTATGCTAATCAGGGCGCCAAAAGTGAAGGTAGGTTGAACCTAGGTTGAAGTAATACTATGCCCTTGTCGTTTCAAATTTGAGTTATAGAAAATATCAGCCTCAGTATCGGTGGCAACCCTAGCCCTATTATTGGGCAGTCGGCACACGCTTCGTCTTCAACCCTTATTGCCCGTTTCAATTACGTGTTTTGTCTGAAAAGTACGTTTTGACCTATTCAAGAAAGAACGCGCCTTTTCGCAGTCACGCGAAAATAAAATTAGAATAAAACACAAATTATACTTACACGCTTGGATAATTTTAGCTGAAAGTATTGTTTTATACAGGTTGTAAAGGAAAGGTTAGTAGTATTACAGTCACAAAAGAAATTGTCGACACACAATGATGAACCCATTTAGCCAAAAACTCGAGTCTTAAAGTGAGTTAAATTTAAAATGTAAAGGTGTTTTTTTTAGGTTGGTGCGATACCAGTCACCGTTGTAGGTACCTCTGTTAGGGCATTCTGTAAATCTATATTATATCATACAAAAGAAGCACTTAACCTATATGTGTATAGAGTGGAAATGTCATTTATTATGATCGGCAATATAAATATTATATAGTTCCACTTTTTTTTTAAATCTATTGTACTGTTTTGGTTGGAACAAGAATTGGTAATCTTATCTTCTTCTGTCTTATCTCTCCCTATTCTCTCTCTGTCTTATCATTTTATACTAAATTTAAATGGAAAATCACTACCCACTTTTGACGAAAATGATTTGTTGCTGCTCTAGGTACAGGGTGTCTGTTCAACTTCCAAATCATCCTTTTTTAACTACCACACATAACAGTGATTAGATAAAAAAAAAACGTAATTTATCTCCCCCAATCAAAGATCGGAATCGAATCTCGAACCTATTCCTTTATGATGAACACAATACAGCGATTGTTGTCGTTAATTAATTCGCAAAAGAGCCAGTAGGTGTGCGGCGAACGATTAAATCAATTTTGAGGAGCGATCTAAGCGAGTATTATCGGAACCATGTCTATTAGAGTTCATTCATGCAGAGGGTATCCCAAGGAACATTGAACTTATAATTTCCCTATTTATGTTTCTATTTAAATCTATTCAATATTTTAATTGCGTTTTAGGCGGTGAAATTTCATTTGTTTATCAAATCGAATTCTTCTGCACATAACCCTACCTACATCCACTTTTTAGGGTTCCGTACCCAAAGGGTAAAACGGAAACCTATTATATATAGAGACTCCGCTGTCCGTTTGTCTGTCCGTCTGTAAGCACAATAAGTACTCTGCACCACTTTCCTCTTTCTTTTAAGTTGTCCTCTGCTTAAAGATTGTCTGAAAGATATCGCTTTTTAGCGATAAGACAGCCTAAATTGTACATATTGCTGCAAATATCAACTGTAATCTCTTTAATTGAGGATAAATAACACTTGAAAAAAAATCATCGACCTCAGGTGGGACTCGAACCCACGTCCCATCGCAAGCCGGGCGAGTGCTTTACCAACTAAGCTACCGAGGACGTCACGTGACAAGATGAAATTCCTCAAGTGTTTTTTCTCGCTATTAAAGCCAGCGTATTCTGATCAATGTTGTAGCTATATGTATAGCTGAGTAGTATACTACCATCAACACCCTATAGAAATATTTTTACAAATATTTGACTATTGGTTAAGATCAGAAATGCTTAAACATTGTAAATTTTTGTTTTTAGCAATTCCATGCAAGGTTTAATTGAGGATAAATAACACTTGAAAAAAAAATCATCTTAACCAATAGTCAAATATTTGTAAAAATATTTCTATAGGGTGTTGACGGTAGTATACTACTCAGCTATACATATAGCTACAACATTGCTCAGAATACGCTGGCTTTGACAGCGAGAAAAAACACTTGAGGAATTTCATCTTGTCACGTGACGTCCTCGGTAGCTTAGTTGGTAAAGCACTCGCCCGGCTTGCGATGGGACGTGGGTTCGAGTCCCACCTGAGGTCGATGATTTTTTTCAAGTGTTATTTATCCTCAATTAAACCTTGCATGGAATTGCTAAAAACAAAAATTTACAATGTAATCTCTTTGTTTGGTGTGCAATAAAGAGTTTCTATCTACCTATCTGTCACCATGCTGTATTTCATGAACCGTGATAGTAAGACAGTTTAAATTGTCACAGATGATGTATTTCTGTTGCCGCTATAACAACAATACTAAAACCAGAATAAAATAAATATTTAAGGGGGTACCCGTACACCAAACGTGTTTCTTTGCAAAACGGAACTCTTCGTGCGCGAGTCCGAACTCCGATATTTTATTCTTACAAGGACTTTCAGAAACATTTTAGTCACAACTTGCCTTAAACCTAAAGCCTTTAATTTTCTAATCTAATTGAGTTTGAGCTCGTTTCGATCGATTCTCATGTATTTTAACTAAGTTTACTGTTGGAAATTGGTTGATTCCCGGAGGAGGACCGGCGCCGAAACAACGGCGGCGTTCGAACGCTTGGAGATGTCAGAATTTGTTGTTCCCTAGGGGGCACAATCACCGAGCAGGTAAGGATTGAAGGGAAGAAGTGTAGCCCAATGAAAACAGCCAGTACACTTTCTGGCATGAAAAAGTTTTTTGAGTGTATGACGTAAGGTGACTAGTCACTCTACTGATTGGCGTTGTGACGCTATAAATAATGAGTTATATTATATTCAATGCTGAGGGATGGATTCAATTCTTGGTTGGGACAGTTCAGATAGCGTATTTTTTTAAGTTGAGTATCATTTGTATTTGGTTACTTTCACCCATCGCTACTTACAAAATACCTCAGTGCCTAGAGATGAAAATCTACAACCTACTGTTGTCTTTTATTTACGCGAACACGATACATTTAAATGAAACTACTTTTACGGATTATTTTGCGATTTATTAACATTTTATTTAACCTGACGTTTCGAACACTTTACAGCGTTCGTGGTCACAGGTAGACTAAGGTGTTATTCGTCTTTACAATATTTTGAAAAAATATAAACTACCGCCACTCAGTTAATATTAATTTGTGTTCCTATCTACGCAAAAAGTGCTAACTGTATCTAGAGGTCTTGCAGTGCGGGGCCTAGCATGGGATTTCGTTAAACGGTGGTATTTTCCAACCATCTTCTCTGTCGTACTCAGTATATATCTCTAAAAAAACCTAAAAACTAAACCAGAATTAACTATCCTTCGTGCGGACAAAGGAAACGCAACGGTTGTAATGGACACATCGGACTATAAGCAAAAAATGTAACAGTTACTGGCGGACGAAACCACTTACAAACGGGTTAAAATAGATCAAACCAACAAAGTTTTAAAGAAAACCAGTGACTTAGTGCGAAAACATAGTGAAAGTTTAAGTCTAGATGCTCAATACCTAATACCTTCGTGCGCAAAACCACCAAAATCATATGGGTTGCCAAAAATACACAAACCAAATGTCCCGCTACGTCCTATTGTGAGTCAGATTGATACACCAACCTACAGACTGGCTCAGCACGTAGCTAGATCACTATCTCGGCTAAGAGGAACAACTACAGCACATGTGAAGGATTCCTACCATTTTATCAGCGAGGTTAAACACCTACACCTAGCGGATAATGAAACTATGGTCAGTTTTGATGTACAGTCCCTATTTACAAGTTTACCAGTACAGGACTGCATTGAAATTACTAAAAGGAAGTTAGTTGAACTTGATATGCCTATAGAATATGCAGAACTATTGGAACATTGCCTAACATCGGGATATTTACTGTGGGACAATGAATTCTATGTACAAGTAGATGGTGTAGCTATGGGCTCTCCAGTATCACCTGTTGTCGCAGACATTTTCATGGAGGACTTCGAGGCCAAAGCTCTAGGCACATCACCTATAACACCCAGGTTCTATAAACGGTACGTAGATGATACTTTTACAATTTTACCCACCAATCAAGTCTCTGCTTTTCTAGAACATTTAAATTCAATCCACCCAAAAATCAAATTTACTATGGAAATTAAGGCAAACAATAAACAAGCTTTCTTAGATATTTTACTTACTAGGAATCCGGATCATACTCGTAGTCATACAGTTTTTCGTAAAGCCACCCATACAGATAAATACCTCAATGGTGCCTCTCACCATCATCCTCGACAGTTGGCTACCGTAGGCAAATCATTGTTTCAGAGAGCAAGGGGTATCTGTGACGACCAACACCTGGCTGGCGAGCTCCAGCATGTCAGGAAGGTACTACGGGAAAACCAGTTGCCGGTACCACGTCGTTCCAGACCCCGGGTCAAGCATTCCACCGTCGAACGCCAACCTGCTGTACTACCTTATATGAAGGGTGTCACTGACAAGATTGGAAACATTATGAAGCGCGCTTCAATCAAAACCTACTTCAAGCCGCCGAAAAAGATTAACCAATTTTTACCACCTGTCAAGTGCAACATACCTCTTCAAGATGCGGGGGTGTACAGACTGGAATGTGACTGTGGGCTCTCCTATATCGGTCAAACAAAACGAAGTATAGGCGTGCGGGTAAAAGAACATATAGCGGACATCAAACATAGACGGAATACTAAGTCTGCAGTGTGTGAACATGCCTTAGATACACCCAACCATTTCATACGATTTGACCAGCCTAAAGTCCTTGCAAGAGAACGACGATTTGTTCCTCGCATGTTACGGGAGGCAATTGAAATAAGAAGACACCCGAATTTCAACAGAAAAGATGGTTGGAAAATACCACCAGCATGGGATCCTGTTTTAACGAAATCCCATGCTAGGCCCCGCACTGCAAGACCTCTAGATACAGTTAGCACTTTTTGCGTAGATAGGAACACAAATTCATATTAACTGAGTGACGGTAGTTTATATTTTTTCAAAATATTGTAAAGACGAATAACACCTTAGTCTACCTGTGACCACGAACGCTATAAAGTGTTCGAAACGTCAGGTTAAATAAAATGTTAATAAATCGCGAAATAATCCGTAAAAGTAGTTTCATTTAAATCTACAACCTATGTGTGTGGTTGTAGATTCTATGGGCAACTCACTTTGGGCCTTATAAGGGAGCTCAAGGTTGCACAGCGCGCTATAGAGCCTTTTTTCTGAAAACCTTTTTTTTAGTTTAGTCATGTCTGGTCAACGCCATATATCGTAGGATTAGTACATATAAAAAAAGAATAGGTGTCACTACAAGGCTCGTTAGGATTGGGCTTGATATCAATGAACTATAACTCTTGATAAAAACGTTATCAAAACACTTTTTTAACACTTTTGTTTTTTATTTCAAAACAAATCATTTTAACTAAAATTTAAAACAATTACGGTATAATGCCATCTACCGGTTTTAACTTAAACTATCTTTTATGTAAACGCAACGTCAGCTATTGTATTAGAAAAAACTAAACACGGCATTTATGTTGATTATAGAGGTAATATGCATTTCTTATTAATTTATCAAATAATTTAAAAAAATAAATAAAGGAAAACCAAATTTTAAAATGTAAATTTTAATTTTTTAAATGAGTAATTATATACTTTCTGTTAACTAACGGTCAAAAGCAAGAAGCTTCAAAATAATGTAGCTTTTCGACAACTGTCAAATATTTGTTTGTAGGGCTACCAGTGTGAGTATTGTAGTTTTATTATATGGGGATTTGTTTTAATATTTGGAAATTGATTTTAAAAATCAATTTATTGGAGAAAATTATGGATCACTAATGTTTAGCCAAAAACGTTTCCCAAAATATCACAACCCAACTATTTTACACAAATTTTCATTTGGCAAAAAAACATTTGTCAAAACACTCATTGCAATTTTTTAGTTAGCAAATCTTTTTTTGGGATATTATTGTTTAACAAATAATTGTTTGTCATGTTTCATTTAATCAAATGTTTCATTTGGCATAACTTTCTCTTTGCAAAATATTGCATGGCATACGATTTACAAGCTTACTCTCTAACTTAGAACATATCATGCTGCATCGACGTTTGTTTTACATAAGGTAAAAAAATAGTTAAATGGATAAAATGGCTTTAAGCGATTTTTCTTTGATCACAAAGCAATAATTTTTGGAATAAATTCTTAAGGTTAATTTAAAAAAAGACAATTTGGTAACCCTGTTCCAATTTTTTTTATCAACTTTGATAAACAATGAATTTTATTTAAAGTCATTTGTGTGTCACGCACGTCCAAAGGTCACGTCTAAATGACGTAAATATGTCATAAACGGTCGTTTCAAGCTATAACCTAATTAGTAATTTCGTCATGTATTGTCAAGTAGCGATGCCCAAAGTGCTAAGAATTCGGGCTAATATTCCATGGGCGCGACTTCGAATCTTAGTCGGCGACAATATTTTATCGAAATCCAGACTTGTATTAAAATAGTTTGATGAAAAATGTTTATTAACATTTAAAACCATTTTTAATAACTAAACTCAGTACTGAACTTTTGATTATTTTTTTTACATAATATTCACAAAATAAATATTATGTAATAACAAATAGACAATGGGTCCCAGCTCGCCGTCATCAGTTTTCATAAAAATTAGGATCATACTCTAGTGAAATTAGCAACCGACTAAAATTAAGATAAAATATAGTAGGTACTTAATATCTTAAAGAAGTTATGGATGCGAACAAAAAGTTATTCAAGATAATATAACAACTTGAAAAAAAAGACCGCATCATGTGGGATCCGAACCCATACCTCATAGAAACTACGAGCGAGTGCCTTTTCAACTAAGCTACGAGGACGTTAGAACGATTTTCGAAATTTGTCAAGTGTTAGTTTATATTTATTGACAGAGTGTGCAAACAATTGTAAACCTTATATTGGTTTGGCATTCTCTGACGGACCGAAACAAAAATTAATGTAAATTAATGTTCTATTTTGACGTAGTATAATTCTTTCTCTATGGTTCTATGAATTATGGGCATGGTTATCCATCATTGCGCAGATAGTGCCATCTAGTCAGAGAGGGAAACAAACGATGGCGTAGTTATATTTTAGTTCCATTTACTCACCACCTTCGCTGTCTTTCGCGCGAGTTAAGGTGGAAATTTTCAAAGTACCGAGACTGTCCCTCTGTTTTACGTAGTATTATTCTTTCTCTATGGTTTAGTCAATATTTTATCTACAAAAACACTTTAGTTTGAATCCACAAAAGACTTCAGTAAACCTGAAAGACATTATTGGCAGCCATTGTTCAGGGATGGACGTTTTATTGCTTATTGCCAGCAATATAAAGCAGCAGCAGTACAGAAAGAAAAGTGTGACAAAACAAAATTTAGTTCGAATACTGAAAAATATTGTTTGGCTGATATATTTTGACTATGAAAGGAGGCCTCATCAATACACCGCTTCTGTGTATAGGTTTAGCTACATTCATACGAAGTGTCTTAACCATTTAGACAATGGTTTGGGATTTTCCCTATGTTTTTCTTTCAGACATTCTTTGTGATTAATGACCATGAATTTGATTGAGGTAGCTTGTTTTGGCCGAAAGAATATGCTGCTTTGACTAAATTAAGTACCAAAAAAGGATAACCCTCGTTTGGCAGTCGGATAAAAAGATCATAGTTGTCGAAGCAAGAGTCTTGGCAAGCGATATGATGTGTTAGTTCCTTTGTTTTCTGACCAATCTTATTGTTTTATGGATTTGAGCTAACACGGCTTCAGCTTAAAATCAGCGTTGCAGTTTTCTGCAGCCCAGGCTAAGCTTACGGAAAGTCGGTTTTGAAAATAGACCAATTTAACGTATAAAATATTCCTAAATAACATTTTGCTAAATTTCAATATTCGTGATTGTAGCACAAAAAAGAAATTGCTTACTGACCAGATACAATTTTTGAGATAAAATTGCAAAAAAAAGAAAAAGGCACATAATTACCGCGTTCCGAGCCAATTAGACGTCTGTGTTGTTTCTTTACTTAAAGAAAAGGTATTTCTTATTTTACTTTCTTAAAGAAAAATAAATTGCTAATTAACCTGTGGCGTAATAAGAAGACACAAAACCTATTTTTAAAAGTTTTTACATTTAAGGTCTTTGCAAACAGGATACCTACTATACGTAAGTTCCTGTCTAACTTGTTTGGTTATATTAAAATAAAAATATTTGAAAAAAAAACACCCCCGTTATTGAATTAGCCAATTTAGCAATTTGACCTTTTACAACGGATGATGTGCGAATCTTGAGTACCTACATACAGATTGACTTTTTTATCACCATCCAAACCTTCTGAGAATACTCCCGTGATACAAACGAACAACTCTACCTATTGGACCAACTCTCTTACTAATAAAAAACTTTTTTTTTTACACTATACCTGGGAAATGACGGGCTACCGAGTTAATGGCAGTCAAAGTTACAATTTTTTTTTCAAAGATTTTATACAAAATTGACTTCTGTTTGATAATACTAAACTTTTTTACAAAGAAACATAATCCGCTTACACACACAGGCATAGTCGTGGCGTGCGCGCTATACATTGCGGGTTAGAAATAAGTTATTTTTTTTGATACCCAAAAAGAAAAGTAATTTCCCAGCAATTATTTTTTTGCATTCTACTTGGTTTTATGTACAGAATTCGAGGTTTAAGGCTTCGTTAAGCCTTTTTTTACACCCTGTATTTTTGTCGAATGAATATTGATATTTTGTATAGTAACAGCTGTTTTTTTTTGCAGTTACAGAGTTGGTCCAATAGAAAGAGTTGTTCGTTTGTATTACGGGAGTCTTCTTAGAAGGTTTTAATGATGAAAAAAAAGTCAACCTGTATAATGTCTATCGGTAGTTTTTTTTCTGAGGTCGCGGGTTCGATTCCCTGTAAGGTCGATGTAATATAGAACAATATAGAAAAGTCAATTTTACTTTTCTATATTGTCTCGGGTCTCGGGTCTGTTACAATACACCCAGATGTTGTTGTACCATCTTTGTTTCTGATTTCTATAGCACAGTGCTTTCGGATCTTACCTTAGGATCGTAAGTAAAGAATGTTCATCATCATCATCACCAGCCTATATCAGTCCACTGCTGGACACAGGCCTCTCCAAAAGGAGGATTTTGCCAAAATCGCCACGCTTGGCAGGCGGGTTGGCGATCGCAGTTTAGCCAATGGTGGAGAGGAGACGCTGCTGCCCGTCTTCTTATGGCGGTTCTCCCATAGGAAGAGAAGGAGTGGTGCAATTCTGTTAACGTGTCGGTACCACACGGCTCCGTAAAGAATGTTGTTGTCTAATATTTATTTCTATTTCCATATTTCCAACGGCAAGAAATATCTCAGGCAAATAATTTCTCAAAGAAACGTAGCCGTGCGTTATTTATAGAGTAAAAAATATACTCTTATTTCACATACCCAAGCCTTTTCCTTAGATCTCTATATCGTACAAAGGACACACACATGAAAGAAGTCAATTAGGGTTGTCAAAGGTTACTTTTACTAACAGTGATGTGGTGAGAGAAAAGAGGGGAAAAGTTAATACTTAAGACCGGCCTAGTCCGAGTCGGTCTCGCACACAAATGGTTTCGTACTACCGTACAACCTTGGATCGAAAGTTAAAGTAAGATGGTGCAACCCAGCCTAAGAGTTTATTATGACAATTTATGAGTGGCACCCCTACTCGAAGGCGCGAACAGGTGCGAAAGTGGAACCTAACATGTCCCCAAGCTGTGCACAATGGGCCGGAATATTCGGTGAGGCATAGCTTCGCAGTTTAGGCACGTGCGACATAACTTTATGTTTGGGAAATCCTAATTTATAAGTATTTTTTTGGGAAAACGGAAAGTTGAAGGACTGCGAAATGTTGCAAAAGTCACGTCTGATTAAGCAACATCAGTCATATTTATTTTTATAAACTTCCAGAGGTGTGTTACACACTAAATTCGGTATGTAAAATGATTTAAGGGTATTACTAATTTGAATAAAAAAAATATACACTACTTTTTTATAATTTTGTAATTTTTGACGTGATTACGTAGTTTGTAAGCCTGTAACTCACACATTCACATTTGACTGTTAAATCTGTGTCATTTTTCATGCACACACACGGTACACACATACACAACACAGACGCGCGCAAACTCTGTGACGTCAGATGTTAGGTTCCCCGTGATTAGAGGTCGTATGAATGCCAAAAATGTGTTTGGCTTTTTGTAAAAATCAACAGCATCTTTCAATTTTAAGTGACATAAATATCAAAATATAGTTAAAATGATTTTGGAATTTGCATAGGTAATTTTTTTCTTTACATACCGAATTATTGGTGCAGCAGGGCGGCAATTAACCTTGAAGCAAAAATTGGTTTAATTCCCTGTTTGAGATAATTCAGGAAACATACTTCCTTACATTGACTCGGGTCCGAGTATGTTATAAAACACCCCATTGCAAAGATATTTTTAATTTAATGACTTTATATTTTTTTATTAATTAGCACGCGGGATCAACGGTACGGGGAATAGCAGATAAAGAATAAAAAAATCTTTTTTTAAATCTTTTTAGAAAAAAAACAACATTCAGACGAATTGAGAACCTCCTCCTTTTTTGAAGTCGGTTAATAATGATAAATTATTGGCTGTGAAGCTGTCGCATGGTTCCATGTAACAAGATATAATAAATGGATAATATCATTTGGGCCTCGCGCTATATAAAATAATAATAATATATCCATTAGAATAGTCTTTATTACATTGTTTTGACAGTTTCAATTTGGATAAATTCCAAATCTAGTATCATTGAGAACCGAATCTGACACCATTGGCTCTTAATATTGACGTTATCTCTCTTATTCTTGTTATACGACTATACGAGTCATTTTCGGTCTGTTTGTTGGCATGATGTTTCTGAAAGTTTTTCTGTAAAATATTGGACAAAATCACATACATTGCTCTGATCGTAAGGCCAGTAGCCCGAGCACTTGTGTTCTAAAAATCAAAAACAACGACGGTACCACAACACCCAGAGGCGAGACAATATAGAACGGTTTATTTTCTACATTGGCCCGACTGGGAATCGAACCCGAACCTCAGAGATGTGAACGCTATAGCCTGGCATTCTTACCTCTCGGCTACTGAGGTTGTTTGTGCCCGCAGCTTCATCTATTTCGCGTAACCTAGATACTAAACATTACAGGGCGGTAACCACGAACTCTTAAAACAATCTCAAAGCTGTCAAACATTATCGAATCTGTCAAATTTTGTATGGAATGACGTACCAAAATTGACAGATTTGACAGCTTTGAGATTGTTTTAAGAGTTCATGGTTAGGGCCCTGGGCCCTAACCACGAACTGTTAAAACAATCACAAATCTGTCAAACATTATCATTTCTGTCAAATTTTGTATGAAATGACGTACCAAAAATGACAGATTTGACAACTTTGGGATTGTTTTTAGAGTTCATGGTTAGGGGGCAGGTGTGGTTCTAAGTAGAAAAATTTAGGGCGGCAATGAATTTAATATGATTATCAATATACAATCAATTTTTACTATCTTTTCAGCCTATAGCAGTGCACTGCTAAACGTAAACCTCCCCCAAAGAGCGCCAAAGAGCAGGACCTCCCCCTTTTTTCATCCAGTCACTGCCTGTTATCTTCCTAAGGTCGTCGGTCCATCGAGCTGGGGGGCGTCCTACACTGCGTTTGCCAAAGCGTGGTCTCTACTCAAGATCCTGTTAACTCCACCTTTCATCGGTTCTGCGACAAATGACTATTACTATGGCATCAATATCAAAATCATGAAACAAAAACTATTGTTTAAATGAGTTATGTATTAACTATTCCTCAAAGAAGGTGTACGCCCTATACTAAAATAAGGAATATTCAAGAGCCCCTCAATGCCTTTGACGACCTCCGTAGCCGAGAGGCGAGCACGCCGGACTATATGATGGCGTCGTCATCTCTGAGGTCCCGGGTTCGATCCCCGGTCGGGTCAATGTAGAAAACGAACTTTTCTATATTGTCTCGGGTCTGGGTGTTGTGTTACCGTTGATGTTTCTGATTTCTATAACACAAGTGCTTTGGCTACTTACCATAGGATCAGAAATGTATGTGATGTTTTCCAAAATAAAATAAAAAATGCCTGCGTCAGGCAAAGCAATCCATATCATTTAGCTGCGCCGTATTTTATTATCATTTGATCCGGCCCCGTCGGACAACACATTTGTAACAACTACTCTTCTATACCATACAGGAACCAACTTAATTTTATTAATACAAAGCCATACAGAGTGAGCACGAGTTTTGTTCCTGCCTGCGAAAAAGGTATTGTACTATTGTGAGTTATAATAAAATTAATTAATAAAAAAAATAAAAAAACCCGACTGCGTAAAAAGTGAACTTAAATGATGAAAACAAGATTTAAAGAATCAATTTGCAGTCTGAGGCATTGAATCTATGTTACTTGATTAGACTTTTTCTACACGGATTTAAATTACTTAATTAGGTACTAGCGCAGTGCATACCAAGTCAATTATCATCATGCTGTTAATGGATTTGATGCCTTCGACTGCAAATTGATTATTTAAATCTTGTTTTCATCTTTTAAGTTCACTTTTTACGCAGTCGGGTTTTTTGATTTTTTTATTTAATTATTTTTATTTTTGACTTTTTAGTTTGTAGTGTTCTACTATTACTTTCCAATGAACTATAAAGCCTTATTCGTAACTCTTCTTTGAAAAAAAAAGTTTTAACTCGAGTAAGTAGTATCTGAAATCGGTTTTTCCTGTTTTATTCATGTACCAGTAAGAATTCCGGGTAATAACATAGCTAATTATGCCAATAACGAATAGTTTTAGATTAATATTACAGTTGAAAGTTTTAATTTGCTTTGTGTTTATTTTTCTGCTAAAACCTTTAAATAAAACACAAATATCGATTGAAACACCTACGCTTTTCCCTCACTATCATGAATCAATAATCGCCCATTAAATAATCATAAGGCTATTAATAGTTAGCAAAGCATATAATATATGCAAATGAACATATCATTAATACTAAAACCACACTTAACAGAAACAGTGATATTTGAGCTTGTACGAGTAATCAAAGGCGGTATATTACAGAGACTGATGTGACGATATTGCGTTGTAATTAATGGCATAGTTCCATGTTTGTCTTCATTGCAAACTGTAAGATTAGTCGGTAAGATGACAAATGTGGATTTTCGAATCATATCTCACAGGTTGTGGTTTTGAACAGGAGCCAAATTTCAAGAGGCGAATGTGTTAATCAATACAAACAACGTTTAATTGAAATAGATGTTGAGCGCTGGGCAAAAGATGCGCAGAAGCCCATTAAGGCCAGGTATTCCTGCAAAGGCGCCAGCAAGCGACTGTTCGAAGTTGCCGGGCCGCCGCGCTCGCACTTTTAGTTGATACTTAAGCATAGTAAGACAATCATTGTATCGATTCAAGCACTGCGATTTTGTCTACCTATATTCAATGGCTTTATTTGAGTATATAAAATAAATGTAAAATATGAGAAGTATAGCCATTAAATTGAAAAAACATCACAAAAAGAGGTATCTTTTGGAATTTTTTTATCGAGTGTACTTTATTAGATCATGTAACTGAATGCGAACTTGGCTAGAGAAGGTTCTAAACTAATACATATCTTTTTTCAGACTTTCAAACACTATTTTGTTTGTCTCGGGTGGTATTTAAAAACTCAAAAGTGCGGCCCTTTTTGGAATACCAAGCCTTAAGATTGCGTGATTGGCTAGTACGACGCGCCGGGCACGTCGGGCGGGGTTGATTGGTTGTTAGCTCCGCGCACACGCGTCTCTGATACGACGATCGTCTCGTAAGATGCGCAAAGAGATCCTCACTAAAGAGTGAACCCAGAGCTCTACATCGGTGGGTACTTTACTATGGGGTCCGTAACGAAATCTCGAAAAAAGTTATTGCTGCTCTATGCATTATCATAGAGGTAGAGCGGTAGTTTGTGCGAAGAAATAAAAAAATCGTAATTACGACGTTGACCATATTATAAAAAGTTGTTTCTAATGATGAACACAATCACGGAATCACCTCCTTAAACTCGACTACTGTTCAAAACCACGCTCTGTATCTACAAATAGAGCAAGTATATAATAGCAATCCCACAAAACAAAAAAGTGTCACGTGATCAGGGGGCCATGAGCTAACTATCCACTTAAATTCCAGGCAGTCCGTACTATCTGAGCGATTCAGTTAGCTGCACAGACACTGAACTGCCTGGAGTTTGAGTGGATAGTTAGCACATGGTAACCCCCCAGGAAGTTTTGACTACTCAATGAGTGTTAAAATCAGTTAATATTGACACGATGTCAAGGATAGGTAAATAACTTTGTATCGTTAGACGAAAAATCACCACATCTTTCTTTGATGCTAACATCCGAAATAATCTTCATCCATTTTATGAGTAATATCCAAAAAATCCAAGAAGGTTAGAAAGTAACCTCATTGTGAATGAACCCTAATAATACGGTGTGAACGGATTACAATCTCCATTTTTCCATTGAGGCGAGATTAGGGTGGCTAAATCTGAAATCAGTTTTCCAGGATAGTGAATGAATGAATGAATGAATATTAAAATTTATTTATTAAAATAACAAGGACTCACATTTTGTTAGTAAGTGCTTCATATGATCGACAAATATAAACTGTGTATTAGGTTATTTTAGGTTTTAATACTTAACTGTGTAGAAGTCACACTTTCTTAAATAGCAATGTTTTCTATTGTATCTTCTTATGGAAAAGGAAGTTTTTATAAAAGTTAACTATATCTAATTATTGTCGTCGGAAAGGTAACATTAAACTTTGCATAGTCATTTTAATAGAAAAAGAGTTAATATCACCTTTCGATCCATCTAAGTATGTGACCAGCGGGGTAACCATGAACTCTTAAAACAATCTCAAAGCTGTCAAATCTGTCAATTTTGGTACGTCATTACATACAAAATTTGACAGATTTGATAATATTTGACAGATTTGAGATTGTTTTGAGAGTTCGTGTTTACCACCCAGGACTAATATCAAATACCTTATTTTGGTCTATTAGGGCAAGGGATCCACGAAAGCAAACTTGTAAACATTTTTCAGGTCCAGATATGTTTTAGGATTTGAAATCTTCCGGTGTTGCAGGACTATCCTACAATTTCGGACAATGTGGTTACCTCATACGATATTCAAGGCGCTTTTTCATGTGAGCCTGATGGAAACCAGAGATCATACATTTTCCCGGGAACGCGAACAAACAAAGCTCCCTCTAAATGTATTTGATGCTATTCTTTATGTATTAGCTTTTAACGTACTTTGTTTACAAAAGTCAATTTACACGGGAAAACAACTCTATTATAAAGATCTTAGCTATAAATGTTACCAATGCTTTTGCCTATATGCTCTATCAGTTACATAGGGTGTTAAAGGAACATACTTCGACGGATTCACGAATATAAACAACTTTTAATGTGACCAATTATGTAATCGAAAAACAAATAACACTGTATATTTGTTTAAGGCCAGCTCTTACTTGTCACAGAAATGTCCATATTTTTTTATAAATTACCACACAACATGCCAAGATTACCATAAGATTCTAAAACAGTATTATTTAAGCTATGTTTTGTTTTTCTGTAGAGAGTATCACGTAAAACAACACTGATTATACAGGGTGTACAAGAGTATGGGACACTCCTTAAAACCACGTGCTCAGCTGGTCATATACAACTTTTACTATGAGAGCAACATCGAATTCGATAAAAAAAAAATCAGTTCCTTCAAACAAACTTACTCGCATACCTCGATGATAATGTATGGAGCATCTAAAAATAAAATCTCGATTTCGATGTTGCTCCCATAGGAAAAGTTGTTGTATAAGACCAGCTGAACACGTGGTTTTAAGGAGTGTCCCATTCTTTTGTACACCCTGTATACTGTTCAAAATTCATGGTTAAACCTCAGACTTCGCCTGATATCTCTATTATCCGGTGCCAATTTTACTGTGTTTTTTAATAGAAAATATTCATTTCGTTCAAACACCCCGGAATCTTATACAAAGCCTACCGCCAAAGATAAATCTGATCGCAAACAGGGATTTAGCCAAATATTTATACGATTTGTTATTCTCAAGATTCGGCTTTTATTCGAGAGCGAATTCAATATTTTTTTATCTGAAGAAATCAAATGCTGTTTTCGCATTATCGTTTGTTAAAAATTTGTAGAAATACTTTAGGGATCTATCTATATACAATAGCGAAAAATAAAGGTTTACTCATATTACAGAATGTTATTATTTAAATTAAACTTAACATCTTGGTAAAGATTTAATAAAGCAGAAAAATTCAACAATTTATAGATATTGTAAATTTTTGTTTTTAGCAATTCCATGCAAGGTTTAATTGAAGATAAATAACACTTGAAAAAAATCATCGACCTCAGGTTGGACTCGATGGGACGTGAGGTCTGACCTGAGGTCCTGACCTGAGGTCGATGATTTTTTTTCAAGTGTTATTTATCTTCAATTAAACCTTGCATGGAATTGCTAAAAACAAAATTTACAATGTTTAAGCATTTCTGATCTTAACCAATAGTCAAATATTTGTAAAAATATTTCTATAGGGTGTTGACGGTAGTATACTACTCAGCTATACATATAGCTACAACATTGATCAGAATACGCTGGCTTTGACAGCGAGAAAAAACACTTGAGGAATTTCATCTTGTCACGTGACGTCCTCGGTAGCTTAGTGGTCAAAGCACTCGCCCGGTATGCGATGGGACGTGGGTTCGAGTCCAACCTGAGGTCGATGATTTTTTTCAAGTGTTATTTATCTTCAATTTATAGATATATTTCCAACTAACTGATCCGTACTTCGTACCGCTTATGACCTGTGTCATAGGTAGGGACAGTTTGTTTGAGAAAATCAATTGACGTTTTTACTATTTTTTTGATATTATCTCACTGTTCTAACTTTCCTTTTCCAAATCAGTCAAATCAGTCCAGCTGTTCTCGAGTTTATAACGATCGGCAATTCATTTTCATATATTAGAAGATATAGGTAGATAATTCAATTTTGTTAAATTCGTCTGCTAAGTTCCCAAAATCCACGATAGACCAAAAGGTGAATTGAAACCCCTTAACTATGTTAAGTTGGATCAAACCTAATATTGTTGAGAGTAACTCACTCTTGGATACGCTTAATGCAAGTTACGAATTTATAATGAGGCCAGGGAATAGTTTTGGCTTGTAATAATAACAAGAAGCTATGAAGCGAGTTGGTGGAAACACTTACATTAATTAATTTCTTATCTCTTTACAGATGTTCATTAAAGTAGAATATGCCTTATTTAGTATAGTTCGTAATTATATTTTCAAAACGTAACTATGGAAATCGTAAACATTTCATGTTTTTTTTTTTAAATTGGCAAAGCGCCTTTTCTATAACTTTGCAGAAGTAGTTAATGTAAACTGTATCAGAATCTGTTCAGTAGTTTTGGAGTATTCTTTGTACAGACAGACAGGATATACGACAGACAAACACAGTGACGGAATTAAGTCATAAACAATATAAACAATAAACAATACACGCTACTTTCCAATGGATTTTCTAAATGATAATAAGTAATGAAAATCTCGTCCTAAATGTATACATATTAGGTTTTAACGTATGTTACGTTTTGTAGACACTTTTACACATTTGATTGAATACCATTTAGTTTTCTTTGCAGCCAAGCAGTTGAAATTATACCCGAGTTTGCGACTAGGCGGATACATTTTTATACGAATTTAAATTCTGCTAGTGACAATGAAGCAATGTTACTAATAATGACGACCTCCGTAGCCGAGAGGCGAGCACGCCGGACTTTAAATGGCGCCGCCATCTCTGAGGTTCTGGGTTCGATCCCCGGTCGGGTCAATGTAGAAAACGAACTTTTCTATATTGGCTCGAGTCTGGGTGTTGTGGTACCGTCGTTGTTTCTGATTTCTATAACACAAGTGCTTTAGCTACTTACCTTAGGATCAGAGCAATGTATGTGATGTTGACCAATATTTAATATTTTAATACAAGGAGCGGATTGTTATTAATTTTAAATTACAGGAATTTACACTATAGTGCTTTTGGCCGCACAAACTATGCGCCAGTCTATAGAAATGTAGTAAAACTTATTTATCTGAAAGCTGAGTCCTGAAAATTGAAATGAAACTGAAGACTATGTTTGTTTGTATCGCTTACGTGATATTTAGAGCGAGTTTACTTTCGTTTCTTTAGAGATTCGACTCCCAGGTGAGCAACCACTTGCCACGTACTTAAGAATACACAGTACACACTTATATATACGTATATAAATATCGGCTAAAATTCTCAAAGCCTCTTTGTGTCCTTTGATCGACCTATATCGTTCGAACCATGTGTGTACATTGCTCGCCCCGTGAAGTTGGACATACAAAGGTTTTGAGTTAATTGTGTAGGTAAGATACAGTGGAAATAGATATTGAAGAGAGTAGGTATAACTACAAGCATTTGGCAATAAAATTTTGCCGTCATCTTATTATATCTTTTACTTAACCTAACAGCCATAGAAGTTGGCTCAGTTGAATAATTACAATTATGTTTGTTTAAATGCAAAAAATACGGTTTTATATCTTGACTCCTTGACGTAGGATTATGTTTTTGTCAAAAGCGAAGTAGTCCCGGAATCGAAATTACCGAAAATTTCGGTAAATCCCGGTTCCTTCAAGGAGACGTGCCGAAAATCCCCATTCTTTTAAATGGCATCCCCTAGTGCAGGCATTTCGAGCGACAATTTTTTCCAAAACCTTAGCTTTCAAGTGCCTACTTCGGAGGACTCAACTGAGAGACAAGCCCTCCCGAGTCCTCCATTCGAGTGTGCGAGAGTGCACAATCAAGATGATCAAAGGGTTTGAAGACGACTTGAATCTGATAACTTTCGGAGAGTATTGACTGACGTTGATACAAAAGAAAGACCTTTCGCTTTTCCCTGAACAGAACTGCCAGAAAATGTGCGCATACTCAATTCTTTCATAATATTTCAGTCGAAATATATTTTTTCTTACGCCAACATAACTGCATAGCTAGCTTACGCTACGGTATGTTCTGTTGTCCCTAAAGTATTAACTTTCCTAATTTCTATATGCATATTAAATTACGAAATAAAATATAAAAGGTCATATTAAATTACTAAATATTTAGTAAATCGGCCGACGACCGTCTGGTGATGAGAATTTGCACCTAAGTCATGGATGTTTAAAAACTTATTTAAGTATGTTTATCCGTTATCTAGTCGCCATATCGGTGTGATTGTGGAAAAAAAAAAGTAGTTACTGAAGGTATTGTCAGACGTAACACATTTATTTACGACTGAAAAAGAGTTTTGAAAAAGTTTAGCGATTTGAAATTCATTTTCCTAACTTAAAGTACATAGGTAGGTACTTACTTGTATATTGGTGGTGTCAGCAACGATAGAGTGTGTAGCTCAGTAAGATGTTTATCTATACATAGACATAGCCAATGCATTGGAAGTTGATTTCATAAAGACAATTCTTGTAAATCCTTCGTCATTCCGGTACACGTATATTAGTAACAAGCTGTGCCCGCTACTTCGTTTGAGTGAACTACAGGATGTTTAGTATGATATTATGTAACAAAAAACGTTCAAAGAAAGAAGAATATTTGAAATATATACACGGTGTTACTTTGCATCCTTGCCATATTCACAGAGATAAAATTAGGGAACAATACCTATTGTTTAGATAAACTAGAGACTCCCATAAATAAAGCACACTAAGTTTTTAGTAAATTTGGTTTTGCAGTACACATAAACCGATAAACCGATTTTGTCTCGAACGGTACGCAATCACTAATCAAGTAATACTACAAAGTCTTTTTTGCCGATGAATAAGAACAGTGATGTGCATGCAATTCGATAATTAGTGTTGTGTTTAATAGATTGTCGATGAAATAAAATACTCAAGATTAAAAAAAAAAATTAGGTCTTTCTGCTTTTACTGATTTGTTATCATTGTCAGTAATATAGTTACCTCTGTAAATATGGCAAGGATGCAAAGTAACACCGTGTATATCCTACTGGAACATTTGACCGGGATAAAAAGTATCCTATGCTAATCCAGATTATATTCTTTATGTGAGCCAAATTTCATCCAAATCTGTTCAGAAGTTTTTGCGTGAAAGAGTAACAAACATACGTACGTACAAGTTTTCTCGTTTATAATAATAGTACCGATTAACTGAGTTATTAGCGAAGCTTATGTAACATTAGATACAATTTTATAATCAGCTCGTCCTACTCCCATAAACAGGGCTACTTTTTAAACAGTTGCCTAGTTTTAAGGAGACTTTGCTGGCTGTCAAAATCGAAATTGGGGTTTTACCATAAAAAAGTTTTTTGTAAGTACCATAGGCTAATGGTTTGACGACCTCCGTAGCCGAGAGGCGAGCACGCCGGACTTTTAATGGCGCCGCCATCTCTGAGGTTCCGGGTTCAATCCCCGGTCGGGTCAATGTAGAAAACGAACTTTTCTATATTGGCTCGGGTCTGGGTGTTGTGGTACCGCCGTTGTTTCTGATTTCTATAACACAAGTGCTATAGCTACTTACCTTAGGATAAGAGCAATGTATGTGATGTTGTCCAATATTTATTATTACCTATTATTATTAATGGTAAGTACACCTCTATTTTATTGCATTAGTTTATATGGAGAAGTTTGAGATCTTGTATCTTCATAACGACATGTTCGAACTACAATAATATCTTTTCTTCGTAAATGGTTCAATTGTCGACACGTTACAGCCGTCTCGGGCTCAAATTAGGAAAAACTTTTCTTTTCTGAGAACAGTGGCCTTTCTTTTTATTTTACCACAATACGTCATATTTTCTCAATCGATATTTATCTCTATGTTTCAGACTTAAGGTTGAAAGACAGTTGGATGACCTTTAACTTTTTGGGTAGGTTGACCTGCCTTTGACTTAACAGTTTGTATACAACATTTATTGTAGATTTAATAAACTTTTGTGTTTTTACATCACAAGTTGAGAAATAACTGGACTTATTCTCGAAACAACAGAGCACCATCTTGGCTTCTCCAACTCTGCATTTAACATTGGAAAATGAAATTTATTCAACAAAACCTTAGCTACATTTTCATCTAAAAGTTTATCAAAAAGCTTATAAGTTTTTTATTTTTACTAAGTGCATTCTTCTTCAAAATGTAAGTTTACAATGTGGCGTTAACCTACTATCGTCCACTATAAGCTTGCCCTTAAGTGTACAGGGCCATAACTATGAACTCTTAAAACAATATCAAAGTTGTCAAATCTGTCAATTTTGGTACGTCATTTCATACAAAATTTGACAGAAATGATAATGTTTGACAGATTTGTGATTGTTTTAACAGTTCATGGTTAGGGCCCAGTTAGTACTTTGAGTGAGGAATAACTAATAAGCTAGATTTGTACCTGTACCTGTATCTACCAGTGGAACAGATTATGTTGGAGATTTTCTTTAAAATATGTAATGTATGAATTTCGTCGTTGGAATATTGTTCGATCTACGAGTAATACTCTATAGCAATTGGCGACTTATTATCTTTATGTAAGCATATAAATGCATTAAATTCATTTTGTAAGCCTGAAAAACTTCATCATTTCAGCCACAGGACGTCCGCACTGCTAAATATAGGCCTCCCCCAGTGACTTCCTGATCGGCCGGTTGGAAGCGGCCTGCATCCAGCGCCGTCCTGCAACCTTTACCAGGTCGTCTGCCCACCTTGTGGGTGGAAACGCTAATCCCAATTCACTGATTAGCCTGAAAATGTTTTGTGCAAAATAAAGATAAAGCTTAAGAATAGCGCTAGAGAAAGCACATTTCCAGCCCACAAGACAAATAAAGCAAGAATGAGAAAAACTTCTGTTTAAAGAAAAGTGTCTGCCTGACAAGACGCTAAAATGAGAATCATGTTTCTTTGAAACTACATACTGGCTGGAAATACTAAAATACACATACTTGGTAAATACAGACTCAGATTTTCTTTAATTCACATGTTGACGACATGCATTTCTGTAATCTGTATCATGAAAAAAACATTAGCAAGCAGTATTTGACAGCTGAACGCATAGCCTAGATACTGTCATTTCTTCTATTTGCCGTGCCAAACTTGTCAGGTTGTTGGCTTTTGAATTATCTTTGGCGGGGTCAATGCTCTCACATATGTCATTGCTATTATTTATAACGATACTGGTAGTTTTTTTCCTCCTCTTTTGAAGGTACATATTTGAGATTCGAATATTCAAAATCTGTTCTGTTGAGTCCTCGATCGTTTTTTTCCGCGGGAAATTGGTTCGTTGACAAATGAATAAATGAGTAGTGTTCACTCACGTCAACGGAATTTTTGTGAACGAAATACTTATTGTATCTGTTGTTTATTTTTATGAATTTACTCATGAACGTATGCCACGTGTACAAAAGTGAAGCGTCTATTATCATACGGACAATATTTTAACATATAACATTAATAACAACTTACATACTCTGTGCACTGTTTATACAAATTGACTGTATAAAAAAGCATAACTTAATTTATTTCAAAAATTCTTTGCAAAATTTATGCAAAGTTATTTTTATTACAAAATTTCTGTATTAGTTACAAATTAAAATTTTGCACAATGGTTGGGTCTCTTCCCTTTTAAGAGTTTTTTTTTTTTTAATTGAGCATTTTCCGTGTACTAAACACACATCTGCTGCCAAATTTTGCTTCAGAAGTAGAAATTAATCGCCATATTTTCCTTATTTTCCTGGTCCTAAAATATAAAATGCAATATTAATATTTAAAGGTGATGCGAAAGTCGCATTGGGATTAAGGTTTGGTTTTTAAAAGCCAGTAAATCTTCAAAAGTATAGTACGCAGCACCTTTCAGTATATTGACTGTCTTCAAAAACCTAAACTAAATTATTTAAACAATATTTTTATCGTTAAAATACAATATCAACAGCTTCCCAACCTATATGCCATAAAACAATATTCATTATCAATAAATACATTAATAAAATATTGATAAAATTTAAGATTTTGTAGTGTGCAATACCGACTGTAAAATAAGCTTAGGTACACAGAGGTAGGTAAAAGGTCAAACGGTCAGAAAGTACAAACAAAAGGTATATAGGTATTTGAATAGATAGAATGTCCAATTTATATGCATAAATTCCTTTGATATCACAAAAATACGGAGTCGTCATTTTTAACGAATCCAGCTTCATGTTTGATAAAAAAAATTAAAAAGTCTGCTTTTGTTCCGTTCCGAATTCGAGATTTTCATGGCTTGCTTGTGGGACAAATTCTAGTATGTTACCTACTAATGTACGTGAAACTTGACGACTTGTGTTTTGCGGGGCTCCAGCTGAAAATCAGCATAACACATCGTTACGCTAATCAATGATTTTGTCTTCTTTTGTTTGATTTTTTTTTGTTTTTTTTTGTGTTTTTTTGTTTACTTCACTTTTTAAAGTGCTTTTTTGGTTTTTCCTCACACGCTGAGTTGGTGCCAATTAGACACCACTTTACGCTAACCAATAATTTTGGGTTTTAGTTTTTTTTTTTTTAGTTGTCGTGGGCATATTTCTTATACCTGTCTTTTTTAAATGCTGTTTTAGTTTTTCCTCACTATTTTGTGAAATAGATTTTTCACATAAGAGGATAATCGGAGTTGTTCTAAAGACCGTTTTTTCTACGTGTTTCGGAAAAGACTTAGTGCCATTAATTTTACTTTAACTTCTTTAAGTTATCTTTATAAAGATCAAGAAACACTATTTCAAGCTTCACTGCTATGGGGTTTGTCAATAATAATTTTACTAGTATTATAAATATGTGTCAGTTTGTATGTTTGGGATTGCGTTAAACCACGCTTTAACGGCTTAAAGTAAAAGTATGCCTATATACGTCCCACTGCAGGGCACAGGCCTCACCTCAACTATGAGGTGGTTTGGGCTATACTCCACCACGCGGGCCCAGTGCGGATTGGTGGAGGGGTGTTGTAAGGCCAGTGACTAAACCTTACTGTCAGATGTTATCAAGCCGCCTTAAGGCCTCTTGACTAGGCTTAACGGCTTAACGGATTAAAATTTTAGACACAAATAAACAATAAACATCAACTATATCAAAACTAAACAGAACTAATTCTATGACGACTATCTAACAAACAAACATACTTAAAACTTATAAGACATTCATGAATCAGATCCCTTGAAGGAATTAATCCCGCGACCACGCGTCCGAAACACATTTTGGTTCTGATGAAAAATAGAACCACAAAGTAGGTACATATTTGTTGCTTTGATCTTAACGTAACGTTAAAAAAATCTTACAAAGGTATTAAAACGCAAGGGAGTGCAAATCACAAACGAATTACCGAAACTGGAACTTCAAATAAGAGGGCAATATTAATAACAAAAGTTCATTTCGGGAAACTCAAGAACCCTCATAGGTACAAACGTAATAAAATGTCGGGTTTCCCTACAGGCCCATCCAATCAAGTAAGACTGAGCAGTCCCATCTCAATAATTCGGTTAACACATTCTTTGAAGAATTTCAATTTACTGCAGTGTAATGCAATGCAAAAAAAGTAATAGTGTCAGGGTAAATTTCTGATGCCCTCTGGAAACATTTAAAAAAAAAAACTTTTCCTAAAAAATACTGCTTTTACATACTCGTCACATAAAGAACGGAAACAATCTTTAAAAAAACACTATTGCAAGCCTCTTTTTTATCAGCCTTTGATAAAGTACACACGCATACTCAGACATCCAAGGAAATATTTTGTGTGAGCAGGGCAGTTTTTAATTCAAATCAAATCAAATCATTTATTGCATTACATGTGTGGTTAGCACGGTAAATAATAATATTATAAAGTACTTCACATGCACCCTGCAAGGGCATACTACACAATTTTATCATTTAAATAGTAATTAACAGTGCATTAACGTTTCTGTCGGACTATGTGGCGTCGCCATCTCCGAAGTTCCGGGTTCGATCCCCGGTCGGGTCAATGTGGAAAACGATCTTTTCTATATTGTCTCGGGTCTGGGTGTTGTGGTACCGTCGTTGAGTCTGATTTCTATGATCTGTGCTTTAGCTACTTACTTTAGGATCAGAACAATGTATGTGATGTTGTCCGATATTTTATTTATTTATTTAATCAGTGTTGACGCAACGATTGCGCAGTAGCATTTACCTAACGCTGATTGGACCGGACACTGCCACGACGTCGACGCACGAAAGATGTGGAGAAGGCCTTAGTGTGCCTACTGAATCTAACTCTGCTACGTCCATGTCACCGACATTGAATTTTATTGGAGTTACGAACATCGGGGTAGATAACTCTTATTTTCGATTACAATATTGTAACTCGGTTTATAAGGAAATACGAGGAACGGGGTGGCTTAGTAGATAGGGACTTGCCTTATATTCCTTGGACATTCGTTCGAAAATCCGTATTTACCACTGTATTTTTGAGAATTTACGTCCCAATTTTTTAAACCAGTTGCGCAGTTGTTATGTTTTTATAATCTTAAGGGAACGTGCTGGTGTTAATGCCGCAGCAAAATTAACTTTAATTAACTATTTTCATACTCAAATCCTAAACAATAACAGTTAATACTTGCATTTAAACAAAGGATTATAATAATATGCTTTACATCGATTTCATCTTTATTTTTGCACCACCCCTTAGTTTTCGTATTGAGAGCCCCCTCATTCCTATTGATTCATTTTCGAAGTCTACTGAAAACGGTCTGGAGGCGTATTTTGAAGCGTTCGAATTCCAATTCACATACCAAATTCTAAGAATCGTATATAATATACTCCTAGGAGTTCATATGCGATTCATGTGAATTCATATGCGAATAAGATTTCGAATGTTTCAAAAATACGCCTCCTGGTTCTCCTGTTTAAAGGTTAGGCTGATCATCTGATCTAGAATCTAAGATCATGGTCAAGCATTTTCTCGTTTATGAACAAGATAAACTATTAGAAAGGCTTCTGTCTACTGTCCGTATAAAACTTAATTTCTCAAGCCCATTTTTAGGGTTTAGTACCCAAAGGGTAAAACGGGACCCTATCACTAAGGCCCCGCTATATGTCTGTCTGTCTGTCTATCTGTCCGTCTGTCCGTCTGTCACCAGGTTGTATCTCATGAACCCTGATTGTTGGACAGTTGGAATTTTCACAAATGATGTATTTCTGTTGCTGCTATAACAATAATTACTAAAAACCCGAACAAAATAAATATTTTAATGGGCTCACATACAAAAAACGTGATTTTAATTCTGTTTCTATAAATAATGGTACGAAACCCTTCATGCGCGAGTCTGACTCACACTTGGCCGGATTTTTTTTATTATCAATAGTATAAACACCTTCCAGAAGTCCAATTCCCGTATTTGAAAAATAGCCGCGATACAGTTTCGGCCCAGTCCCAGAAACATTACGAAGACGGGAGAAAAAAAACATTCGAATTTCTAGATCAGAGGAGATGTAGGTCTGAATTAATTTTATTTTATTATAGCATACGTATTTGATTGATATACAATAAATAAGCCACTAAACAAATTGCAATCTAACTTTAGCTTCGAAGAAACCTTCGAACTGATTTCATTGATTGAATAAAATGAATAAAGGAATCAATTACATTTATAAAAAGATGGCTTCCAAATTCGTCGTGCTTGGTTTTCGATATCGGATACGCGTCTTGGAAAAAATAACGGTTTTGTGCCAGAATATCTTATTGTTGTATTTTTTTATCGTAGCCATCGGTATTAGAACAGGGCCCTAACTATGAACTGTTAAAACAATCACAAATCTGTCAAATTTTGTATGAAATGACGTACCAAAATTGCCAGATTTGACAACTTTGAGATTGTTTTAAGAGTTCATGGTTATGGCCCAGAAGATTAAACCAGTAAATTTATTATAAAGATTTTGTCTGATATTATATATTATATTATATATTATATAAGTGTACTTTATTTGAAACACTCGCAGACTTGCTACGAAAACATGGTAACCGTTATTTGGTGATACTTCAAATATATTGGTATGTCAAAGGAGTTCAAGATATTATCACCTTACATTCATCATAAGAGCCGAGAAACGTTTTCGAGACAATATAATCAAAGCTGCCTCTGAATGGGAATGCTTTATCTAGACAGGCGAGGGGCGGCCATTCAGCCTGCATAATGCTAAACAGATGCGACGGCTATTGTTTACCGACGCCATTTTGATAAACAGTATTGGAAAACTTGTCTACCCAAGCCGCGGGACTATAAGTTCGCACCTTGGGCTGGATTTCCAACTGATACGTAGGACACAGTTATCTGAAAAACACTTTCATCCGCAGTTTACATAAACTATTGCACAACACATGATTCACAACGCTTAGACTGGTTGTAAGTGCTGGACATTTACTACACACGGATCATTAGGAAACACATTAAAACTCATTTCGTTTAACTCACTGCACAAACTTCGCAAAGGACGATGGGCGCGAGCCCGCATCGCACCGGCTATTTTTACCTCAAAGTAAACCTGAATGTTCTTGTATCATGACTGATTTATGGTGGCCTCGTAAACGCTATACTCCAACATGATTCACGGCGAAGCTTTTAATTTTTAACCGTGTTCCCCTTTCTTCCGCTTACGCAGAAATCCAGAATCGGCACTCAAACCATAGGGCACCGGCGCGGACGCCTGCCAAGTTTTCGTTCGAACTGTTAAAAAAAGCGGAAACTTTCAAATATAGTTTGAGGTGAACGTACGACACTAGCACTGACCTCCTTTCTGCGTGATGTTGAAAGTGCGGAGACGGTAGGAGTCCTCGTCGGGTTCTTCTGCTTCGGGCTGATGGGTTGTTTTGGGGACGTCGAGGAAGGCGTTGGAGCGCCGCGGTTGGCTGTGCTGTCCGGGCGGTGGTCTGCGACGGGCGGAGGCCTGACGGCGGACTTGTGGTGGTGTTTCGGCCTCGGCGAGCCTCGGTTCCGAGCTGTATCTCGCTCTGGTTTCTCTGTCGAGTTGCTGCTGCTGCTGCTGGCGGCGGTGGCGGACGGAGCGGCCGCCGGTGATGCGGGCGGACTGGGACCTGGCGGCGGGACGGCGGCGCGGCGCCGGCGTGGTCTCCATCGGCGCGGCCAGAGCCTCCATGCTCGCGGAGGCCGGCGCGCATATCGACTGCGAGCGCTTCGTGCGTGCGTTCGACGACATGGTCGCGGCGGTACTGACTCGCTGAGGCCGCCCGCCCTGCCTCCCCCGCTGGGCGGGCGGACTTGTTGCATCGCGGATTATAAGATCACTGCTCTTTTAAATGTCACTAATTGGCTCCTTTATAAATGACCGTTTTGTTTCACGAGACGTTTGCGTCGTTTTCGTATAGAAAAATGAGTTTTGGTTGTTGGTAACTCCTGTACACTTGAGTTTTCAAAATAGACATCATTGTAAGATTTATTTTGGTAGATCATTGCGGTAATTGATTTCTTTTTTTAGCGATGACCGCGGTTAGAGCGATTAATGGTTTCAGTGAAATGAAACATGCGTTTTGTGAAAGTTTTATTGTAAAGTCAGGATAGCTGGACACGAGGCTCAAAAATCCTCATTATAAACGCATTAAAAGTTTAATCAGTTTAAAAGCATTAATTAACTAAGTTCAATATTCGGTAACCGGGTCAACGATGCTTCTCAGCTTAGATTTTGATGCAAAAGTTTATAGAAACTTTATTCCATAACCCAAGTTACTTTGAAATGAATACTGTCGGAAGTCGTCGTGAAGGCACACTAAAAGCTACTCATCGATGCAAAACCCTTCTCCGAAGAATGAGTGTAAATTACATGGTACCTAATATCAATTATAAAATCCCATTATATCAAATCAAGAAATGATATTTTATAAAAAGGTTTTAAACTGCGCTCAGTGGCTTTCTTGTTGAAAAAGCTTATGATATTAAATCATATTTTGACGACAAGAGCTAAAACAAACTCGACTTAAATTTTGAAATATTTTTTAAAGATATTTTTAATTTTTTCACTAACACTGACAAGTTATATACCTTGAAGGTGGATCACAACTGTACCTAACAATATTTTGTATTTAACATCCTGTAATACCCATGCTTATAAATTAATAAATGATTTGATTTGGTTTGATTTGATTTGATTTAAATCGCCAACTAGGTATTATACAGGGTGTACAAAAGAATGGGGCACTTCTTAAAACTACGTGATCAGCTGGTCATATACAATAACTTTTCCTATAGGAGCAACATCGAAATCGTGATTTTATTTTGAGATGCTCCATACATTATCATCGAGGTATGCGAGTAAGTTTGTATGGAGAAGCTAAAAAAAAAGTATCGAATTCGATGTTGCTCCCATAGTAAAAGTTGTTGTATATGATCACGTGGTTTTAAGGAGTGTCCCATTCTCTTGTACACTCTGTAGAACTGTTGCACATCGGTTTTATAAATCGTTATTTTCAGCAAAAAAGGAGGTTCTGAGCTGCTGCTATCCTATTATTGGTTTAAATTAAACAAGATGTTGTAGGTATTACATCTCTTTGTTATATCTCTCTGCCTAGAACTCTTTACATAACTAATTATTAACATTAAATTCAAAATAAAAACCGACCAAGTGCGAGTCGGACTCGCGCACGAAAGGTTCCGTACCATTATCTATAAAAAGGCAAATAAATCACGTTTGTTGTATGGGAGCCCCCTTAAATATTTATTATATTCTGTTTTTTAGTATTTGTTGTTATAGCGGCAACAGAAATACATCATCTGTGAAAATTTCAACTCTCTAACTATCAAGGTTCATGAGATACAGCCTGGTGACAGACGGACAGACGGACGGAAAGCGGAGCCCTAATAGAGTCCCGTTTTACCCTTTGGGTACGGAACCATAAAAATGGCTAAGAAACAGTCGGACTCACACAGCAAGGGTTACGTACTACAGGACAGTATTAACATACATACTTGCACACGCGAAGATCTTTGCAAGACAACCGATAGTGGTGGTAGGTACTATATTGGTGGCTAAGTTTTGGTTTTGGTCTTCACATATGTGAAAGCCTGAGTCGACACGCAAAGAAGAAGAACATACATACCTACATTTATTTTCTAGTAGAATTTTTACATTACCAATTTGATTTGATTTGACTCTAAAACCGAAAATTGTAATCTTGTTTTCGTCATTTTTGTACTTGTTTATTCACACGTAACTTCTTTCTAAATCTCAGGATTCTAACAAAGTCAACAAATTACGATAAAAGCTAGAGAGTTTGCGGGTATCAAAAAGTTTGCGAATGATTTCATTAAATGGCCACCTTTAATGGATCGTAAACCTTAGAAATTGACGACTGGATTGGCTTAGTAGCGCGGTGATTTCAAGGTGAGCGCAGCAGGCCTAATACGAAAGCGCATCGTACGTTCGGTCATATTAGAAATAGAAATAGAAATAATTTATTTGCATAAAACATGGTAAATGACAGATCATAATTATTTTAAAATACATAGATTCACATGTTTCGCCATCATGGTGGCATGCAAAAATTCATTGTGTAAATAATAATAAAACTGGAACATTAAACATTTGAACACATTCATTAAATAAACTCCACACACATGTCAAAAAAAATAAAATAAACGAAACTCAATACAATGTCAAAACCATACAATTATTCATTTAATGTCAAAAAATTCAGTCAAATTATAGAAACAGCTATCAATAAGCGATTATCTGATCAAATTAATACATCCATTCACAATGTATGAACAATTGAGAACGGTCGGGTTTTGTACACAGCTAGATTAAGTTGGTCATATTTAATTAAGGGATTGACACATGAGACTGGCCATTTTAATTTGTTAGGTTTAAACGTCCGCACGAAAGATATACTTTCGTTCTATGCCTCCTGGTTCGATTCACGTGCTTATCAATTTTGAAAACGATCTTTTAAGGGTGATAGGTAGGTTAAATGGCAAAACGCTAGGAATAATAGCATTGTTAGTTTATATTATTGTAATATTAGTACCTACCTACTGCCTAAAGAATGGAAAAATGTGCAACGAAAGAGTGGTATCCTCTCAATACAGAATTATAAAACTTAAAGAGAGGGTTCCCCTAACAAATAGTAAGCGAAATTTAAACAGTATTTTTTATGTTTTTTTTTTCAAATTAGATTCAAACTGGATGTATTGGAGATGCCGCTAGCAAAATTCATTTTCTAGTAGGTCCTTGTAACGTAAGGATGTAAATTTCTAACTTTAACACCAACAATTAGTTTTGACACGAGATGCGGCAAGTCTAAGTACTTAGTTAATTCGGAGCGATTGACATCAAACTTCCCTACTCTTAGTTAGGTGGTAGGGTGGTAGGGTCCGGTGGTAGGGCTAAGTTATATTTTGGGACGTGTATAAGTGCCCGGAGAAGAGCCTACATACAGAATAAATAATTTCATTTCATTAAGGTAACATTTTGGACCATGGCATGAGCGATGATACGGATCTATAACTTTTTTATGTTCCTTAATGGTTTTTCCATATGATGAACGGAACCCTAAAACTACCTCAAGTTTAGGCATACCATAATCTTGATTCAGTTTCACAACTGTAGTAATCCATTATTCTAATTCCGTTTCTGTATAATGTAAAATATTATCCCTCATTTTCTCTGCTAACCTAAATCCCAATTCTACTTCTCTATTATAAAGGGCTAAAGTTCAATTTCTTTTCATTTTGACAATGTAAATTGCTTATTATTTTTAATAGGCGAGCTACGAAGTAATAAAAATACATTTTTCATTCAACAAAAATCATTTCTTAACGCGAGCGGACTTTAAATAAAGTAACTCAGTTTCACACCTGTGGGAAATTTTGATGGCTGCGAATTTAAGTGTTTAATTATTTTAAGTGCATTTATAATATGCTTTTCATGATCTATTTGCTAAAAGAAATTATTTTAATTTGTGTTCATCGCTTTACCTAGTAGGAGGGCGTTCTACGCTGTAATTACCAACAGGGCTAGCGCGCATCGGTTATTTTATCGGTCGGTAGACAAGACAAATTTTGTCTTCGACGATATTTGTCGTTTTCCCTAATTACAGACGTCTCGAATCCTTTTTCTTAATATTTTCAGGGTCTCCCGTTCTTCGTAGCTACTTATTTTTACGTTATAACACGGCATTGCATGATATTTTGGTTTTTTCTTTGTTCGTCGAATGTCAAAAGTCGATAAAATGCCACGACAAAATTTTATCGTGTTGCACATGCTAGCCCTGCAAGTCGCGAAAACAGTTTTAAAATTAATATGCTTGTAATTATTATTATTTTATAATTGGTGAGAGTACAGCCGATCAGTAATAAAACACTTCAAAGTACTCTTAGAATATGTATAAAAATTAATATATATAAAAATTTAATTCCGGAAAGCGTTAATTATTCGGCGATGTTTTTGACTGCATGAAAGTCCCTGTTCCAATATTTTCATTCTAATTACTTGCTACTCTTAACTTTTAAGGGATCTTGTAAATGACAGTCAAGATTGAAAGATCAAAAGTTGCAAGTCATGTAACGTTAAATCAACTTTAGATACATTTGTAGGCTTATTTACAGAGATGTTGACATAAATAAGATTCCTGACTTTGATTGTTCGCAAAAAAAATATGTTGAAGAACTTAGTTGTTTTATTGCAATTCAATTACAATTTGGGAGAAGTAACCCTGATAAGTCTAGTAGAGGATCAAGTAAAGGGGTTGAGTTTGCCCTAATTGTAATTGAATTGCAATTAAAACAAATAAGTTCTTCGACATATTTTTATTTCACAAGTCCTGCTACACTTTGCGAGCAATCAAAGTCAGGAATCTTACAACATCTCTGTAAAACGCCAATAATAAAATGATTTTGATTTCATCACTAAAAACTAATTTACTATTTCTACATAATTAAAAAGACAAAGTAAAATTAAAAGAACCTGGTTGGTTCAAATCCCAATTCCCAGTGCAGACAATAATTTGTATCAAGTAAAATACTAGTTTCTTAAAGTTAAGTCTCATAATTTAATTATATTTAAAAAAAACGATGATTTTTAATGTAGAATAGAAGCGGCTCTCATCTAGATTCGTCGTTTCTAGCAACACTTTTTTAACACACTCTCTATACCTACAGGTATGGTCTGCTTTTTTATCGATATTAATAAGTATTAAATAATAGTGTTACCAGTTAAGAAGATTAAATAACGACACCCTTTGTTGTCTCGTTGATCAGCAGGGCTAGCATTCGCGACACGATAAAATTTTGTCGTGGCATTCTATCGACTTTTGACGTAAATATGTCGTTTTGTCTTCGACGATAACAAAGAAAAAACCAAAATAACATGGCAATGCTGTTGTTATACGTTAAAATAAGTGGCTACGAACAATAGGCGACCCTGAAAATATTAAGAAAAAGGATTCGAGGCGTCTGTAATCCGTTAGGTTAGAGAAAACGACATAATTATCGTCGAACACAAAATTTGTTTTGTCTATCGATAAAATAACCGATGCGCGCATGCTAGCCCTGCTGTTCAAGAAAGTTAATTAATTTGTGAAAGTCTAGACTGAACAATTAAATATGCATTTCTGAACAACTATGATCTTTGTTACAAATTCAAAATTTTAATTATGTATAAACAATCTGCTACTAATCGCTTTGTTGAATACAAAAGGGTTTACACAATTAATTTCATCACTTGATAATTTACTAAAGCCGTTTATGAGTCTGTCATTTATTTTAATGAACCATTAGGTCAGACCTTAAATAAAATATAAAAAAGTTAGGTCCTTTGTTTCATGAAGAGCATAGAATTAATTTGATCACAAAATTTTTATTTATGCCATAAGACTGCTGGGCCTAAAGAATTAACGCAATAGAGGTCGCCAAATATTTGTCAAAATCTATTTACTTGACACCATTTTGACGTCAATAAAGAAATTAATAAAATGTATTATTTTATGTATAAAATACAAAATATGCTGTAATAAGCTATGTTATCAAAATACTAACCCAACATGACATCAATACTTGATAAAATCGATATCGATAGAATCAAATCTTGATAGACAACACTGTTATAGTATCGCGATTGTGACAAGATGTGTTATTTTTTTTAATAAATCATTTCTTCTATGATTTAAACCCCTTGCAGATTACTACGAGTAAGTATTACATCAAAAACAAAATTGTTAACCTGATGTTGTGTGCAATAAATAATGATCTATCAAACCCTATAGCTACCTACAATATATAAGTTTATGCGTTATCTAGTACTTACAAGCTTAGCTTATTTTGCGGCTAGATAATTGTGTAATTTTTGAGACAGTTAAATTATTTTTCACCAGGCTATGAACACTCGGCCTTACTACAAAAAGATAGACTAGGTTTGAACGCTTGTCTATAGATTAGTCAACCAATTTTTTTTTTTTTTTTATTAACACATATTCTTAATTAGTTGACTAATTTTAGACAAGTGTTTAACCCTAGTCTATATTTTTGTAGTAAGGCCATATCTGTGTCGAGGTTGCAAACAATAATAACTTATGGTGAACAGTAATAGGATCTCCGGACAAGCCGGCATTAGGCAAAGTGCAGCTCAAAGGCGGCCCACAGACCAGATTGGACACGAGGGCTGAATACTTAATTGGCTGTCATAGTGAATTCCTGAGAACGATCGATATTATAAGCTATCGAGCACATACCTACCCTTTACTAGTCGTAAAAAACACTATTAAATTCAAAAGGGTGTGATTCGATTCTACTGCACAAATACTATAACTATTTCTTAGGGAATAGAATCATAAACTAAAAAAAATACCTCTCTATACAAACTGATATTAGATTGTCGGTTTCGTAAGAAAAGACTTTCTTGCTATTCCCATGTTTGCTTTCAAGTAAAAGTTAGTCTTTTTAAACACCAGTATCGTCCCCTTTTGTATCGAATAGGGTTTTTCTACACTTCTGACTATTATTTGTGCTTTTTTCTTCCTAGCCTAAAATTTTTGGTGTTATTTTATAGACATAAACATGTCATTTACTTTTCTTTTATTAAATGTTGTTTCATGGTTTAATTACAGATATTCTTCATTTTTATTGTCAATAGGGTCTGCTGAGCTCTTAAATCAGTATTACGTCTTTAATCTTGTTTAATGTTTTCTACCCTAGAGTTCGTGGTCAGGCTCTTTCATTTATTATTTACTACGTGCGGTTTTTAAT
This sequence comes from Anania fuscalis, assembly GCA_950371115.1. NCBI lineage: Eukaryota > Metazoa > Arthropoda > Insecta > Lepidoptera > Crambidae > Anania > Anania fuscalis. Next base: position 2,978,749 of record OX493333.1, read on the forward strand.
CTCTTGCCAATGTCAATTATTAAATTATTATTAAGTCTAAGATGAATGTCAGCCAAGCCGTGACAGAATTCAAGTACCTACATAGGTAAACTCGTGTAGTAATTACAGTTCCAAGCCAGGTATCGTACAGTACAAAGCCCGCTTAGTATAGATTACTGTGTCCTAGATTAGACTAGGAGCACAGTGTATGTGGTATGCAATAAAGAGTATCTATCTATCTATATAGATATATGTACTGTGCTAGGAAGATGTCCTGATTGGCCGCATACAGGCTGTATAACAGACTTACCTAACCTTTGTATAAAGGAATTAATATAATAATAATAATTTATTAACAGAATTGCACCACCCCTTCTCTTCCTATGGGTGTCGTAAGAGGCGACTACAGGAGAATCGCCATAAGAAGACGGGCAGCAGCGTCTCCTCTCCACCACTGGCCAAACTGCGATCGGCAACCCGCGTGCCAAGTGTGGCGATTATGGCAAAATCCTCCTTTTGGAGAGGCCTGTGTCCAGCAGTGGACTGATATAGGCTGGTGATGATGATGATGAGAATAATTTATTTCGGAAAACGGGTTCCATATACAAAAATTACAACAATTCATATACTAAATATAATTTCATTACAATTATTAATTTAAAAAAGATTTAAATAATGATTTTTAAAACACAATAAATTATAATAATATGAAATAAAATAAAAACGACCTGTCCCCTGGTATTTTAATCAATTCAACTTATTTGAATCGGATTCGGACAATTGCATTGGTTTTAATCTGGTTGCGTGAATCCCTAATTATCCATAAATAAAATGATCAAACGTTACTCTTGCTATCTTTCATTTCAAATCACTTACATCAAAGTTGGTCTAGTCACTTGGAAATACAAACAAGTTTATAATATATTTTAAAAAAACTTTCGTTAAAAAAAACTAACACACTGCACGACCCAGGACAGCCTGTTATTATTTACACAGTTTTTTTCTGAATGGACTTGTTTTCGGCCTTAGTGTTAAGATACATTCTGTCAAAAAAGTTTCGGGAATTGATGATTTGTTTATGGTTCGATTTGTTCACGATAATGCGCCTTCCCACAAGGACATCATTGTGAACGAATTTTTGACCAAAAACTCAACAAATACCATCGAGCAGCCACCTTATTCACCAGATATGGCTCCAGCCGACTTCTTTCTTTTTCCTAAACTCAAATTACCACTTCGTGGCACCCAGTTTTATTCGGTAGAAGACATAAAGGAGAATTCGCGGCGAGAACTGAACTCGATTCCGGAAAAAGCGTTTAAAAAATGTTTTGATGATTGGATTATTCGTTGGCGTAAGTGTATCGCTTCTGAAGGAGCATACTTTGAAGGTGATAAAATAAATTTGGATGAATAACTAACATTTGGTGTATTATCAATCTATTCCCGGTACTTCTTGACAGAGTAGTATTATTAAATTCTTTAATCGCACGAATTAAAGCAAGTCTCCCAAAAATAACCAGTAGTTTCCTGAGAATGTGTGTCGTGGTTAGCTAAATAAAGGACGGTAAATTGTCAACAACTAAAAGTCATAATACAAAATGTAAATAGCAAATTTAAATTCTTCACTGATAAATTGTTGTTGAAAAACATAACAATATAAAAGGCGATGATACGCGCACGAAATCCTGACCCTTTTTACGTTAATCTTTTATTATTTTTTCATTTACGCTAAATCACGTGACTTTTACACCTTCACATTTTATTTTGACGAACCAAATTTTGCCTACGGGTGCCGATGTCCAATCTACAACGTAACTCAATAATAATAGGGGTAGAAAACAGAGGGATCATTTTCACCCTCTCTAAGTAAACGAAAACGTAAGCACGTGCCACATAAGAAAGAAAGAAGAAAATATATTTGGTACATATATCACAATTATAATAAATACATACAGTTTGTTTTTCTATTTATTCAGGACAACAAACAGTCTTACAATGATTCTTAATTTAAAATATTACATTACTATACATTTAATTGTAGGACCAACAACATTGTCCACATAGAGATAGTGATATTTAAGTTGAGAGCAGACATCTGATGAAGTTAAAATAAAACTAAAACTAGGGTGATTCCGGAACCATCAGCTCCATTCCATTAAGCCCGGTATTCCGCACTCATACTACCTAAAATGTAAGCTAAAGAACGATAAATAATAATGCGAAATAAAATAACTTTCGACGTAAATATTCTGTTGCTGAAATTCAGCAATTTGGATATCTCTCTTCATACCATCATCCTCGACAGTTGGCTACCGTAGGCAAATCGTTGTTTCAGAGAGCAAGGGGTATCTGTGACGACCAACACCTGGCTGGCGAGCTCCAGCATGTCAGGAAGGTACTACGGGAAAACCAGTTGCCGGTACCACGTCGTTCCAGACCCCGGGTCAAGCATTCCACCGTCGAACGCCAACCTGCTGTACTACCTTATATGAAGGGTGTCACTGACAAGATTGGAAACATTTTGAAGCGCGCTTCAATCAAAACCTACTTCAAGCCGCCGAAAAAGATTAACCAATTTTTACCACCTGTCAAGTGCAACATACCTCTTCAAGATGCGGGGGTGTACAGACTGGAATGTGACTGTGGGCTCTCCTATATCGGTCAAACAAAACGAAGTATAAGCGTGCGGGTAAAAGAACATATAGCCGACATCAAACATAGACGGAATACTAAGTCTGCAGTGTGTGAACATGCCTTAGATACACCCAACCATTTCATACGATTTGACCAGCCTAAAGTCCTTGCAAGAGAACGACGATTTGTTCCTCGCATGTTACGGGAGGCAATTGAAATTAGAAGACACCCGAATTTCAACAGAGAAGATGGTTGGAAAATACCACCAGCATGGGATCCTGTTTTAACGAAATCCCATGCTAGGCCCCGCACTGCAAGACCTCTAGATACAGTTAGCTCTTTTTGCGTAGATAGGAACACAAATTAATATTAACTGAGTGACGGTAGTTCATAGTTTTTTCAAAATATTGTAAAGACGAATAACACCTTAGTCTACCTGTGACCACGAACGCTGTAAAGTGTTCGAAACGTCAGGTTAAATAAAATGTTAATAAATCGCGAAATAATCCGTAAAAGTAGTTTCATTTAAATAAATTTGGATATTAAAATATAAATGGACTAATAAAATAATAGTAAATGGAATTTCAGGGAATTCTAGCAGGATAATTTACTACCTAATCACACGTACTTTGTTCAACAGGGTAAAAGTAAAAAGTAAAGTATGCCACAGGCCTCACCTCAACTATGGTTGGTGGTTTGGGCCATACTCCACCACGCGGGCCCAGTGCGGATTGGTGGAGGGGTGTTGTAAGGCCAGTGACTAAGCCTTACTGTCAGATGTTATCAAGCCGCCTTAAGGCCTCTGACTAGGCTTCACGACCAATATCAAGCGATATTGGCCGTGACCAACTTTTAACGTGCCTTCCGAAGCACGGAGATGCTCGTGATAAATGTCACTAAATATGGTCGGAATGGTCACCCATCCACTCACGACCGCGGCGTTGGTTGCTTAACTTTAGTAATCGATACCAATGCGCTGCCGCCACTGAGCTACGAGCACCTCAACAGGGTACTTTTACCAATCTTATAGACGTCCAATGAAAATATTAAATAAATAATAATTAGTAAAGAAGGCTAACACTTTTGTACAGAAATATTAAATTATTGCATGTGATGGCAAGGGAGGTCTACTCCTTGCATCGTGTGTCTTATGGAAGCAAGTCCAAATCTTTTATTACTGTCTGTATTGGTACTAGATGTATTTTACATGTCTTTCTCGGGGCTACTTCTTCTCGGCGCTAGCCCAAAATTGACCCGAAGTAGTGGTAGGGGAAAAAGTATTGGGACGTGTAAGAGCGCTTAGTTTAGGCCTATTTACAGAAATAAATTGGTTTTATTGGTTTATTGGTTTTATTTAATTTGATAAAATTCCTCAATATGATATGATACTTGACACCAAATCACCCCTTGACAACGAGCTTACTAAGCCTACGTCTATTATGTATATTCCAATGAACATAAGTTAAACATCGTAAACGCTTTAACAATGAGCGTATTTTTTATTTTATTTCCAGCGAACGCATTTGGGAAACCCAATAAAGACCGCGGCCAACACAAATGTTTGTGATGGAATCAATTTACACTAAACTAGGAGTTTGCAGCACATTGAGTGAGTGGACACCGGCCTACACTCACACCGAATACTTTTTATATTAGACACAACATCACATACATTGCTCTGATCCTACGGTAAGTGATAAACACTATACAGGATGTTTAGTAAAGAGTATCATCTCTTCTCAGCCTATTGCCTACTCGCTCGGCACGAAGGTATTGACCTATATGCTGACTGCTGGGGAAGCTTAATTAAAAAAATCCAGACAGTCTTAGATAAAATGACATGCAATGTTTGGAATGTATGAATTTGATTGACTGTATAATGTAATATTTGTTTTATTTCTATTTAATTTCGCTTGACATTATTTGCTAATTGTATATTTAAATTTCATTTGACATTATATATTTTAATAGGTATAATAATATAATTTAATTTTTATGACATTATATAATTGCCTTGTGTGCGCTTTGGAGAACTCTGTAAGCATGCTTGATACTGAAATAAAAAATAATAATTAAAAAAAAATGCAGTCCACTGCTGGACGTTCCCCCAAAGAGCGCTAAAGAGCTCCCGCTCCCGCTTTTTTCATCCATCCACTGCCAGTAAAGGGTACTTATATCAAGCCGAAACTAGCCTATGTTGACATATGCATAATAAATAGTATGGTGTACTCAGTTTGATATCTTTATTTTTTTTAAATTTTCATACAAATCATCATTTTTAGAATTCGATTTGTATGAAAATATATTTTTCAAAAATGATTACATCTAAATTCTGTCTTCACCATAGTATTATGTTAACATAGGCTAGTTTTGGCTTGATATACCCTGTATAGATCAGAGACAAAGGCAGTAAATCAAGCCTGGAACTTCAAAGATAGCAACGCCAGAAAGGGGGTGCTCGTCTCATTTCTACGGAGGTAACTGTTGTCTTCTTTGAGTTTGAGCTTTAAGGTGGAGGCTATAAGTTTGTGTATTGCTTTCTTATTCTTCTTTTTTAACTAAACGCTGATATAATAGCAACACAACAAGCAATCTTTAGTATTTGCTTCTGTATCCTATGTGTAAGTATCGTGTGTACTACAATATTTTACGTATTTACGTTAAGGCCTTAACACCACCCAAGTGCCTAAAATCTCGAATATGAAAATCAAATTGTCAGAATACCTGTTACTTGAATCTAAAAATTGCAAAGACGATATGCTAGAAGAGGATTTAATAAACATTTTGAATTGAATAATTTTGATTTTCCGTTAAGTCCCTTGGATTAAAACATACACAAAAAAGTGTCTATTTTTTCATAAATTGCAAATGTTCTCTTAAAAGGCACAAGCTATTTCATTACTGTTTTCACACAAAACAAGATTTTGGAAATATACATGTTTTGAATTCAGAGTTTTATTTAAAATTTCTCGTTAAAGGCTTTAATTTTATAAAAAACATGTTTTTCCGATTTTTAGAGGTCATCTGCACGCGCGAAAATGTAACAAGGGCACGACGCGTCAAGGTCATTCAAGCGTGTTAAGGCCTTAAGATACTGACGCGGTAAATACCTACTAAACGTTTAGCCGTGCTCGATTAATGTCAACGGAATGTAATGTAATAGAATTGATCGTTACTGATGGTCCACACTCACTGAAGTAAAACCTTCGCCTTATGTTTTTGTTACGCTTCGTTTAAAAAGTTTTTTACAAATTAAAGTTGACTTTTTTCTGAAGTTAGAAACATGATTCACATCACATAGCTACAACTTCAAGTTTCAAGTTTGGTGTGAGTGTCAGCCCAGAACAAATAGGTATGCACATACGTGCGCCAGCAGTTTGCATTCAATTTCGCACTACACAGAACGTGTTTGCTCAAAACACGGTTATTGTAGCAATGGTTAATAAACAAATAAACTTGCAATACTAACCGTCTTATTAATAAACTTTTTTATATTGGGAATTACTTTGCACTATGTTTTATACACAGATAACTATTGGACAACATCACATAGGTACCTACATTGCTCTGATCCTAAGGTACTTAAGTAGCTAAAGCTCTTTGTGACATAGAATTCAGAAACAACGGCGGAACACAACACCGAGACCCGAGCAACGACGGTACCACAACACCCAGACCCTAGACAATATAGAAAGGTTCGTTTTCCACATTGACCCGACCGGGGATCGAACCCGGAACCTCAGAGATGGCGGCGCCATATACAGTCCGGCGTGCTCGCCTCTCGGCTACGGAGGTCATCAAGTTATTGTAGTAGGAAGTAGATCTATTTACTATACAAATACAAATAGTTTATTCAAGCTTTCAAGTAGACAAGTATACCTAAACGATTCACCATGGAAACAAATGCCTGCTTATGATCACTAGCCTAGTCTTATCATATTTCTTTGTCTAAAACTAATGTACCTAAAAGTATAAAACACTAGAGTTTTATACTACATGGAAGCTTGTAACCTTAAAATATTATATTTGTATAATATACAATCAACTCACCAAACAACTTTGTGTAACCAAACAAATTCCGATAGCAGATAAAATAAATCAATAAGTAGCGATAGTAAGTAGTGAATACACTGATTTTTATCGATACTAAAAACTAGGTCAGATTATAGTAAAGGTTAAGTACCTACCTATACTTATTATATAAACATGAATGAATGATGATGATGAATTGAAAACATGAATTTTTAAAGGGTAAAACGTAAACGACATAATATAATATATTGTTTTAAACTTTCATGGTCACTAACAATAGAATAGTTTGTTACGAGAACTCAAAAATAAGGTATATGGTAGCAATCTCGTAACAAACTATTCTGACATAATATATTATATAATTTCTCGCTACTTTTGTTTATCTTTGCGTATATTTGGTTACATTTGAATTATTTGGATGCTCAATGACATATTGTAATTAATTAATTTTCCTTTATACATATTTGCATGCTATTGTATATGGCTGAATAGGTGCTTCATGTAACATTTTATTTAATAACATCGACTTTGTATTGTCTCAACCCTATTTAATGGCAAATAAACTATTTGTATTTGTATAGTAAATAGATCTACTTCCTACTACAATAACTTGATGACCTCCGTAGCCGAGAGGCGAGCACGCCGGACTGTATATGGCGCCGCCATCTCTGAGGTTCCGGGTTCGATCCCCGGTCGGGTCAATGTGGAAAACGAACCTTTCTATATTGTCTAGGGTCTGGGTGTTGTGGTACCGTCGTTGTTTCTGATTTCTATAACACAAGTGCTTAACTTAGGATCAGAGCAATGTATGTGATGCTGTCCAATATTTATTTATTTATTATCTTCCGAATAGAAGATATAAAACTCTTCGTGGTAAACTTTAAGTTTTATAAATAAACTCATATTATGCGTTATACATTTGAAGTACCTATAGCAAACCATTTCTTATAATACATTAGTAAGAAATGCTTATTACGAAATACCAGTCAGTGAATTTTTCTAACTCTGTCTTCCTGTTTAACCAGATTCGACCAAACTTAGAAAAGTTCGATTGCTAGAGTGACTTGAAACAGGAATCTAACCGGGGATCCTTTGCTTTCCAGGCGAACCACCGCGCCATAAATCAATCGGCTTTATGAAAAAATTAAAATTTGACATTTGGTCTAGGTTGATATGCTATTTAAAACCATTTTTTTCGGCTTAAATTAGACTCTTTTACAAGTAACAATTTTATTTTTTTATCTTAAATGTTTAAATTTAAAAAAAAACTACATGTGTAGGAAAAAGTAGGTAGGTCCTACCGGTGATGACCTTCGGAGCCGAAACGTGGAATATGACAGTAAAGCTGGCCTACCGACTACATGTCACTCAGCGAGCTATGGAAAGGTCGATGCTTGGGATTTCGTTAAAGGATAAAATCCGAAATGAGATCATCAGGCAGAGGACTAAAGTAACGGACATAGTCCAAAAATGTAGCAAGCTTAAGTGGCAGTGGGCTGGCCACATCTGTCGCAGAACCGATGAAAGGTGGAGTAAACGGGTTCTCGAGTGGAGACCACGCCTAGGCAAACGTAGTGTAGGACGACCCCCAGCTCGACGGACCGATGACCTTAGGAAGATGGCTGGCAGTGGATGGATGAAAAAAGCGGGAGATCGTGCTCTTTGGCGCTCTTTGGGGGAGGCCTACGTCCAGCAGTGGACTGCAATAGGCTGAGATGATGATGATGTAGGAAAAAATACCCTTGATTTAATATTAATACTTGCTATAGTTACATAATAGCTAGTGCATTATTTGAACTACAAAAAACAAAAGAGTTTTACTTTTTTATCAATAGCCAGTTCAATGACCTTTTTATTAGGCATGTGGAAGTTTCATCAATTTGAAAGCTGAGCAGTTGCTTACAACCGCGTAACAATACCATTTCTGAGAGGTTATTCAGTTAGGCGCAATGCGGTCTGCGCCGTCTGTTTTCAGAAACCGCATTATTCGACGACCTCAGTAGCCAAGAGGCGAGCATGCCGGACTAGGCGTCGCCATCTCTAAGGTCCCGGGTTCGATTGCCAGTCGGGTCAACGTAAAAAACGAACTTTTATGAATTGTCTCGGGTCTGAATGTTGTGGTACCGTCGTTGTTTCTGATTCCCACAAGTGCTTTCGCTACTTACCATAGGATCAGAGCAATGTATGTGATGTTTTGTAATATTTATTTATTTTATTCGAACGCCTTATTTAGCGGCCAGTTACTATTCTTGTCAGTTTGACCGCATCCCTTACTCACAGGGGAAATAAAACCGACGATACGGCTAGCCTACAGTTAATAAACCCCAAAATACAAATACAAATAACTGTATTTGCCATAAAGATAAATAAGGATCAGGGGGCCGGATAGTTGTGTGATTTACACCGTACGATTGGCTATAACTCATAGTTGTAGCCGCTTTTAGGACTAATAAGTAATTGATAGTTGTAGTCGCAAAATCATAAAATTATGTGCAATATTGGATATTTTTAAGCCAAGGAGAAGTATACCATAAGGTTTTAATATTTTTTTTTTAAATTAACCACCTCAGTTATTGATAATAATAATAAATGAATAACACAAAGTTATAAAGCAGTATATGGACAGAATATCTATTCTTCTTCTTCTTCTTTGCGTGTCGACTCAGGCTTTCATATATGTGAAGACCAAAACTCAGCCACCGATAGACCACTATCGGTGGTGGTGGGGGGAAATACCGCATAGACATGCACCCTCCAAGCTGTAACCCCACCTGTGCAGGTTCTCCCTGCTTCGGCCTACCTGGGTCCGTAACCTATTTAAGGACTTCCAGGTTGCCCAAGGCAGATCATGTCGAGGGGGGAGTCGCTCTGATAGCTCTATGTTTGGGTCTATGGGGTATTTCAACTATGGCTAGAATATCTATTTACAAGTAAAGATTCACCAGTAACACATCAAGGCCCCAAGTCTGAATATAATTAAATATGAATTGGATCTCATTGTAATTTTTGGCACATTTGGTATTCTGCTATAATGTAATACAATAACCATAGAACATTACAATCCTGAGTAATATGGGTAACATATATCTCCGAATGTAGTTGACAACTCTCGCCCGTGTAAAACTACGTTATTGATCTCAATTCAGCCATTTCTGATCAAATAATGACTGAATAGGGATGTTGTTTGACACCATTCAGAAATAAAGCCAATTCACAATCATTTTCTATAAAATAACATCTGAATGCTGAAAATCCGATCCATTCCATTGTAATTAACTCAATGGTTCATTCGTATTTACTTGTAGATTATTTTTTGGCTTCAAATTCAAATTAATGTTCTTAATATCCAATAGTTAATTAGTTGAGTTTGTTAAACAATGACGTCAGAGCTTGCTATTGCCATACATATGAAATTGCGTTTTGATAGCAACTAAAAAGTATTGTATATTGATTGGTAGATTTGGTCATTGTTATCGACCAAAAGAATAGTACATTATGATACAAGTGTGCTACGTTGGTCATTATACACGAGGCATTATTATAAGCGCGAGCCGCAGGCGAGCGCGGTAAGGAAGCCGAGTGTGATAATGATCAATGCACACGAGTTGCATACGACGTTTTTCAACACAATTGCGAGGAAAAAACAAACTAAAATCTAAAATACCTTCTCCGAATATGACTTGGCGTTTTTGCTGTTTATCTATGCATTTTGGCGGCAACAGGCTATCACTCGCGTTTCGTGCCTCGATAAGTATTTCCGACGGGGTTGAATAACATTTTACTCGTCTTTACTATTTAAAGTAGACATTTTTGATAGTAATTAACCACACAGCAACAACTTTACCAAATAATAATAGAAAATAGCACGTAAGTTTTGTTTTTTTCGCGCGCCGCAATTTCGATGCGCGCGCAGGTTCAATAATGGCACAGGAAAAACTGGCTGTTCAGCCGAGTAGCAGCAATTTAAAAAATAAAATAAACTATAAATTATTGTTTCTAAAATTGATAGTTAAGTTAGTTTGTGTTTATTAATATACAATATAATAAAATGAAATATTTATTTGTCATCTTAACCCTTAAATAATTTAATATTCGTAAAATATTCAATGTTCTTAGACACAAACTTTTGCTGGATTTTAAAAAAAAAAGTTTACATTACCGCACTAGTGCGATAATCTTTTTACAGCACAAGTGCGTAATATGCTGAGTAATGATACTAAAAACGGTGTTATAAGAGTGAATTTACGAGCAACTGTGTTGAAAATTATATTTTCTACTCTTTATGGTCGCTGATCATTAAAATAAATGACTTTCACTATGTCACCAATTTCAAAATTTGGAGAATTAAGTTGACCTTTTTTAAACAGGGTGTCCCTGAAAGTATAGATCAAATCGAAAAGGCTCATAGCGGGGAAAATTCCCAAACTTTTTGGCTCTATTAATCAATGAAAGTTGGTATTGATTTTTAATAACATCGTTTATTAAAGTTTTAACAAAGCTGTAACGAACGAACTATCAAAGATAGCTGTTTAATTTTTTGTTTAGAATAAGGAGGGTTTATTTTTCCTTAGGAAATGAATTTGATCAACTAGCAAACATGTGTGACAAAAATGAAAATGATATTTATTCAAACTTTTAAATCTTCAAAAATAAACTTTCATTCATATAGCTAAAAGTTTGGGAATCTCCTCCGCTATACATCCATACTTCCAGGGACATCCTGTATAAGATAATGCTTACCTCGACGATAATGTACTATAACGGTTTTATTTTCATTTTGCGACATTGGCCATATATTCAAAGCTGTTCACAGAAATGGCCAAAACATCCATTCCAGTGATTTCCTTATCTAACCTTCCTATAATCATGGTTGTAGGTTGCAGGTCTACCAGAAAGTTTAGTACTTATAATAATAAAAAAAATACTACGACATTATGGCCAATATTCATACTGAGCAAGTATCCGTCACGTCCGTAACATAACCTTGAGTTCTAATAAACGTGACCTACACATTTACTTATTTATAAAAGGACCTCTTCCCGTGACGTAGTTAGTTCGGTAGACCTCGTATACGAAGCAGGTTTTGACACACAAACTGACTATATTTTCTAGCCTGACATTATTATACTTCAACTTTCTAAGTTTCGTATGGAATATAATAAGCCGAATATACTTAGTAGAAAGTGCATTTTCGCATCCAGAAATTTGGTATAATAGGCTAGTTGACTACCTTAGGAAGATAGCTGGCAGTGGTTGGATGAAAACAACGGGAGATTGTGCTCTTTGGCGCTCTTTTGGGGGCTTGCGTACAGCAATGGACTGCAATAGGTTGGCATGATGATAATGATAATACATTCAAATTAAATGCATCGTGTAGATAACCTATAATCTGATATTGACATCAATCTCCCAAGGACCAGCATTTTTTGGTTTCCAAAGAAATTGGATGCTCAGAGTTAAACAGTGTAATTTGTAGTAAAAAAAGTACAGCGTATTTGTAGTAAATAAAAAACTAAAAACCGACTTCAAAATGAAACTAAAAAGCGAAAAATAATATTGACTAAAACATACCTAATCAGTTCTATTTGGAGTCGGTGCCAGCCATCGAGAGTTAAAATGTGTTCATTCGCACCGACTCCAAAAAGAACTGATTAGGTATGTTTTAGTCAATATTATTTTTCGCTTTTTAGTTTCATTTTGAAGGCGGTTTTTAGTTTTTTATTAAACTTATTTTATTTCACAATGTTAAGTGTTAAGTCCTCTATTTTTCCCCTTATGACTCCGCCAAAAATGACTTTACAGCAAAGTGACCTAGACAAATGTTGTTCTTCTGTGGAACACCCACCCAATTGTATAATAAAAATAGGGTGCTATTAATGATCAATTTTTTGACGAAATTTATTACAAGTCCCAGACGCCTTTAAAATAAGCTTCAGTTTTCACCTTCCAACTCCGCCAAAAATGACTTAACAGCAAAGTAACCTTAGCTAATGTTGGTCCTCTATGAACCCCTTATCGAATGGTATGATAAAAATAAGGTGTTATATTGGGTCAATATTTTGACAAAAATTTGTAAGTCTTAAGGAAAGGGTTTTCCTACACTCCAACCAGAACGGCGGCTATTTTGGTGTAGTAACCATAGGATAAGGTCTTGCATTAAATACCAAGTCAATTTAAGAAAGGAACTTTTAATTTTTTTTTCGTTACTGAGTGTGCGGGTACATCCGTTAAGGAGTTCTGTGGCTTCCATCATCAGGTCAGCAACATGACATGATGATTACCAGACCCAAAAATCAGCATTGAGTCAGAAAATATATGCAAAACATTATGGGTGCCTATAAAAATTGAGGGTTGCCCTCGATTTCCCAAGGATCCCATCATCAGAATCTGACTTGGTGTAAATGGGACCACCTCGGGAGTATACCCTTTCAAAGTAAAAAATAAATTTTGAAATCGGTCCATAATTGACGGCGTAATCGCATAACAAACATACAAAAAAAAATAATAATAATAATAAAAAAAAAAAAACGGTGACTTTGACGGATATCTTTTCTTGGTCTTATCTTTTGAAAAATATTTTATAGCCCAGATTTCTTTACGTTTGTACAAATTTATACGTCAAAAAATACACAAACAAATAATCTACCGAAATATTTTCATGGAATACTCAAATATCAATAGTGCAATGAAAACTAGAAAACAGACATATTCATTGACAGATAAGTGTCACTCAGAATACAAAACAAACATTACAAGAGAAGATTGTAAATATTTATCATGATCACAAGATCAAGAAAAAGACAAATTGAAGCGGAAACAAGCGCACGTCCACCATCACCGCCTGCACCATCATCTCCGAGCTCCTCATCGGAGGAGTACGCGACTCCCCGTCACTCGAGCTCGTCCAATGATGAGTGTGGGTCCCCGTCTCCACCGCCGCCGCCGAGGACTGCGCGGCGAGGGCGACCACCGCTGCCGGCACGCTTGGGGCCTGTGGGGCAATCTGTCCCGCGCTTGGCTCCCGCTACTGGTGGTGTAGTGCGCCGCATGCGATGGACTCAGAATATGAATGAGAACTGCATGCGCGCCTATTATGGGGCTACAGAGGGAGGTACTAACTTGACTGCGTATCGCGATCGGATGCTGTCTTTGTTTCAGGCCCTTGAGCCAACTATTGTAGTAAGTGCCCAACGACTATCGGATCAAGTACGGGCTATTCATCGTTGTCAACTGATTGAGCAGTCTGTACTTGATCGGCTACGCCTGGAGACGTTACCTACTTGCGCACCTTCAACTTCGACGCGCGACCCGCCTGCTACATTATCGGTGTCGATGACTCCGATATTGACGACCCGGGCGGGTCCCGTAGACGACGAGGAGGGTTGTGTGGATGTCAGGGTAAGTGCACAGGCTAATGAGCAATTGAGGAGGGCTTTGGATGACGCGATTATGATGTATCGTTCCACAAGTAGTTTAAGACCACGCTTACCACGTTTGCCAATGAATAGACGTAATCTGGCGTTAATGGGAGCCCTTAACGTACAGCTAGCTCCAATCATACGGGCTAGCCAAGATCTTATTGATACTCACTCGATCTTATACTGCGGGGCCATAGCAGTGTGTCGCGTTGCTCGTGTCAAGTTTCCGGACACGATCGAGCACCGCAAACTATTGCGAGTGTCCCTGTATGGCAAGTGCGGATCGAGAGACGTATCAATGTATATAGGACTCTCATTGCCAAGCTAGTCTGCTTCAGTAGGGGAAATAATCGGCCCCGAGTCATGCGTTTTGTGACTCAGGCCTTCGCTGGGACCGGTATTAGACCCCAAGAGTATATGACCTTTGTCACGGAACGCATTGACTTTCTGAAGCAGAAAGTCTATGCATGGGCAAATCGTATTCGTCGTTATAGAAAGCGTGTGGATAGATACCATCAGAACCGCCTCTTCCAAAGCGACCAAAGAAATGTTTACAGAAATTGGGAAGGAACTAATCAAGGTGTGAATGATATGCAGCTACCGGACGCAAACGTCATGATCGACTTTTGGCGTAACATCTGGTCGGTGCCTGTCGAGCATACGGAGGGTGATTGGATGGGTATTGTCGAACAGTCGTGCGAGTCTATTGAAGCCATGGAGGCTGTTTCTATCAGTCCCGAAGATGTTAGTTGTGCCATACGTACGGCGCAGAACTGGAAGAGTCCTGGGCCGGATGGATTGCACAACTTTTGGATAAAATGGATTCGATGCTCACATGAGTGTTTGGCAATGCAATTTCAAGAAGCCCTCGAGCTTGGTTCTCTACCAACATTCTTGACAACTGGTGTCACCTTTCTGCTCTTTAAGTCCGGTAGTACCACGGAAGCAAAGAACTATAGACCCATTACATGTTTGCCTACACTTTACAAGCTACTGACATCCATTCTTAGAACAAAAATTAACACGCACATTGTTACAAACAACATATTAGCACCAATTCAGAATGGATGTCGGATTGGGTCTCGTGGTACTAAGGAGCTCCTCCTCATAGATACGACTATATGCCGTCAGGTTCAGCGGGTCAGAGGCACTCTTTCGACTGCTTGGATTGACTACAAGAAGGCATATGATTCAATACCGCATTCATGCTTGGAAAGGATCTTGGAGTTGTATAAAATTGATACAACTCTAAAATCCTTCTTAAACACATGTATGGGGCAGTGGACCACAGTCCTCCGTCAACCAGGAGGTGGGCAGAGCGTCTCTGATGCGCAGGACTTGATAAGGATAAAGCGTGGCATCTTTCAGGGTGACAGTCTCAGTCCTTTATGGTTTTGCTTAGCGTTGAATCCTCTTAGCACTTTGCTGAAGGATTCAACGCTAGGCTACCGACTTCGGAGAGGTGGTGAGGTCATTTCTCATTTGTTGTACATGGATGACCTCAAGCTGTTTGCACCTAAACACCAAGACTTGATAGAGTTGCTGAAAATCACAGAGAATTTCAGCAATTCTATTAAGATGGAGTTCGGTGTTAATAAGTGTGCGGTCATGCATGTACAACGAGGGAAAGTAGTAAGTTCTTCAAACTTACACTTACCTGAGACAATGGCTTTCAGATCTCTTTCCGAAGTTGAAAACTATAAATATCTTGGTATGTCATAATCGTTGTGTATTATGGACAGGGACATAAAGCAGTCGTTGAAGGAGCGCTTCTTTCGTCGTCTGACAAAAGTACTTAACAGTCTTTTGTCGGGCGTTAATAAGTCGCGCGCTTTTAACGGCTGGGTTATGCCCTTGCTCATATACTCCTTTGGCATACTAAAATGGACACAGACTGAACTGGATGCCCTGGATAGGAAGGTCCGTCAACTGCTTACAACACATCGTATGCTACACCCGCGATCATCCGTAATGAAACTGTATATCCCGCGGAAGTGGGGGGGTCGTGGCTTTCTAAACGCCAAAAACCTTCATAACCGTGAGGTGTGCAGTCTCCGGGACTATTTTCGCAACACTGGATGGGGTCTGCATTGCGATGTTGTAGCAGTTGACAGGGGCCTTACCCCGCTCACCTTGGCAAACGAGAACTGGCGCAAACCAGTGGTGCTAACCACCGAGGACCGCAAATCTGTATGGATGAGCAAGGAGCTACATGGGCGGTTTTTTCGAACTTTAACAGGACCTGATGTTGACCAACTAGCATCGGTGAACTGGCTACGTTTTGGGGACCTGTTTGGGGAAACCGAAGGTTTTGTCTGTGCAATTGCTGATGAAGTTATCAAGACGAACAACTACCGGAAATATATCATGAAGGATGGTACGGTCGACATCTGTCGAGCATGCCGCCGTCCTGGAGAGTCGCTCCGTCATATTATTTCCGGTTGTTCTCATCTTGCTAATGGAGAGTATTTGCACAGACATAACCAAGTAGCCAGAATTATCCATCAGCAACTTGCCCTTCAATACGGCCTTGTCGAGTCTGAGGTGCCTTACTATAAATACGCACCTGCGCCAGTTCTTGAAAATGGTCGTGCTATGCTCTATTGGGATCGGTCTATCATCACAGACAGGACTATTGTCGCTAATAAGCCTGATATCGTGATAGTAGATCGATCTCAACGCCTAGCAGTGCTTGTTGACGTCACCATCCCGCATGACGAAAATCTCGTGAAAGCTGAGAAAGAAAAACTCAGCAAGTATCTTGACTTGGCTCATGAGGTTTCCGCCATGTGGGATGTTGACTCGACAATCATTGTACCGATAGTCGTTTCGGCAAATGGCCTTATAGCGAAGAGTCTCGACCAACATCTCAAGAGGCTCTCGCTAGGCAGTTGGGTCAAGGGTCAGATACAGAAGGCAGTTCTCCTTGATACGGCACGTATAGTCAGGAGGTTCCTCACTCTGCAGCCCTAACCGCCGGTAGCTTTGAGCATTGCTCCGGCTGCTGGCGCCAAACTAAATTTAGATTTTTTACAATGTTTTTTTTTTTCTTTATAAAATATTGTAAAAAATTAAATTTAAGAGTTAAAATAAATATTGAGAATAATAATAAAAACAACATTCAGACGAATTGAGAACCTCCTCCTTTTTTTTGAAATCGGTTAAAAAGAAGTGAACACGGTGTGCAAAATAATAGATTAATCAGCTACCAAAAAACAATAAATTTAAGTATAATATGGGAGCAAAACAATATCAAATCGTAAAAATAAAAATAAGTTCTTTACATTATAAATAAATAACATAACATAACACATTCCTCCATCCACTAACCTAGTAATTATCGGACTTAAATCGACCAAACATATTTATATTACAAAAAAATACCAACGGGAACTTACTACTTACCAATGAGGCCGACATGGCCGATACTTTAGGGATGAAAAACATACCCCAGATGACCAATTTTATTTACGTTTGATCATAAACCGCGCCGTCCATAGAGAAGACCGATGAATAACTTATGCTTTTTTACTATAATTTATCATCATATAAGCCACAGGACGTCCACTGCTGAACATAGGCCTTCCCCAGTGACTTCTGTCATCGGGGGGTTACTATAATTTATAAGCCCACAAAATTACGGATAAAATAAACGCGTTTTTTTTGTTTACAAACTCGAAAAAACTGTTAAAAATAGTAGACATTTTCACATACATTGCTCTGATCCTAAGGGAAGGAGCTATAGCACTTGTGTTATAGAAATCACCACAGCACCCAGACCGGAGTTAGTATAGAAAAGTTCGTTTTCTACATCGGGAATCGAACCCGGGACCGACAGATATGACGTCGCCAAGTCCGACGTGGTCGCCGTTTAGCTACGGAGGTCATCAAAATCTTCGAAACTCCATTCCCACTTATAGGAACTATTAACGTATACTCAACTAAAAAATATTGTATCTTTTTTATCGCATCGCCCACGAAACATCTGTGTTTAGCCTAATGGTCGACTGGTAGAGAATGGCTTTGGCATAAAGTCCACCTATTGTATGTATTTTTTTAAATCTGTACGATAAAGTTAATAAACTTTGTACAGAGAACCCTATCTATGCAATTCTAACTCGCACTTAGCCGGTTTTAACCAATATTAGCAGAATTCACTACTACGATTTCTTTGTCGTAGTAAATTACTTGTTCCTGGAAAAAGCATGCAATTTAGTTTGTTAGTAAAACGATAATAATTGACTGGATTTCCAAGATTTTCAAACTGATTCCAATTTGTTAAGTATAGATAGATAGATATTTTAAATTGCACACCAAACAAAGAAGTGAGAGTTGATATTTACAGAAAGATGTACAAGGCGGTCTTATCGCTAAAAGCTATCTCTTCCAGACAATAAATGAAATAATGCAACTGCTTTACCAGAATTGTTTTTCGAAAACAATTTAAATGTAATAAGTTAAAGTGTAATTAGAGTGATTTGACTTATACGCATAGGAATATCTTCTTTTCGATGCCTAGTTGTAGTCAAATTAGAAATAATAATAATAATTAGATTTAGATCCAAACCGATAAAAAAAAATCCTTCATATTGAGTTTGATATTTTTTTCCGGTAAGTACCGGTTAGTAGTAGCACACTAAACGGTACTTACCGGTATTTTTTAAGTCTCAATTTATATTATGTTTGATGTATAATTATTTATTTATTAAATGTAAATTGTAAGAAACTAAAATAATCAGTTTGGGTTTTACCAAAACTAAAAACCAAACTGTAAACAAAACGAAATCCCAAAGATAAGACATAATCAAGGTGAACTACTCATTTTTTATGTAAAAATCATTCATGATTAAAAAGTGGTCAATTACCTTAAAACAAATTCGGGTTTGTTACAACACTTATAACTCGAGAACGGCTGGATCGATTTTCATGGTTTATAATTTGTTGGATTTGTCTCCGCCCTAAATAGCAAAATAAATAATAAAAAACATTGTAAAAGCTGACGAAAAATAAAATTAACGGTTAGGCGGTACGAAGTTCTCCGGTTCAGCTAGTTCAAAATAGTTTCTGTCGTTCATGAACGCTATCCTATTATAACAAGATTAAATCTACTTAAAGTATCAAACATTACCTATTATTTTTTACATTACCAAATTGGTTATCTATCCGCTTCTTACGTTTTTTACCGCACTACCTACCTGTGGATCTACTATGAGAATTCATTCCATAGTCGATACTTACTCGCTAAAACCGTAATGTGAAAGCTTGAAGATTTTTTTTATTTGCTTACAAAATCCACAGCTCTGAAAACATTTTCTTAGTAACAAAGCAAGAGTAAATTGGAAAAGTTTCTTTGACACAAAAATGGTACTGATGAAATCATTTGTAATGGTTTTACTGTGTCTACACACAACATTGTTGAAAGGCCATTATTTACTTATTTTTTTTATTTTTAGAAAATTAAATAAAGATGAAGTAAAACCAGGGCCATAACCATGAACTCTTAAAACAATCTCAAAGTTGTCAAATCTGTCAATTTTGGTACGTCATTTCATACAAAATTTGACAGAAATGAGAATGTTTGACAGATTTGAGATTGTTTTAAGAGTTCGTGGTTACCGCCCAGAGCTGTAACTAGGGTACCTACATATGGAAATACCTTTACCAGTCACGTATACAAAAATACATCGCAATATGAAGTTGAGAGTTTGTAACTGTGTAGGCCCGAGTATCATGGTAGGGCCTGGAGAGACCGGTATTAATCGGCGGTCATTACCACTGAGAACTTGGACACAATAGCCGGTAGACCTGGCAGAGATTAAAGTTTTATTTAAAATATAATTTTGGTATGCCTTGCAGACATTTGTGGCCTTACTACAAAAAAGATAGACTAGCGTTAAACACTTGTCTAAAATTAATCAACCAATTTGAAATGTTGACACATCTGACATTCGAGACATAATACTAACAAATATTTCAAATCGGGTGACTTATCTGTAAACAGGTGTTCAACACGTGTTCAATACTAGTCTACCTTTTTGTAGTAAGGCCGTTGGTGTTTTAGTTTTCTTTTAATTTTTATAGATTTCTTCATAAAATTTCTGTACTACCCGGCTGATCAGGCAGTCGTTTCTGTAAGAAATCCCTCGCTATAAATATCACCTAAGGGGTGCAACAAACTAAATACTCTATTTTGTTACAGAGTAGGTTCGCATTACTAAAAATATATTAACTTTGTCTCATAGATCAATATTGAATTTCTTAAAAAAACGCTCTCCATACTAACCGATGTCAGGCGATGGCGAATTTCGATATTATTTCGCTACGGAGGCACTGCTACTTGTCTAAGCCCCTCGTAGAGAAGACAATTCCTTTTAAAGACACCAATTTTAAAATTTTAAATTAAGTTGTATTGTGTGTTATTAACAATTATTCTAGCCAGCTCCAAAGTTAACAATGCTAAAATTAGTTTAACTTCAGTAATGGTAAAGTCTCGTAACTTAAATAGTCCTTCAGGGCTTTCCAAGCACTCACATACAGCGCTACGAAATTTATACATTTACTTTAGTATTTCCCAACTCATTTGTAGCTACAAAATGAGCAATTCACATAAACTTATTTGAAGGATTTCAGTACGCAATAAATGTGAACGTTTACTGAAAATTACCAGGTTTAAACAGCTCAAAATGTTTTAGTTTACAGCCGTGTGCCGCGTTTCAAATATGTACGAGGCAGGTGTTTTAGTGCTGAAACCTTTTAATGAAAAATTCTAATAGCTCTTGTATGTAACAGAGTTTATGTAGGATTTTAATTTAATAGTTGCTTCTTTAGCTACTTAATTTTTTACCTACTTAGTACCAATTAAAAATAATATTACACATACATTTCAACCAGCCAATCTGGAAAACTGGAAGTCACTGTAGAAGGCCTATGTTCAGACGTCCTGTGGAAGCGATGACAGGGGCGTGCGGTGCATATAGGCAATTAGGCAGTGCCTACCTGATAAATGAAATGAGGTAGGCATTAGGTACTCACAAATGTGTATAAATGATGAAAACCACAGACTTTCATCAATAAAACACTTTATTAAGTATCTACTGCCTACCTCGAAATAAAACCAATGAACGCCACTGAGCAATGATGATAATAAGCACTCTTATATAATGGTGTAGGTAGGTAGATATATATTATGCGAAACAGCAGTAGTTAATAAAATTAATAGTACAATGAAAACTGATTTCTATACAAATAACTAGTGATTCTCCGCGACTTTTACTACGTTTTTTAATTCTCCTTACAAAATTTCATCTCCCGCACCACTCAACCGTACACTCATTAAAACTATCTGGATTGTTGTAATAAATGCAATCGCAATATCTTCTCTAAACATTCTGAAAAAAAAAATATCTGCATTACTGAAATACTAACATAATACTGTCTTTTTCATTCAAAATAACTTTCTTTTCTTTCATTATACCTTAGATTTATAAAATGAGTCTGTTGGACACTACGGTCATTTACGTTACAAAAGCATATTGGATAGTTAAGGGTTAAAGAATACGTTATCCAAATGACATTTTCTATCTTTAGATGTTTATGCATTGTGAGTTAGTCTGTAATTGTCGTTGTTTAGAATTTTCGTATTGCATTTTGCATTCCAAAATATACACATTACACTGACAACTATGTCAACAATAATAACCTAAACCTGGATTACGGTAATTGTCAGTTCTACGGTTTTCCTTGTACATTGCAGATGCGCGCGCGCAGTCCGGTCCGCGCAAAAAACCAGTCAGTCTACCGGCGACCGTCACCCTAAGCGGACGTCATGGCTTCAAAACTGATTTGTTTATTTGCGCTAATCGCGTACTGCGAGGCTCAGCGGGCGATGCAGTACCAGGTTCCACCAGCGAAGCTTGAAGCCATTTACCCCAGAGGCCTGAGGGTTTCTGTCCCAGGTACATAAACCAAATTTTCATTTACTATTTTCTTTGCGTATTTATTATCTACATGGCTCAAAAGATGCATAATTTATCAGTTTTGTTTACAAAATAAATAAATAAAACTTGGTTCAACGCCACAAAACTGGATTGTCATTAATGTAAACTTCTTTAATCGTTCTATTACATATGTACTATATACATATGTGGGGGTATGTAACAAAACAACTTAAGAATGTATTTTTATTTATCACAAAATACGATGCGTCATCATTATCACGCAGGCTAATGTGAAGGTTGTATTAAAAATTGCTTAATAAAAGAAGTCTACAAAACATTTATTTAAAACTTAATTTGTAGTGTTGTGTTTTCCTTATAGATTCATATCACTTATATGTATGAGTAATTCTATATCAAAATACGTGAAGAAGCTATTTTATATAGGTTCAAGAAATTATTATTATCACTTATAATTGTTATTAAAGTTCGAGTTCAGTGCATTATCTCAGTAGTCTGTTGTTTTATGTACACACAGCTCAGCTGCAAGGCTAGCTATATATTCACAAATTTTGTACAAGATATTCCCTATAGCAAAAGTTCTGTTTATAAAGAAAACTTGTAGCTATGTTCTTTTAATACTTTAATGCAATTTATTGAACAGAAACCGGCCAAACCTAAAGTAACAGAAAAGAAGAAGTATGGTGTTTGACAGACTTTTAACGTTTGTTAAAGTTAAAGTAAGGTGTTGGTGCAACCCAGCCTTATTTGTTTCTAAATGAAATCCACAGACAAAATAAAGATGTAAGTGATAATCAGGCCCATGCATGTTGCTTTTAACTATTGATTAAGATTCATAGTATTTTGGCAATATTGCGACGACAACATACAGTCTTCGTTTGACAACACAGACAACACCAGCTAATAACAAAAATAGTGTAATAGATTCATGCTTTTGTTTGCGTTTATCCATTATCAAGGTGGACAGACGACCTGGTAAAAGTTCCAGAAAGCTGGATGCAAGCCGCTTCCAACCGTCCAATCTAGAAGTCGCTGGGGGAGGCCTATGCTCAGCAGTGGACGTCCTGTGGCTGAAATGATGGTGATGATAAATAAACCTACTCAATTTAATAAGTAATGTCGATTGTTACGTAACGCAGACCACAAAAATGTAAAGATAATCACTGCCGGTGCTGTAAAATGTCAAATAATTCAATTTTGACATATAACCGAATTACTTTCGATACCCCTATATGTAAAGATTCATTTGTAAGACGTTAACAAACGAAAACAGACACAGACTGATTGACGACCTCCGCAGCCAAAAGGCGAGCACACCGGGCTTGACGTTTCCATCTTAGGGCCTGGGTTGGATTACCGATCGGGTCAATATAGAAAACCATATTTTCTATATTATCTCAAGTCTGGGTGTTGTGTTACCGTCAATTTCTGATTTCCTTAACACAAGTGCTTTAGCTACTTACCTTAGGATCACAGCAATGTATGTGATGTTGTCCAACATTCTTTTAATCCTATACTAAAATAATCCGGTAGTGCACAAGCCCACGTTAGTCTTACGATTATTTTAATATGAACTCTGTTTTGCATGGACACTGAAACATTTTAGAAATCTTTATTTCATTAAACTGTTCCCCCGAGTCCTATTACAACTGTCAACCCTCGTCATGGAGTGTAACTGTCAAAAAGTCTAACTCCAGAATTTCGAACGTGGCCGTTAATGTTCCAACCTTAGTAGAAAAAGATTCAGAGGGCTCGCTCCTAATAAATAAATTGTGCAAGAAGCGCATTGGACAAATTAAAACCACCACTAGTATTTAGCATCGTACTAGTAGTACGGACAACAGCTCGTCGACCTAACACAAAATGACAAATTTTCTCATTTGAAAATAATCTCTATATGTCAGGCTTAATGTTGAAAATCTATAGGAGAATTTTTGACTTTTTGGGTAAGTCGACGTGCTGTTGACTCTACATAGTTTTAGCATCGGTAGTTAGTGAATTTGTGACTGCAACGCGTTTTGGAAACACTTTCTTTGTGTTTAATCCTAGTTATCCGTGATTTTGTGAGTGCATCGATGTGACCTAATAAAGGATGCTCTTTTCTCACATATTACACGTTAATTAAAGAAATTAGGTTTAAATGCTATTTATTCGATGATAATAATCGACGGCGCCGCTAAAACGGGATTAGTGGATTATAATTATTCTGAAGTTCCGGATTCGATCCCCGATTTGGTCAATGTAGAAAAGGAACTTTTCTATATACCATTGGGTCTGGCTGGGTATTGTGATGCCGTCGTTGTTTCTGATTTCTAAAATAGAAGTGCTTTAGCTTTTTACCTAAGGATAAAAACAATGCATGTAATGTTGTCCAATATTTATTTTATTTCATTATACTCAAAAAAATTGCTTCGCGTCATCGCTGTATAAATAGACTCCCTGACATGCTCGCATTCGCGGCTTGCAGGACCTACCTACCTGCAATGTACTGTAAATCAAACAAAGTACCTAAGAACAAAACCTACTGGAGTTACCATTACTGTAGTATGTCAATCTGAAAATACAATTCCAAATTTTTAAGCATGGACGCCACAGCTCGGCAAACTGTAACAAATTTGTATTATACATTTTAGAATAGCTATAGTAAAAACAAATAAAAAATGACAGCAAGTAAAGCCACGATGAACAATAATACAATATGAATTTATTTTTATTACATTTCGAATATTAATATATCTTTCTTATTAATATCATCAACAATATTTTTCTTTAAAGTATCCTGATTTAAAAGGAAAAACAAAAATGAATCCAAATAAAACCCAAACACAGGATAAGGAAGGTACTTAATTAATACACAATAGATGCCGAGTTATTGTGTAATTTGCGTTTATTATTGTACTTATTCATCGAAAAAACGGCAGCAAAATATAATCGTGTTTTCCGCAACAATTAGCTATATTTAAAAAAAATATACATCGTATGACTCTATACGCAAAAACCCTTAACGACTGATTAAAAAGGTTCTTACATCCGCTTTTGTTAAGCGATCTATCAACATTTAAAAAATAAAAACATACACCATAGTACCCAGCAGTCAGCACTAGTCAAAGTAGAAACAAAGCTCACGTTGAGCGTTGGGGCAAAGAGTGGGGACCTCTTTGCGCATCTTACGAGACGATCATCGTGAGACGATCAGAGACGCGTGTGCGCGGAGCTAACAACCAATCCCGGCCGGCAGTACAGGCGCACCCCGCCCGACTAGCCAATCACGTAATCGAATGATCGCGCATCTTTCGCTCAGCGCTCAACATCCGTGCCGCTAGCTTGTACGGACAACAGCTCGTCGACCTACCACAAAATGTCAAATTTTCTTATTTGAATATGATACTATATGTCAGGCTTAATGTTGAAAATCTATTGGAGAATTTTTGACTTTTTGGGTAGGTCGACGTGCTGTTGACTGTACAAATAATTAGTTCGGCCCATATAACTATAGTCTGATGTATTTGAGCAGAAGAAAAATGGAACCATAAGATACTTTGTGCATTAACACGTTGTTTTGTTGGGTGAAGTGTGAACACAGCTGTATCACACTTCACCCAATTTCATTAAGCTGTATCCAATAAATAAAGTATTAATGTCGATCTAACAAATCTATAAGGAAATTATGTTAAGGAAAATGCGCCGGCACTAATGTGTAATAACCATTTAGACACAGGACGCGGTTTTTTATCGCATTTACAAATGTATTTATTAATTATTTGTAACAATAACACCAGACTTAATTACACTGTCTCAGATCAACTTGTTTGTTTCATTGTTTCATAAAAAAAATGTGTGTGGTAACCACAGTGGTGGTCATCGGCTGGTTTTAAAAGGCTCGCGTCTATTGACAAAACAAAATTGAGCACAACGGTTAAATCTCCTATTAAGATTTTTTTAAGTTTGACCTAAGTCTCTTGAAATTTGTCAATGGGTGCAGACACTAATAAATGAGCTCACACTAACTTACAGGATCCCTTATTACCTACATGCTCACAGAAAAGCTTGCAAGCGTACTCAAAATCTGTAATAATTATGTAAAAAACCAAAATGAGAGAATTTCGAGCTTGTTCTACTACTACAGTAGGAACGAATAATCTTATCAGCTCATGCTCGACACGACAAATGCAAAGTTTTTTACTGCAAGTAACATCCAACCTTTTTTTCTACTTAAACTATAAACAGACCTTCAGTCTTCAGAGGACATTAACCCTAAAATTAGCTATTTACAGTAACAAAACTGTCAGAAGCCAATGAACTATAATCTAAGTTCATTTGCAACGCCAGCCGTGAGACTCGCTCTTTTTTGTATACCTTCAAACCTGTTGCAAAGATGGCTGCCTAATAAAATAGGATGGCCAATTCTGTATTTATGTCGTCCCAATCAGAAAACCAGTCCAGTTATTGAGGAAAAAAGTAAATTGGTAATTAGAAACTGGAATTGTGATACAGTCAAACACATTTTGACTTACATGTACCTACACATTTTGAATAAAACTTTAGTTTTAATTTAAGTTGGCAAGTATTAAGGGCTGGAATATGCTTGGGTACCTATTAATTAAAACAAACTGAAGAAAGGAATGAAGAGTATATTATTCCTAACTTTGCACTACGAATTTGCTTATTGCACTTGAAAATTTTACACTGCTTCAGATGGGAATCGAACCATAGGAATATCATCTTAGATACATTGAAGATGAAGACTAAAGAAAAAGACAATTGAATTAATTAAATATGCGCTAAACCACAATAGCTATTGACATTGTCTCGAAGAATGGAATGAACATACTTTGTTACAAAATTACTCATTTATTGAATTTTGCAATGGGAACGTTGTTACGTTATTCTACAAGCTTTACGAGCTGATGATTCCTCTTTCTAGGGTATTTTATGTTTGGTTTAGGTTATGTCAGCGGATTTGAGATCTCCTGACAGAATGCCACTGAAGGGTTTCCAAATGATTTCTTAGTCAGGATAAAGATACTTTCAGTAAACCGTTATGGGTTCTTTTATAACATGTAATATTAAAACAATGGTTTTCTAAATTTCAGATGACGGTTTCTCTCTATTTGCTTTCCATGGAAAACTCAACGAAGAGATGGAGGGTCTTGAAGCTGGTCAGTGGGCAAGAGACGTCGTTAAGCCTAAAGACGGAAAATGGTGGTTCAGGGACCGAAATGCTCAACTGAAGCTAGGCGACAAAATCTACTTCTGGACTTACGTGATCAAGGACGGGCTGGGATACAGGCAGGATAACGGGGAATGGACTGTTACTGGTATGTTCAGGTCATTTGAATGAATAGCTCAAATATCTTTTGAACTAACTCCTGGTGGTTCCTGTAAAGTAAAATAATCATCAAATCCAACCGAATTGACGGAATGTACAGCTGAAACTGAGAGGCAATATTTGCCTCCCAATGTACTTACGGAACTTCTCCTTACCATATCTCCTTCAAAACATTTTTTTAAGATAAATAAAGGTATGACTTTTCAACTGGGCCATAAATGATTCATTTTCCTAAGGTTTACTATTTTGTTTTCAGAATTCGTCAATGAGAAGGGCGAAAAAGTTGACCCGACCATCATACCTGAACCAACCAATCACCCGTCGACTAAACCAGATACCCCTAGCTGGACGCCAGCCCCGCCCCCACCACCGAAATGTGACAGCTCTGAGACTGTGGTGCAAGGCCGCAACGCCGTCTGCAAGGGGACACTGATCTTTAGCGAAGAGTTTGATAAGGCATCTCTGAAGGATCTCAACAATTGGGACGAGGAAATCAAGTTCCCTGAACAACCAGTAAGTGACTTTATGGGACTTGATATTAGGCAAGCGACCAAGGCAGGGAGAGACGAAATGTATGGCTCATACAAATGCACCGCGGGCGCTTGCTATATTTCGTTCCATAAAGCGCTATACGTTTTCGTCCCACGGCGCCTTAAACGCGTGTCTAGCCGCTTGCTAGGCCCTAATCGTTTAGTTTTGGAAGAGTGTAATGGTAGTCATTGATCAAATATATGTGACAGAAAATGTCCATTATAATTCTACTCTCTACTACATAAAATAAAAAAGACATCGCTCAACAAAATCAAAGCTAGTCTATCATCAGTGTAACGGAACGCAACAGCCCAATTGCAGCTTGCGCCAGCCAATCAGGAACGATCCCGCCAAGCTGGCTCGGCGGGCCGGAAAGTTTATTTTGCATCATACTTACTTATTATTATATTTTTAGGATTATCCATTCAACGTTTATATGACTGAGGGTACTTTGAAATTGGAAGATGGAAAACTAGCAATTGCACCTGTTCTGCTTGAGTCTCACTACCACGAGGGCATCATCAACGAAGTTTTAGACCTTACTAACAGGTAAAAATTACGTTGAGGTAGTTTCTTTATAATGCCTTTATTCCCTAAACATCGGATCGACAAATCCTAAGGTCTTTAACAACATTTCGGTTGACAGATGCACAGGCATTATAGACACTACAGAGTGTCGAAGAGCGGCGTCAGGTGCTCAGATCCTGCCTCCAATTATGACCGGGAAGATCACTACTCGCAACAAGTTCAACTTCAAGTTTGGACGTATAGAGATCAGGGCAAGACTGCCTGCTGGAAACTGGCTCATTCCTGGTAAGAACTGTGATATGAACAGTAATTTCTGAGAGAACAATTTTCTTTGTGGACGATATAACCTAAATTAGTTTACCATTTTTCAAAGTATTGACAAATACATTAAATTTGCAGAACTGAACTTGGAGCCTCATGATAACATCTACGGTTCCCGCCGATACGAGTCTGGTCTGATGCGAGTGGCCTTTGCTAGAGGAAACCCTTCGTATGCCAAAAAACTCTTCGGAGGACCAGTCCTTTCAGACGCTGAGCCTTTCAGGTCGTATCTGATGAAAGAGAAGATTGGAATTGACAACTGGAATAAGGACTTCCACAACTACAGTTTGGTTTGGAAGCCGAGTAAGTTGAAGTTTCCTCATAAACTAGACAGGAAAAGTCAACATAGATATACACATTCAATGTTCGTAATATTTTTTGTTATTAAGCGAATGGTTTTCAATGTATTTTTGTCAATTTCAGATGGTATTGACCTATTTGTGGACGGAAATAATTATGGAAGCGTCCTTCCTGGTGATGGCTTCGCGGCGAGTGGTCGTGAACACCTCGTACCACATGCTGGGCTATGGAACAAGGGAACTATCATGGCACCTCTTGATGAAATGGTGTGTATTAAATGTTCTATAAACATAACTAGGTGTACAGTGGATTTTCACAGAAGTCCAAAGTGCTATTATTGAAAACTTAAATAAAATCTCCAGCTTAAATTTAAGCCAGACACAAATCAGATTTTAGACGGATGCGAAGTAAGAAATTCGTTTCTTTACGTTGACATTACGCTCCGACAGTCGGTTAATACTAGAGATTAGCAGTGCGTATCAGTTAAAAATAAAAGTATGATGACATCACCTTTCCAAAGTAAATAAGCAACTTCCATATACAGGTTTACATTACAAGGTAGTGCCAATTTTTCAGGTAGGACCACTAAGAATCAGTAACTAAGTTAAAAGATGGTACGCGTGGATAATCTTGTCTCGTTCATAAAAATACGCACGCACTATCTCTGTGCAACCTAGAACTGCAAAGTTCAATGCATTAATAGTCACAATGGCGAGCAAAAACAAACCTTAGTCTTTACGACTTAAGGTACATTTCTAACAACAGGAGCGCCCGCGAAAGCCATATGTTAAAATTGCCGACAAGGACCTTATGTGCACCAGTGCACCGTAATATGTGCACTGCATCAGGGTCATTGCTGGCTCGGCATCGGCGCCGCGGCGTACGCCTGTTATTATGAATGACCGAACAGGTCATGTTGTCGCTTTCCTGAATATTTCAAAGTTAATGTTATTAAAACTTTGGAAAAAGTAAACAAAAAAACGAAGATGACGCACTTATAAATTATTGTCTAGATCTTAATTTTAAAAATTGACACTACCTTGCATTGTTACCCTGTATTGAACTATATAGAATACTTAATCTATTTGCTATATTATTTATAACTTTCTTGTTGTCAGACACAACTTTACTGGAACTTGAAAATACTAATGTTAAATAAAATATTTCCAGTTCTACATCTCCCTTGGACTCCGCGTGGGGGGAGTGCATGACTTCCCTGACACCCCTGATAAACCCTGGAAAAACAGAAGCAGCAAAGCGACGCTCACCTTCTGGGAAGACCGCGGCAACTGGCAGCCGACCTGGTACGACGCCAATATGCTGGTAGAATACGTGAAAGTCTATGCTCTGTGATAGATTGTACTAAGAACGAAATAAAGACTGTGATTCCTGAGATTTTTATCTGCTCAATAAATTTTAATAGAACTACTGCGGTTATTCATTCGATCGCTATCCCACACTAGCGTCTTTCAAGCGTCGACGTCGTGGCAGTGTCCAATCAGCGTTAAGTAAATGCCGCTGCGCAAGCGTTGCGTCAACACTGATTGGACGCTGCCACGACGTCGACGCTCGAAAGACCTAGCGTCTTTCGAGCGTTAGATTCGAGCGTCCCTAAGATTTAATGTTGTTTTACCTGGAGGTTAGTGGCAAAGTTAAACAGTTAACATCTCTAAATTAAAATTTATTTCTATATTGGGAAGGCCGAGGCATAGAGTTTGAGACAATGATTAGATAGAAATAAAAATGTGTACTTAACACAGGAAAGTCCATAATTAGTCTACGAGGATGGAAATTATGTTAGAAAAAAATGACGATTTTATAATGGTATTTGATACATTTGTATTTATTGTTGTTGTATATATTTATTTTTATTTACCTCTGGAAACAACAATAGGAAATTTACAGATTATTGCAAAATCAATAGGGGTGATTTTGCAATAATCTGTAAATTTCCTATTTAGAACTAAATAATAACAAATAAATTCTTTCCACAATCACACTTTAAAGCTAGTACTATATAAACATATTTAAATACATTGTAATACATGTTTAAGTATTCATAACTTAATTATGCAATAAGAGGTCGTGCTAATGGCAAAAAAAGAGTTGGCCATTTTTAGTAAAATGTTCTAAAGAACTGGCCTAGGATCAAACCATGAACTCTAAACAGCAACTCAGTAGGTATGTTTTTTAAACTCTTTAGTTAAAGAATTAAAAAAAGTTTAAAAAGTAGTGTTTCAAAAGCTTATGGCTAGGCACTTTGCTGAAAGACCTGACTGATGATAGCAAGATAGATATTCAGCCATATCAAAACCAATAGACAAAAGAAGTCCATGCCACCTTCCGAAAATGTTGTACAAGGACAGAAGATGGATCCCTTTACATATTTTTTAAAAATTGTTTTACCTTCTTTCTTAGTTTGACTGCAGCGCTGATTATAAACTTAAATCCCAAAAATTTTTCATATCTGTGCTACTTAAATAAACCATGCAGATATTATTCGACATATTAGAAAATAATCCAATTTGTAAATATTATACAAAGTATTATAAAAAGAATCCAATCTAAAAGCTCATTCCAAATCGAATCAAAAACAGAAAAAAAAACACAAAATCCATAGCTGTTTGCCATAACTAAAATCCGTTTTCATCACTCAGATGTCCTGTGATGGAATCCGAATGCCTACTAGAATGACTGTAAAGACATAAGAATTTTTATTTGTAAGTACGTTAAAGTACGTTACATAAATATAAATAAATAAATAAATATTGGACAACATCACATACATTGATCTGATCCTAAGGTAAGAAGCTTAAGCACTTGTGTTTAAGAAATCAGAAACAACGACGGTACCACAACACCCAGACCCGAGACAATATAGAAAAGTTCGTTTTCTACATTGACCCGACCGGGGATCGAACCCGGAACC
The DNA here is from genome assembly GCA_950371115.1 of Anania fuscalis. Lineage (NCBI taxonomy): Eukaryota > Metazoa > Arthropoda > Insecta > Lepidoptera > Crambidae > Anania > Anania fuscalis. Next base: position 3,010,705 of record OX493333.1, read on the forward strand.
TCAGAGATGGCGGCGCCTTATATAGTCCGGCGTGCTCGCCTCTCGGCTACGGAGGTCGTCAAACATGAGTATTTTTACATGCAGTTAAAATAAAAAATGAAAATTTAACCATTCCGACAAAATAAATTAATAGGTAATGTTAAGGCTAGTTTCGGCTTGATATACCATTTACCTACCACCCTGTATATAGCTACAATGCATTTTTAAACACGTTTCCTGGTTCTTACTAGACTCGATTCTGAACCATCATATTATGATTTTGCTGTACTTTTATCCCTGTATATTATCTAAGTTAACAAATGTTAACTCAAAATTTTATAGATTTGTAAAGCAAAAAACCAAAGAAAAACTTAATTATTTTAAAACTTATTAGTTTTTTCAAATACAACCAAATCTAGATTTTGCTGTACCTTTTTCCCTGTATATTAATTATCTATGATAACAATTGTAAACTCAAAATTTTATAGATTTGTAAAGCAAAAAACCAAAGAAAAACTTAATTATTTTTAAACTTAAATTAGTTTTTTCAAATAAAACCAAATCTAGATTTTGACCTTTCAAAATCAGAAATCTTGTTTGAACAAAGTCTTGTTATCATAGTGTCAGTATTATAAATTTTTTGAGGATAAACCCATAAAATATCATTCTATTTTGCATTAAGTACACTTAATTAGGTATAATATAATTATCTTCACCCAAACAAACCTGCAAATAAGTTGTTTATTATTATAAGCAGCGAACCGAGTCGGGATTTCCTCTGAGCATAAGATAAGTGGCATATCAACTTGTTGCTTGAACTTGCAGTTTTCCTGTTGACCCGAGTTACAAAATAAGTCATGATTGTACAAACTCAACAGTACCTAATTAACCACAAACCTGATAGCGCGTCTTCGGTAAACAACAACAACAATTTACAAATTGTTCCATGAACTCTTAAAACAATCTCAAAGCTGTCAAATCTGTCAATTTTGGTACGTCATACAAAATTTGACAGATTTGATAATATTTGACAGATTTGAGATTGTTTTAAGTGTTCGTGGTTACCGCCCAGGTAGCATACAATAACATATTTTTGTTATCAACACCGTTAACCACAGCTTATTACGTATTTTTTTTCCTACTATCCCACTGATAGACAAGAGTCCCGGGGGGGACTCTTTGGGGGGGGGGGGGCCAAATTCGTCTATAGTTGTCCGAAAACCTATGTACCTATCAGATAACAGGAATGTTAGAACAAGGCGATTTAAGGAAGACTGCTAGCAGCTGATGTAAAAGAAATACCGGAGATTGGGATCAGTGGTGTGCTTTGGTGAGGACGTGGGCTGGGCTTTGGAAGACGATACAAAGAAAAAATAACGATTAAAGTAACAAAGTCCTCAATCAGGCATTTGAAGAAGGTGTTCCAAAACACTAAGCCTGGATTCGATGAAACATTAATTTATCCCAGGATTTGCGCACAACCGCGCCGGTATCTTGATTCCGTATCTTGCAAAAGCAATGCGATAGCAAAAATTTACCAATTCTGGCTTAAAATCGCAAATTGACAGCAAAAAACAAAAACAAAGCAATCTACTGTCAGTGCTGCCCATATCATTTTGATACTATCTATCAATCGGGCGATGACTGCGCGATTATTGCTGATTGCTAATTTTTAGGAAAAGGGGTGGCTTGGTTTAGTACGAGATTTAAGACAAGATCTTGAAGTCAGAAAATTATGCTTCCTTAATTATACTTCCTCCTTATACTCCTTTTCCGGGAGGCGTTTCCTAGCAAACTGAACCAATCCAATTAATAAAATTCATTTTCTATGACCCATCCGAATCGAACCCTTGCTCTCAACGCGAAACACATACTACGCCATAAATAGATGTTGTCGTCATGGAAGCAGTTCTCCATATGTCCCTAACCTATCTAGTTATACTCGTTCCTTCATACATATAGAGCAGAACGAATGTTTCAAAACCATCAGTTGTTGTACATGCGGCAAGTTAGACAGACATACACGCATTTAAATTCAAAATGTTTGGTTTAAAAATTGTTTCGGTGCTGTTTCTAATATTTCTCGACTCGGTTCTGAGTGCGGATTTCAAAGTACCACCTGCAAAATTAGAAGCTATCTACCCAAAAGGACTGAGGGTTTCCATACCAGGTAAAATTTATTATAAAAAATTGCGGTAAATAAAAATTTCGGTACAAAACATAGACTTAATTCAATGTTGCATACTCTACCACCTGAACTTTTGGCATAAGCTGGAAAGTTGTGTAGGCGATGTCAAAAAGGAGAAAGTAAAAATAAATAAATAACTAATTACATTCATTTATAAGTTGGATAACAAATATACTTAATAAAGACTACAAATACTTCCCTAATAACATACAAAGACTAAACAGAGTATCATAAATATGATAACACTGAAGAATATAGTTTAAAACAGTCAACCAACTTTAAGGAAGAGTTCTAGGTACCTACTAATGATTATTTACAAGTTTTAATATGTGCCTTTATGGTCAGCGTGAAAATAAAAACTGTATTGATGCTGCACACACTTACTTAACTTTATTTTGAATTATTGTCACCAAATGTAAAACTTGCATGTAAAGATTACTTTCGTAGCAAAATATTCAAAAATATGCTAGGAATTGTTAAATCCTACACGACATTTTGAGTAAGCAAAATAAGAGTTGCTATTAAAATACTTTTTGAAAAAAAAACTAAATATTTTTTTAAAAAAGGCAAGTTTTCTTCTTTTGCAAAGTTCGGCCGATGAATGCGCATATACGTAACTAGATAGATAGGGCAACTTTATAACATACGAACATCTTCATGAGTAAAGAGTTCAACATTTTTTAAATTTTCAACTTTTTGACTGATTTATTAGTTATTTTTACGAAGGCATGTCAGCTACACTGGGCAGTATTTGTCGAGTGCTGAAGGCGCTTATAAGACTCCCGAAGCGAAGGGACCCATACTAGCGATCGTGAACGCCAGCCCCTCTAGCATGAGTAACAAAACACGATATGATATGATATAGCGATTTATCGCATATTGTTTGTCAAAATATGAACTTTTATCGAAAAATCGAGCATGACCGTGATGTTGCCGGCGCGGACATGCTTACTGTTTTGATTCAAGTTCAACATGGCGGCTATGTTATCATATTTTGAAAGTTGGGTGTCGATAAATCGCTTTATCGTATCATATCATATCGTGTTTTGTTCCACATGTTAGTGAGGCAGAACCTATTGTAATTAAGCTTTGTACGCTATTTGTATCGACAGATAACGAGTAGCTAATTTGGGCACTACTTGTTTTAAACAAGGGCTGATTTTGCTTAACTAGACGCTACAAGTATCGACTAAACCCGGTATAAATGCGTAAATAGAATACTGGCAGAGAATTTATTATCATCCTTTGTTCTGACCGGTTGACGTAACTGGTTTCAATTTTATTCGCTACTAGTTTTCCTTATGAAGCTTCGCTTACTACTTTGGAGGAGAATTGCGGAACATAGCGAATCGTTCTTGTTCTATGGACAATTGAATTGCTAAGAATGTAAAGAAATTAAAAAGTTTGCACCTGGGATTGTCCATATTGCATTTAAATCTTGATAATCACGTATAAAAACAAATGAAAACTAAAACTTTAGGGGCTAATTATTGTTTTGATTACTACCCAAATTAAAACCAAAATATTACTTCCTTATGCTAATTATAACTCTTAATCAAAACTCAAATAGCCGATTAAGTTTTATTGCTTATTTTCTTAACGACGTATAAAAAGTGTGATTAGTGTAGCAGAAACATGAAAATTCAAGTACATATCTAATTATTACGGTTCAAAGTGAGAATCCATCCGTTGCCTAGATGATGGCGAATGATGATGATATTTAAATCCTAGCTTTGTAATCAGTGTAGCTTGATGAATTTAATTAAAATATTAGATTTTCTTGCCAGTCAATTTGCCGGGTGGGACGTCCACCCAGAAGGTGCTATGGACAGACGACCTGGTAAAGGTTGCAGGAAGCCGCTGGACCCAGGCCGCTTCCAACCGGACAATCTGGAAGTCACCGGGGGAGGCCTATGTTCAGCAGTGGACGTCCTGTGGCTTAGATGATAATGATTGGATTTTCCTCCAAATATCTCAAGCTTAAATTACGTTTGAAGTAGGAAAAATATGGTAAAAAACTAATTCCATGGTTTGATTACATTGTTAGAGGTTAGTTTATTACAATTGTAGCTAATAAAAGCGTTTATCTTTATCTATTAAGCCCTAAATCCCTAAAAAAGCCCTATTACCTTTGGGAAATTACTTTGGCAGTAATCTAGACTATTTCTTCTATGTAATTAAAAAGCCAACTCTCCCATTCCATGATTTAACCAATTTTAAACCAAAAATTGCAGGAGCTCTGGGTTCAAAGCATGTTCAAGTTAGATTATTTACGATAAAAACTATTTCACAGATAAGGGCTTTCAACTCTTTGCCTTCCATGGAAAATTGAACGAGGAGATGGATGGATTAGAGGCTGGTCAATGGTCTAGAGACGTCACTAAGGCTAAGAACGGAAGGTGGACCTTCAGGGACAGGAATGCAGAGCTCAAGATAGGGGATAAGGTCTACTTCTGGACGTATGTCATCAAAGGTGGATTGGGGTACAGACAGGACGACGGCGAATGGACTGTTACAGGTGAGTTAGTTGACTTATCTGCCTGGAGTTAGGCTAGGTACTCTTGGCGATATTTACCTAAGTCATTTTTTGTGAGACACATATACAAGTTGACTTTTTTATCACCGCCCAAACCTTCTGAGAAGACTCCCGTGATACAAACGAACAACTCTTTCTATTGGACCAATTCTCTAACTCAAAAATAACATTCAACTGGTCCATACATTTTGGTCGAATGAATATTGATATTTTGTATGGAACAGCTGATTTTTTATTGCAGTTTGAGAGTTGGTCCAATAGAAAGAGTTGTTCGTTTCTATCACGGGAGTCCTCTCAAAAAGTTTGGATGGTGATAAAAAAGTCAACCTGTATGTATATTGTACCCTGGTTACCCACCCATTCTATTCTAAATGAGCTTGTTTCCTCGCGATGTTTTTCTACCCCACCGATAAAGTGGATAGTTAAATATTTACATAGATTCTGGAATATCCAGCGGTTGGATGTGAGCTCACGACTCACAAATGTGAGACTTACCACTGATCATACCAACGCTCACATCAAATCACAATTGAATTTCAGATAATTATTACATGTGTTTTGTGTTATTAAACTTAATAACCTACTAATAATGTTGTATATTTTATTTTCAGAATATGTCGACGAGCAAGGCAACCCCGTGAATCCTAGCCAGTAATCAATATGACGACTCCGATCGATAAATTTAACCTGTTACTCATACATTACTAACTCCAGTGACGATACTCTGTTCATTTATCTATCTAAATGATATTTTTCTAGCTGTCATTGCCAAGATAATAATAATGAAAAGAATAAAAAATACTCTGCCTTTCTTGTTGTAAATTTTGTTCTTTTTAATCTCAAAAAAACTCACTCAGTATTTTTAATTTGCATAATTATTAACAAATCTTTGTGTTCAGTTTTTTTAATGGTTTTAATATACTATATTTACGTATTTTTAATTGTTTTTTTTTTATTTAAACTAAGCAATATTTAACAATTTAATTGTTCACTTTTGTCTTCGGGTCTAATCTTCATCGTACCCAATAATAGCTTTATTAACCTTATTAACCGACTTCAGACAGACTTCGGTTCTATGCTCGTCTGTATGTATAATATAAAATAAATAAATAAATAAATAAATATTGGACTACATCACATACATTGCTCTGATCCTAAGGTAAGTACCCAGACCCGAGCCAATATAGAAAAGTTTGTTTTCTACATTGACCCGACCGGGAATCGAACCCGGAACCTCAGAGATGGCGGCGCCATTTACAGTCCGGCGTGCTCGCCTCTCGGCTACGGAGGTCGTCAATATATACCAAAGCATTTCTTGCTATTTAAATGAAATGCAAATAAATGAATGAGATATTAAGAATTGTTTTATTTTTACCTCATAGAGTGTTTTATGTTTTTAGTAAGGTTATAAACCTTTTGGGATTTTCCTCAACGTGAGTTAAGAAGCGTTAAATTTATTCTATCGTTATATGAGCAGTTTTCCTGGTTTGTTTTAGCAAGTTAAATATACTTACATTACAATACAATACCTGTTAGATAAAAGATTTCAATTATAATTAAGTTCTTCAAGTATAACTATTTAAGGCTACGGCGTAAGCACAAAGAGGAGATACTAGGTAAGTATAAATCCTTTCATGGGTCAATCCTTTGATTAAATATGACCAACTCAATCAAGCCGTGTAAAAAACCCGACCGTTTTCAATAGTTCACAAATTGTCAAAGGTTTGATACAAGTAAATGGTTATTTTAATTTGATAGGATAATACGTCCGAACGAACGAAACACTTTCTTAGTAGGCCTCCTGGAGTGACGAACTATCGGTCTTCTACACCAATCGGGTAAAATGGATCACTCCGACCGAAAATGTCCAAATAGCGAAATTTTCAGTTTACTTTAATATTAAGTTACTTAATTCTTCTTAATGTTATAGGTGTTAATTGACGGTAACTGTAAAACAGAGCTAACGTTTGAGAGAAACTTTCATCACCAGCCTGTATCAGTCCACTGCTGGACACAGGCCTTTCCAAAAGGAAGATTTTTCCATTATCGCCACGCTTGGCAGGCGGGTTGGCGATCGCAGTTTGGCCAATGGTGGAGAGGAGACGCTGCTGCCCGTCTTCTTGTGGCGGTTCTCCTGTAGTCGCCTCTTACGACAGGAAGAAAGGGGAGAGAAACTTTAGTTTAACTAAATAATCTTATAAACCGGGAAAATCGTTTTACCTCATTCTATTCATTAAAAGGTAAACGCATAAGTAAATAAGTATACATTACAGTTGCACTGGACCAAGCTAGCAAAGTCATTTCGAATAGGTTTCTCTTTTTCACTCATTTAAGTATCACTAACAAAGAAATTCGATTTTTCGCAAAATTTGTTAGTTTAATTTAAATAAAGTTCAATGACTGAACTTTGTTTACATAAATTATTTTGCTATCCTGGCCTGTAAATACAGTTAAAACAATGAAAACAGTACTCAATTGTCGTCTAAATGCGAAGAAGATGTTGCGAATTTCAAAATAATTTCTCTTGTAATTAAACGCTGTCTTATTGTTGTATTAATTTTTGACGCTCCAATACCCAACCAAACAAAAGACGGTGTTAATAACCGAGGAAAACCAATCGCAGTATACATTACAACAAATCTGCCTATATGTATGTATGTACACTCCGCCTCAAAAGCAGCTGATCAAAAACAATCTTTCAGAAGTAGGTACTACTAACTACCCTGTGGTACTAACTGAAATGTTTTAAATTTCACAACAACGTAAATTCCTTATTTTTTATACTAAATACTGGCGACAAAGAATCAAAATTTAAATAAAAATCACAGATACCTATAATATTTTTTCAAAAATATAAACTAACTGTCATCGTCAAGCGCAGGACACAATGTATATACATAAGGATTCCAAAAAGTTCTGTGTTTGACAAAATAAATTTAATCTTATTTTAGGTACTTTTAAAACGTTGTATAAAAACATACTGTTTTATTTACTTTAAGAATTAATTATTTAATATTTTTATACACTTTTCCGTGGTAATTTTGCCAGACTGTTAATAGAATAGAATACATTTATTTAACGTAACTAATAGACAAATACATAGCAATCAAATATAAATTTAGGGTATCTATGTATTAAAAAAGGTTCAGCATTCATCGTTCGTGACTAATGTGCAATAGTTTTAAATGCGCAGGGCGTGCGGTGCATATAGGCAAGTAGGCAGTGCCTACCTGATAAATAAAATAAGGTAGGCAGTAGGTAAGGACAAATGTGTATTAATTAATGATGAAAACCACTGATTTTCATTATTAGTTTACATTTGTTAGTACCTACTGCCTACCTCGAAATAAAACCAATGCCCGCCACTGCATGCAATTCTATAAAAAAAAAGATACTAAACTACAATAGACGTTGCATTGCAAACTACTACTAATTGACGTTGAGTGTACCTAATAGCGTCTTCGTGCCTTATGTAGTTATATCCTCAGTTGTTGACCACACGGCGAATCAGACATACCTACACATCTCTGTCAGACATTAAGTTTTGAAGTGATGAACTAAATACAAAATGTTTAGCCCAAAAGTAATTTCAGTGTTGTTTTTTGTATTTTGTGACTCAATTTTGAGTCAAGTCCGAGTGCCGCCAGCTAAGTTGGAGGCTATCTACCCGAAAGGACTTAGAGTTTCTATACCAGGTAATATTATTTGAATGTTGTTGCTTAAGGAAATATTTAATTTATTAATTACCTCAAAAGATAAATCTTTTACTAAGGGGACAACATCTGAATCTCGAAAGTAATTTTATTTTTCCATACACCGCAAAACATATGATCTCCTGAGTATTTATTAAAAGACATATATTTTTTGCGACTTCTGTGTTAGTCTCAATTTACTTGCGATTCGTGAGTTGTCGCAATATATTAAAGAGTCAGTACTAGACTCAGATTTGATAGGAAATCGACAAAGTCATAGTGATTAATAGTGTCTCAAAAATATTGCAACCTTTCGTATCATCGTAGTATAACTTTCTCTCTATGGTATCATCAAAGAATTCCTCCTAGTAGGTATGTTAGATGTAGGTACTTAGGTATTTTTAATATACAACATGTTCATGAAATAAAGCAAAACCTCTTGGTGGTAGCTTAGCCCATGAAACTGAACAAATTTTGTTCTACAACATTCCCAAAATGCCTAAAATAAAATTAGGATTTTCATACAAATTGATTCGGTCAGCTGATCAGTTTGTATGAAAATTCAAAAATATTTTTTGGGTTGCGTGTATTCAAATATATTTTTTTTTGGGTTGTTTGTAGAACAAAAGTTGTTCAGTTTCATGAGCTGAGCTACCGCCTGTGAGGTTTTGCGTTATTTCATTACACGTAGTAGAGATGAAAATTTAAATAAGTTAGCTTGTGTCTGCTTGTGTCAATTTTAATATTGATTGAACTGCTCACATTTAAACACTTTAACTAGAGAACCTACATCTAAATGTCCAAAAAAGTTTAGATATTTTACAAAAGTATTGGTCGTATTTAGTACCTACAGATTGGTAACTGTTTTTTTTTTTAATTTCGTTGTTAAAATATTTTATTTAAGCAGTAGTCTCAGCTACAGAAATACCAAATTAAAAAGGCCCTATATTTAGTGACAAATTAATGTTGACTTAAGACAATCAAACGATGGTCGTAAATTGTAGGAATTTAGTCATTAAAATGTTATTATACAACAAAGACGTTTGTGGTCAACTTCGATTGCGTTGACAAGTTTAAGATTCGTCAATTAAACTCTTATTAAACGTTGTAATTGATTTTAAGAGTCTCTGCATCTTAGTCGGCATATCGGCTCACAGTCGTAGGTCGTGAGTTTCAATTCCAGCACGTACAGACAAGAGCATGTCATGGTATCCAGAAATGACAAATTTCTTCAATTGATTTTCAACTTCTACTCAATCAATACTCAATCGTGTATTGCTCCCATAATGAACTTAAACTAGATAACTTAAAGCTATAAGACATTATGACTTGTCGAACCTGTCGTGACGAACGGACTCCAACATTTTAAAAAGACTCGGCTCGTTGGAATCGTCAGTCGTAAGGCGCGCTCATACGCTGCAGCTGTAATGAGATATTAGATGAATGTGGATATTATTATGTGGGTACACACACACTCAATAATTAATACATGGTAATCTATCTTTTATTTAATAAATATTTTAATATTTAATTTTAAACAGCTCATCATATGCTAAACGACTCGAGTTCTTTATTGAAAAACTCGCGACTTAGTTGTGAGTCTTTTATTAAGGACTTGGAGTCGTTTTATTTCCAAGTCGTATTATAATGACTGGAGTCCCCTCAGATTAATATAAACTTGAGTCGTATTTTTGGAGTCGAGTCTTGAAAATCGAGTCTAGTAACTAAAAGGACTTAAAAGACTCAAGTCCTTTCATCTCTACTTCAGTCGGTTTGTGTCGTCTGTCTGACGCGTCGGGACGTGTATCTATAAAATAATGAACTTGTTAAATTGCCTTGTGTGTCATCTTACATAGTTCCAAGCATACAAGGAGAAAAATGGGGGGCCATTCCACTGATGTGTAAATGATAAATCACTCGTTTTATGCTTTATTGTATAATGTAGTATTATATGGGCACTGCAGTTAGGAAAGGGCATCGAATCACGAATTTATTAGATAGGTAGGTATTATTAGTTAATTACTTAATTTTCAAGCAATAGAGTATATTATTTATTGGGGAAATTAGACAGTTTGTGGTAACTTGATATGCTGTACCTTGCATTTTCGTATTAAAAGCTAGTTCGTATTAAGATTTAGAAATTAGCTTGATCTGCAGTGGCGAGGAAAAACGCGTCGTGAGAAACCTACAAATTAAAATAATTTGGTGTATGATCATAAAGATAAATATAAACATCTAGGATCATAGTAAACCCTGGTCCCACCCCGACTAGGAACAGGGCAAAACGCTATGAAGAAGTGTTTAGCTATAAATCTTACTAATATCCTCTATCTATAAATACGAAAGTATGGATAGATGGACGGGTTTTTCAGCCGTTCTAGCGTGATTGTGTTACAATCTGGATGAAATTTGATAAAAAGATAAATACCTTTGGAATAGATAGGTATTTTTTTATACCGGAAAAATACATGGTTCCTATAAGAAATCATAAAAATTGCATCTTTGTATACATAGGGTAATATTTTTAATTCACCTCCCATGATTAAAATAAAGGGTGACAAGCCGTATTCCACACAGGCGAAGCCACTAGCACATGTAGTTAATTAGTAGGTAATATACTGTTCCTCCTACAATAGCATAATCTAATTCATGTCTCTTAATAAAGTAAGTATGTAATCTGTTAATATTTTCGTTTCCTATTAGCATCATACAGAGGCGTGCAGTGCCTACCTGATAATTGAAATGAGGTAGGCAGTAGGTACTTACAAATGTGGATTATTGATGAAAACCACTGATTTTCATCAATAAAACACATTATAAGGATCTACTGCCTACCTCAAAATAAAACATATGACCGCCACTGGCATCATATCAATAAATTAAAACATAGTTTAATCGAACGGAGTATTAAATATAATCAGATGTAAGTGAAGAATTTCAACCAAACAAGTTTTGGTAGTAATGACCTTACTCAACTGGTTCTTTGCTACATCGGTAATGTAAATGCATAAAAATAGTTTAAATCTTTACCTACTATTGTTGCTTTTTGTTTAAATACTTAGGTATTAGAAAATCAGCAAGATAATCATCAAAGAAATATATAAAAGAGTGTCATTGCATAATGTGCAATGATACTAAGTAACCATTACTTAAGAACCTTTATCAAAGGATAAAGGTTTAATGAACTACCTATTAAGTTCGTGAAAAAAACCTTTTAGGATAATAACATAAAGGTAGGTACCGACATTAAATACATATGCACTCAATAACACACAAACTTATTGTGGTGTCTAAGTGATGAATTAACATCTTTGGTTAAATACGAGTAGTACCACATAGTAAATATTGCCAGGTCCCCAAGAAACCCCGAATCCGATTAAAAAGTTAGTATCTGATTACGTAATGGGGAATCGAATTCGGGACCCTTTAAGTTGAAAACACATCACCACGGCACATCATCAACCGGGTTCTCACAACAAATCATCACTAGTAGTCTTTTACTCCCTAGACTTGTCAAGTTTAGAAGACATTATTTAGAAGAGTTCTTTTTCTGAATTTCTGGGAATAGAACTTTTACGTAAACCTTGCAGTCTGGTACCTTGATACACAAGAATGTTATGGTCATTACAATTTGTGTGTTGCTGGCTTTATTTATATTTATAAACGTAATACCTACTTCACAGACAATGGCTACCAGCTCTTCGCCTTCCACGGCAAGCTCAACGAAGAAATGGAGGGCCTAGAAGCCGGCTTCTGGTCCCGAGACATCACGAAGGTTAAAGATGGCCGATGGACCTTCAGAGATCGAAGCGCGGAGCTCAAGATAGGAGACAAGGTCTACTTCTGGACGTACATACTCAAAGACGGCTTAGGGTACAGACAAGATAACGGAGAATGGACTGTGACGGGTGAGGCTTTTGTTTGATCTGGTACTTGTGGTTACTGGGCTGACAACTGAATCAAGGTTATCTAAAGCCGCTGGATTGGCCACGATGAGGTAGTGATTACACAGTTAAGTAACGGAGGTAATTGAATGGGTGACCGTTCGGACCATATTTAGGGAAGTTTATTATAAACATGTGTCGTGTGGTGCCGGCACGTTAAAAGAATTGCACCACCCCTTTTCTTCCTATGGGTGTCGTAAGAGGCGACTACAGGAGAATCGCCATAAGAAGACGGGCAGCAGCATCTTCTGTCCACCATTGGCCAAACTGCGATCGCCAACCTGCCTGCCAAGCGTGGTGATTATGTAAAAATCCTTCTTTTGGAGAGGCCTGTGTCCAGCAGTGGACTGATATAGGCTGGTGATGTGATTATAAACATCTCCATTTGTAGAGAGCAAGGTAACAGTATCTAGTCCGGTCTATTATCGTTTGATATAAGTCGTTAAGCCTAATCACTGGCTTGATTACAAAGGGCCTTAAATACCTCATAGTTGAGACATTTAATCTTATTATCTTCTCTGGAAGTCACGGGGGAGGGGGAGGCCTGTACAGCAGTAGACGTCCTGTGGCTGAAATGATGATCTTTGCTAGCCCCTGTTTTATCTCAGTTCACAATCCTAATATTTTATTTGCAGGCTTCGTCGACGAGCAAGGGAACCCCGTGGATCCTTCGACTGGCGCGGTTGACCCTGGCTTCGTAACTCCAAACCCTGTCCCAGGTTCTACCTCAAGTCCTAACACCCCTAACCAGCCTAACTTAAGTGGAAACCTGCCTTGTGAGCTCTCCGTGTCTAAAGTCTCGGTACCTGGGTTTGTGTGTAAGGGCCAATTGCTTTTTGAAGATAATTTCAATGGTAACCTGAATAAAGGCAAAATTTGGACCGAAGAAATCATGTTTCCGGGAGAACCGGTAAGATTTTTACACAATGCTAATAAAATTAGACACTATAATTAGGCCTCGCCCTATCAACTCTTACTAAACTGTCCTCTACCTGAAGGTTGTCTGGCAGAGATCGTTTCTAGCGATAAGACCGCCTAAATTGTATCATTCTCAATGTATTTTTTCTGTGTACTGTTTGTTTTGTGTGGTGTGCAATAAAGAGTATCTATAAGTAGTACCACACTCTATAAAAATCGACTGCCTTAATTGGACTAGCACTGATAGCGTCAAGCATTATTATACTTAGCTCTGTAGTAATTGGAAAAGCAGTCACCTAGCTAGCAAAAGGACGTGATGACATCTGACCTTAAGTAGTATTTTTTTCATGTGAATTAATATTTGCAAGAATATTCATAAAACACACAAAACTTACTTTCTGTGTCAATATGACACCAAAGCGCAACGGCGATATACATCTTTAAAGACTTTTGCCCAGTGGTAAGAACCGTAATCTCTTCATCACATCATCACATCACCAGCCTTTATCAGTCCACTGCTGGACACTGGCCTCTCCAAAAGGAGGATTTTGCCATAATCGCCACGTTTGGTAGGCGGGTTGGCGATCGCAGTTTGGCCAATGGTGGAGAGGAGACCCTGCTGCCCGTCTTCTTGTTGCGGTTCTCTTGTAGTCGCCTCTTACGACACCCATAGGAAGAGAAGGGGTGGTGCTATTCTTTTAACGTGCCGGCACCACACGACACCGTAATATATAAACATTATATTCCAGGACTACCCATTTAACGTGTACCTGAACGACAGAAACTTACGTGTAAGAGACGGGAAGCTGCTAATCAAGCCAGTCACACTCGAGTCCAAGTTCGGCGACGATTACGTCTTGCAGTCATTGGATCTTAATGCCAGGTCGGTTTTGTCACCAATAAATGAATCATTAACATCAGACCATACAACGATGATTTTTGTAATCTCGAAGTAAAGACAACATTGAATAATTTACGACCTCCATCGACGAGTGACGAGCGTGCCGGGCTTGGCGTCGCCATCTCTTGAGGTCCCGGGTGTGTTTCCCTGTCGGGTCAATGTAAAAATCTAACTTTTCTTTATTCTTTCTCTCTTAGTCTGGATGTTGTGGTACCATCGTTATTTCTGGCTTCTATAGCACACATGGCTTGTATACCTTAGATCAGACCAATATATTTGATGTTCTCCAATTTTCATTAATGTAGGTATAACTTAACATTGTTCTGTTTCTGTGACGTCTATCTATTAAATGATCTGGTTTCTTCATAAGATGCACTGGCATCGTGGGTACGCAAGAGTGCATCCGAGAAGCCTCTGGGGCTCTGATTCTGCCGCCAGTCATCACCGCCAAGATCACCTCCAGAAACCGGTTCAGCTTCAAGTATGGCCGAGTGGAAGTTCGCGCGAAGATGCCAGTGGGAGACTGGCTGGTACCATGTACGTATTTTATCTTGTTCCTGTTGCATTTCTATTAAGATCATAGTGTTTATTTGTGATACCGTAACATAGGTAATAATTAATTTGTTTGTGTTATAATACATGCTCTGCTCACCACCCACACCATAAGGTTTCAGGAGAGATTCCTTTCTCATTTATAGTTCTATAGAGAACTACACGAAATTAGTTTTTTTTTAAATGGGCATTGTAATGGTTGGAGCATCAGAAATATTATCAAAATTCCGTTTATTGCAACGGAGCGATTAGCGCTCGTTTTCCTGTAGCCCTTAGAGAAAGAAAATAGTTCAAAGGAACATGAAAATCATTTTCAGAAGTCATTAAATCCTACACGTCCTCATTCTCGATACATTTATCCTCAGTGATCCAACTGGAGCCCCGCGATAACGTGTACGGAACCAGGAACTACGCGTCGGGGGTGCTCCGCATAGCATGCGCTAAGGGCAACGCCGAGTACTCCAAGAAGCTAATCGGTGGGCCCATCATGTGCGACTCCGAACCTTACAGGTACCTATACCAAATATCTTCTTGATACCTCCAATGAACACTACGCTAACTTCAAAGTTGTAGGCTCACTTACAGACATTTTTAACCTAGCCAAAAAAGCACGAGTCTAGTGACTGCTTCAATCGAGGACAGCTCACTACTCTCGTTTTTAGTAATGCCACCGCTGCTATTATGCTTATTTTTTAGCTTTCTATTTCATGGAAAGATTAGGCTATTACGAAGACAACTGTAGTCACGTATTCTAAAACGATTGGCACTTGACAGTCAGACGTAAGCATGTGAGAAATACTTAGCTCCATTTCTCACACTTTGCCACGAGGTAGATAGATACCTAGATAGTGAAACTCTTCAATACTTACTTGTTAAAACTTGAGTTCAGACTAATTTAGTTCCTTTCTGTGATGTTTTGCAGAAGCGCTCACCTGAAGGAAAAAGTCGGCTATGAACAATGGGCTAAGGACTTCCACAACTACACCCTCGAATGGAGACCAGGTGAGTTGAAGCTGTGTTTGGGAATGTATTAGGTATTTAATAGACATTGTGATCGAGTAAGATAGCAATAGGCCTTATTGTAAAATAAATTATGCCTTTATACGTCCCACTGCAAGGCACAGGCCTTACCTCAACTATGAGTTGGTTTGAGCTACACTCCACCACGCGGACCTAGTGCGGATTGGTGGAGGGGTGTTAAGGCCAGTGACTAAACTTTACTGTCAGATGTAATCAAGCCGCCATATGGCCTCTGAGTAGGCTTTATGACCAGTATCGAGCGATATCACCCGGAACCAACTTTTAACGTGCCTTTCAAAGCACGGAGATGCTCGTGATAAATGTCACTAAATATGGACGGAATTGTCACCCATCTGCTCACAAACTCGGCGTTGGTTGTTAACTTTAGTAATCGATACCAAAGCGCTGCCGCCACTGTGTTACGGGCACCTCAATTGGCCTAATTGACCAAAGATTTATTTACGGTTAGGTTTAAGTAGATATTACTAGAGGATCAGAGGTCTGGGACAGGTAGGAGAACTGAGACTGTGTTGTATCACAGATTAGAAGGCGAATAAATCCAAGGTCTAGAGAACGACAATTTGATGTAATTGAGTTATTATGGCCCGACGGATTAGCAAGCTATAATGTCAGTGGGCGGGGCACATATCACGTCGAACTGACGGCCGATGGGGTAGAAAGGTTATGGAATGGAGGTCACGTACCGGCAAGCACAACGTGGAACTCACACCTACAGGGTGTACAGACAACCTAGTAAAAGTTGCAGGAAGCCGCTGGACCCAGGCCGCTTCCAACCGGCCGATCTGGAAGTCACTGCGGGAGGCCTATGTTCAGCAGTGGAGTCCTGTGGCTGAAATGATGATGATAAGTTATGGTAACTTATGTTTTGCAGATGGTATCTCCCTATTCGTTGATGGTGAGAAGTATGGAGAAGTGACCCCAGGAACTGGGTTTTCTGAAGACGCCAAGAAGCAAAACGTGGCGGCAGCCTCTCATTGGCTGAAGGGCACCATCATGGCGCCTTTTGACGAAATGGTAAGTAAGAGCTCATTGATATTCCTACCAACCAACATTTATAAAGTGTTAGGTTTCGTGCTTTTGCAGGTACGGGAAGAATTGGACCGAAGGAATTTATCTTTAAATTCGTTCGTCGATAAACCTTGTAAGAGGCTCTATGCGATAAGGTTACTAATCACTTTTTAACATGGTGGACTCAAGAGTTTAGTAGTCAAATGTTTAAAAACACAACTACTTTCTAATCAGTTTCGGTGGAAACCCACCCTTATAGCACCTCCACACCAGTGGTCACCAATCTACCTTGGAGTTTTCTTTAGTAAGGCCCAAACTACTAACCACCTTATAGTTTATATGAGGCATATACCTTGCAGTGGCTGCAGTTGGTCGTATATGCTAACTTTAGTTCACTTTTGTGTATTCTTGTATTCATGCGAAATATTCCCCTGTCGATCCCTGTAGAATGGTTTTAAGGCCTAGGCCGTTTGCATCGAAGGACTTCTACCAACCTTGGCTAAGATGTCCAGCAGTAAATTTCTCCTTAGAAGTCATTAGTCCCATTAACTCGTCTATAAATTTGTTCAGTTCTACATCTCCATCGGTCTCAACGTGGGTGGAATCCACGAGTTTCCTGATAGCGCGTCGAAGCCCTGGAAGAACCGCTCTGTCAAAAGCATGCTCAACTTCTGGACTGCGCGGGAGCAGTGGTTCGGGACCTGGTTCCAGGACACGAACCAGCTGCAAGTCGACCATGTTAAGGTGTTTGCGCTGTGAAGATAAGGTATGAGTCTTTTACTTCTCCTAAAATCAGAGGCATTGTAGCAGTATGTTCACATTATTAAAGGAAATAAAATCTTTACCTAACTTTTAAACTTTCGCGTTACATAATTAAAACACACTTAGATCTGTCTTACGGGGATCGCTCGCTACATGTTTGATCGCGTAGTGCATCCACGCCGCAATTATGTATTTTGAGCATTCCTGTCCTGGGGCAACATCACCTAATGATTTGTTCCATGCCAAATGTTGTGGTCTTGTTATACCGAGTTTTAAAGAACTAACACTAAACATTACTTCTAAAAAAGAAACAAAGAGGGGCTCGTCACGCGAATTGTTGGGGGTATAAGGTAGAGGACCTAAGAAGATATGGATGGATTGTGGAGACGTGATATGATTGGAAAGGGATAGGATGACTCGATCATGAATGACACTTGTGGTGATTTAGAGGACATACGAAGAGGTGGATGGATTACGGGAGGGCTGATATGACGGGGACGAGATTTGATGTCTTGAAGATAAGTGACCGGGTGGCAGGGAAAAGAAGAAAAACATACTGCGCTGATCCCTGGGATGACCTTGGAGCAGGACGGGTGAATGATGATTTATTACTTCCAGCAACTGGGATTTGCCATATGTCACTTTACATTTTCAAAAACAGTTAATGCTATTTTCTAAACCATCCGTCAGTACGAAGACCGTTCAAATCTTAGAGCATTCAAGATGCTCTAAGGTTTATGTATACAGGGTATACAAGAGAATGGGACTCTCCTTAAAACCACGTGATCAGCTGCTCCATACAAACTTACTCGCTTACCTCGATTAAATGTATGGAGCATCTGAAAATAAAATTACGATTTCGATGTTGCTCCCATAGGAAAAGTTGTTGTATATGGCCGGCTGATCAAGTGGCTTTAAGGAGTGTGCCATTCTTTTGTACACCCTGTATACAATGCACAATACGTCATTAATCCATGATATTACAAATTGTTCTCATCTCTTTACAGATTTAATGCTGCGAAATTGCAACGTACTGATTAATAGGACAAATAGGTGCGGTACCTACTTAATTTTAAAATAATTAAAAAATATTAAAAATATTATTTTGTTTTTATTTGTATACTTTTATACCTTAACAACAATAAATGCATTTAACATAGCAGGGTACAGTCACGGTAAACATTGTAGTAATCTACAGCCAAGCTGTCATTTGTCAAAAACTTGACAGTAAAATATCATTAAACGCACAAACATAAATAGCTCATGGAACAACACTATTGGCCTTAACAAAAAAGATTGACTAGGTTTAAACACTGACTAAAAATTAGCCAACCATTTAAAAAAAAGTCATTATTACTGAGTTGGTTATTTTTTAGACATCGTTTAAACCTATTCTATCTTTTTTGTAATAAGGCCATTATCTTTTTATAGTCATACTTGGCCCCGCTCGACGTAACCTGTCAGGCCAAGGTCAAGAGACACAATAAAAAATCTATTATGCGCTCCAACCGGTGGGGCAATTGAAGCTTGATAGGTAATGATTATTTAACCTCCTTTTAGCTAGTCTTTAGTTAAAGTCAATTTGTGCTATTAAATTCTTTGAATTTAGAATGTAAGACATATAAGTTAAGTAATAATGATAGCCATACAATTAAAATTGGTTGGGTTTTCTGTAGTTACGCTCTATTTTAAACACAGTTTTATATTATCTTTAGTGTAGGTAACAAACTAATTACGTAATAAAATGTTGGTAATAAAAACCGTTTTTACCTTTCTCTAACTGACGATTCGATTTAAAACTTCGTAAGTATCTGACTTTTGGATCACAATGCAATATTTGCCATCATCTAGCTGACCTAAAGATGGAGCAACAAGATGCATAGTTGAACTCTTCAATGACAAGTAAAACTATTGTATTTGGGCTAATTTGTTTTGAAGAATCCCATACATATTAAAATATATATTTTATTTTAAACAGTGACAAATTATTACCGTATAGTAATGAAAAGAACCTACTGGCACCAGAAAGCCGGCCAAGTGCGAGTCGGACTCGCGCAGGAAGAGTTCCGCAACATACTGTATAAAAACGAGCAAAAAAAAATACGTGTGTGGAGCCCCCTTAAATATTTATTTTATTCTGGTTTTTAGTATAGCGGCAACAGAAATACATCATCTGTGCAAATTTCAACTGTCTAACTATCACGGTTCATGAGATACAGCCTGGTGACAGACGGACAGCGGAGTCTTATATAGTAATAGGGTCACGTCTTACCCCTAGGTGCGGAACCCTAAACAGACTAGACAGAATCACAACGCGACAACTTTGACGTAATCAACAAGCAGTTCTGGCTGACTCCACGTAGGCACCCAAGAGTCAAGTTGTTGCCAGAAGTTGAGCATGGCTTTCCGCGCGGAGTCTCTCCAGGGCTTCGCCTTGTCCCCGGAGTAGACGTCATCTCGGAACTCGCTGATGCCGCCTACTGCCACTCCGAGGGTTAAGTAGAACTGGAAGTAGAATAAATAAATAAATAAATAATTAAATAAATATTAGACATCATCACATACATTGCTCTGATCCTAAGGTAAGTAGCTAAAGCACTTGTGTTATAGAAATCAGAAACAACGACGGCACCACAACACCCAGACCCGAGCCAATATAGAAAAGTTCGTTTTCTACATTGACCCGACCGGGGATCGAACCCGGAACCTCAGAGTTGGCGGAGCCATTTACAGTCCGGCGTGCTCGCCTCTCGGCTACGGAGGTCGTCAGAAGAACTTGATCACATTGCATGACACTAGTAAGTAAACATAAACCTTACTACATACTACAAAAAAGAAAGAGTAGGTTAAACACTGTCTAAAGATAAGTCAACCAATTGAAATTGTTGATGTCTCGAATTTTTGATGTATCAACATTTCAAATTGGTTGACATTTCTTTAGACATGGTTTCAACTTAGTCTATTTTTTTTGTTGTAGTACTTCGTTAACAACTTAACTTAGTTTAAAATTAAACCTGGATGCCATATTTCACGAAATAGTGTTTGTGCTTATAAACCTTTATAACTTTAAAAAAAAATAGAATATGGCTTAAGTCGAAAGGAACTATAAAAATATTACTTCTATAGTAATTCGTGTAAAACGCAGTCTCCTGGGTTCAATTTCCAGTTCGGGTTAATAGACAGTGACTCCCAACCATGAATAATAGATCTGATTCGTTCTGCTTTAAGATACCTATGTGGTAGTCTAGCATGATAAAATGTTTATGACTTCCTAGCATGACCAACAAAACACGATACGATACGATATGATATGATATAGCGATTTATCGATACCCAGCTGTGAAAATATGAACTTTGATCAAGATTTCGGCTATGTATTTTGACAGTTAGGTATCGATAAATCATATCGTGTTTTTTTAGTCATGTTAGACCTGCAGGCCCATGTAGAATCTCTGTGTCGTATGTGATGGTGTGTTATACAGGATGTACAAGTGAATAGGACACTCCTTAAAACCACGTGATCAGCTGGTCATATACAACAGCTTTTTCAATGGGAGCAACATCGAAATCGATAAAAAAACAGCTTCTCCATACAAACTCACTCGCATACCTCGATGATAATGTATGGAGCATTTGGAAAATAAAATCACGATTTCGATGTTGCTCTCTTAAGAAAAGTTGTTGTATATGATCAGCTGGTCACGTGGTTTTAAGGAGTGTTCCATTCTTTTGTACATCCTGTATATGTTTATTCTTACATGGTCGTCAAAGGGCGCCATATTAGTCCCCTTGGCGAGCAGGTCGCGTGGCGGCGCGCAGCGCGCGGGGAAGCGCTCGCGCAGCGCGCTCTGTGCGGCCACCCGCGCCCACTGAGCGCCGTCCACTGACAGCGTGATGTGCTCTGAAGGAAGATAAATAGATTATCTACCTATACATGGTGTTTGGTAAAGGGTATATGAAGCCGAAACTAGCCTATGTTAACATAAGCATATGCATAGAATGGTGAAGTCAGAAATTTAATATCATCATTTTTTTTATACAACAATTCTTTTTTAGAGTCCGATACGTAGGTTTTTTTCTTCAAAATGATGATATCAAAATTCTGTCTTCACCATAGTAGTTATATGCATTGTTAACATAAGACCGAGATAAGGGTAGTCTCGGCTTGATAAACCATTTGCCTAACACCCTGTATAATTGTATATTATGCAATTCCAGGCATGGATCTTGAGCGTTGTGGTACAGAGTGGGAATCACATTGCGCATCTTTCAAGACGACCGTATCGTATCGTATCATAAAGGCGTGTACGCGTAATTAATAACCAATAACGGCCGGCGGTGCAGGCGCATCGCACGACTAGCCAATCAAGTAATCGTTATAATTAGTCTGTGCATCTTTCGCTCGCCGCTCAAGATCCGTGCCGCTAGTTGTAACAAGGTTTAGGCGTTTTACAATATGCGGTAGAGCAACGCACATGCAATGTGTTAAATAATTTAACATGAAAAAAATACACATAAAATAAGTTTTTAAATACTGCCCATAGACTCTTTACAATGGAACTTTTAACCCCCTTTCAGCTTAAGGTTTTGTAACACCTTGTATAAACATTGCTTATTGGCATCAGGGCACGAGATCTCAGAATACCCTGGAATAATAAAGAAACGATACCACTGAGTCGTAAATATTCGATATTTACTAGTATCAATTAAAAAGTATCAACACACCTTTCTCTGTCTAGCGATTTTAAATAGAATTTAGAACAAATAAGAACAGAAACTAATATTGAATTCATTTATTGATTATGACTTATGTAAGTCATAAAAAATTGTTCTATGGAAAACAAGCCTACAAACTGTGCAAAACAAGGATAAGGAAAACTCTGATTTAATTGTAAAATCGTGACAATATCATACTAATACGAATTGATCGATACAAGTAGGTAATTTTGACCTATGCCTATTTGGTTGTCACTTTAAAGTATTGCTAAAAAACCCTTTATATCGGAAGAAGAGTATCAAGTAAGTATTTCTCTTTACTAGTATAGTTTCATTTCCACCATGTTCCGAGATGGTGTCTGAGAGCGATGTTTACTTATAAATGGTGCTACATAATGAATCGCACGCACATCCTAATAAGGACTGATTCTGGTGCTCAAATACAACAACTTATACTGTGGGACTAACATCGAAATCGCAAAAAAAAACCTCCCCATACAAAATCGCCGATCGAGTGACATCAGTTTGTATAGAAAAGTCAACTTTTTTCAGATTAGGATGTCGGTCCCATAGTAAAAGTTGTTATATTTGAGCTCCAGAATCAGCTCTTATGAAGATTGCGTTCATTAGGTTACACATTGCATATGATGTAGCATATATCCATGTTAAGATTTCGTCTATTCCTATAACTGGTCATGTCTCTTATAATGATTGTTGGACACATACCCGGCGTCCAAGTCACGGAATACACGTGGAACTCGTCGCCCCATTGGCTGCCATCTGTCAATATTTTATTTGTGAGCAGCTGTCCACGGCAGTTGAAGTCCATCACTGGTCCACCGTATAAAACCTGAAATATTTTTTTATTTATTAGGACAACCGACAGACCAACCCTAATACAATTAAGGTACATACGAGTAATTTGACTTATGCTGACTTATGGCCAAGCGTCGTCATAATTAAAGGCTGCCACGGCATGCAATCAAGTAGGTAGACTACATAAAGATATTCAATCCAAATATACTTTGTAATCAGAAACTAATATGGGAATTACCTAAAAACCATTCCTATACTTACTTAGGTACTTCAATCGGGACTTTAATGACTTTAATGGTGAATTTGTCGAACACCACTAACATATTGAATGAACTAACGTGATTTAAAAGTAGTTAAAATCCAGTTTAGTAACATAAAGTAAAAAAGTTATTTTTTTTTTAAATAGAAGAAGAATTAATATAGTTAATTCGTAATGAGACACACGGTCACAATTGAACAAACCCAAAATGAGTTTTTTGTTTCATAAGTTTATAGCACCTACTGTGTTCAAAACCACGAGAATATACTGTGATAAAAACCTTTTTGCACCATTTTAGCTATACAAACCAAGCCCCGTTTTAGCTATCGTCAAGAATTACGCAAACATTTCTGTGGGATTGTAATTACATTGTACCTACATTGTAGACACCTACCTTATTCCCGTATTCATCGGGCCCCGCACGCAGATCTGAATTGCCGCGCGCAGACGCGATCTTCACAACTCCTGAAGCAAAGGTGTAGCTGCCATACTTCTTTAGAAACGGCTCTAGTAATATTTCTGTAATAACGAAAACATATGTACCTATCAATCTGCACGAAAGTCAGATTTCAAGGTCTTGCCGACCTCTGTAGCCGAGAGGCGAGCAAGCCGGACTTGGCGTCGCCATATTTGACGACGATTGTTTGATTCCTGCCTGACGTGCCGTCTGGGGACGGCCTTAAAGAATACACTTCCCCACCGCCAACAGGAGGCGTGTCGTAAGAGGCGACTAAATCCTGTAGCTCGAGTTGGGGAGCAGCGTCTGCGTGCGAAATATAATAAAAAACTGCGCTCGCCAACCCGCCTGCCAAGCGTGGCGAGTATGGCAACAACCCCCCGATGACAGAAGTCACTGAGGGAGGCCTATGTTCAGCAGTGTACGTCCTGTGGCTGAAATGATGATGATTGATTCCTGATAAGGTCGATGTAGAAAAACGAATCTATATTGTCTCGGGCTGTTGTGGTACCGTCATCGCTGCTTTACCCTATGATCAGATTATTATTCCAATTATTATTAATCATTTATCTCGTTAAAAAATCAAGTTTGATCATAAATAAACATGTTTATTTATTGGAACAGATTCACCAGAAACACATCAGAAAACATTACCTACAGTTCAGATGAATAAAAATAACAAATGAAACTACTTCTTGTTTATAAATAATTTTCAAAGTAGGTAATATTCGTCAGAAGGCGACCAACAAGGAATATGCTAGGTATTAAATTTTTATATAAAAATTTAATAAATAAGGAAATATTGGACAACGGCACATACACTGGTGTGATCTTATGCTAAGCAGCTAAATCACTTGTGTTATAGAAATCAATAACAACAACCGTACCACACCACTTAGGTACATCAGCGACAATAATATAGAAAAGTTGAATTGTATATAAGTAGGTATTAGCTTTAGCTTAGAGTTTCAATAAATATAATTTCATTTTATTAATTTATACTTTAGTAACTTGTCTGCCCCCCCCCCCCCCCCCCCCCCAGCATGACTAACAAAACACGATAATATGATATAGCGATTTATAGACACCAATTGTCATACATAAAACATAGCCAGCAGCTTTATATACGATCATGCTCGCTGTTTCGATAAAAGTTCAAAATGGCGGCTATGTATATCATATTTTGACAGTTGGGTGTCGATAAATAGCTATATCATATCGTTTTTGTTGGTCATGCTGGGGGGGCTGTTTCTCTGCCCAAGAATAACAAAAGGTTCGTAATCGAATAGAACACTAACGAACCTGGGTAAATCCAATCACCCTTAGGTAGTTTAGCTCTCACGTGCACAGTGCCGTAAGTGAAGGCGAAGGCGCTGGTGAGTCGCCCGCTGGCCACCGGCGGCAAGATGTCCGCGCCCGCCGCCTGCCTGAAGCAGGCCTCGGCGCTGCTAGTGCAGCTACAACAACCACCACACATCTGAACATCTGAATTTCACAGGTCACAGAGTTCAAGGTTAAAGTATAGGTTATAGGACACAGACGGAAATCGACGACCCATCTTGTGAGAGTCCACGCCGAAGACACACATGCTCAGCGTCCTATGATCTATCTCTCTTGAGAGAAGCTTGGGCTTGAGCCTTGACTACTTTTTCACAACAATAGATTTTGGCTGCACATTCCAACCACTGAACGCAGTCTTTATGACTACCATAAACTTTATGGCACAGATTAAAAAAACACACAATAGGTGGACATTAAGCCAGACGTTCTCAGTTCTCTACCTTGTGGGTGGGTGGTGCGATAAAGGAGATACAAATCTAGAAAAAAAAAAAAGTTGTTGATGCCTTGGAGAGTCTATCAAAGCTTGGGTGCGAAGTGGAGATGGTCGCCCGATACCGACACGGGACCGTTTGGACACATACTCAAAGAAAGAAGGTCACCTAGCGGCAAGAGCTGCGTAGATCTACCCACAAGGTGGACAGACGACCTGGTAAAGGTTGTAGGAATCTGGATGTGGGCCGCTTCCAACCAGCCAATCTGGAAGTCATTGGTTGAAGCCTATATCCAGCATTGGACGTTTTATAGCTGAGATGATGATAAAGATAAATTCCAACTGCTGGGAAAATACAGGTATCATTAGTATTTACCCACTGAACAAGTCCAGACTGCCTAGGAAGATGGAGTCGTTGTTGAACCCTGGAAGCGTCTGCTGGAGCTTGGGCGTGATGTGGAGGTATCCGTCTGACACCGACACGGGGCCGTTTGGACTCAACCTTTGGTATGACACGAAGGGATATTCCTGTAACGATGTCAAAAAACTGACTAACTAGATGGAGTATACCAGTTTTTGTTATTTTTTAGTCATGAGCCTGTCACAAAATTTTAATACAAACGGACCCTCTAGCGCGCCTCCGCTATACGTAATATAATTTGTGCTTTTACGTAAAGATAAAGACACGAGGTTTAGCTTTTATTGTTTACGATTAAACTTTACATATGAATAGATAGTGTGACGGTTATGTTAGGTAGGGTTGCCGTGAACCAGCAGCGTTCATTACTGGACCCTTTAGAAGTTTATAGACCACCGTCAGGGTCAGAAGCCCTGTTTTACCATTATGTTGCGGCATAGGCAGCTGTGGTAGCTCCTAGTGTTCGGTATCTCCCCATGTATAACAATGCATTTAATCATGATCAAACGTGAACATGATTACGATTCGGCACATCCTTCCATTATATTTGTTGTCGTGAAGAAATACGTGGCCTCCATTCTAGAACCTTTCTGCCCCATCGGCCGTCAGTTCTTAGGCCTCCCCCCACTAGCGTCTTCCAAGGATTGACGTCGTGGCAGTGTCCAATCAGCGTTAAGTAAATGCTGCTGCGCAAGCGTTGCGTCAACACTGATTGGACGCTGCCACAACGTCGACGCTCGAAAGACGCAGTGTGATTACGTACGTTGATTAGTTTAGGGCAATTTAACAAGTGTAGTTGTGGCAGTATTTATCTTACAGGATGGTTGATAGGTATGTACTGTTCGATCTGCCACAGCTCGCTGAGGGTGTCGAAGTTGTCTTCGAAGATGGTCTGCCCAGCGCACGCCCTGCCGCCCCGTACCCGCGTCACGGTCGGCCGACATTCCGGATCAGGGCCGGGCGTGACTCCGGAACGGTTATCGAAATCTAGAAACAAATAGGTATCTGGTTACCCATTAGGCTATAGTTGTTTTGTTTCTACAGTCACATCAATTTGCTAGCCCCAAACTAAGCAAAGCTTGTACTATATGGCGACCAGATAACGGATATACATACTTAAAAACGTTTTATAAACATCCATGGCTAAGGTACAAATGCTCGTGCCAATCACACAAACATTTGCACCTTGCGGGATTCAAAGCCGCAACTGCCAGGCATTGTAGTGCGAAACGGAACGTGAACCACTACACCACCCCGTCGTCACTTAGGTGGAAAAGGTGCAACGGTTATAGAAATTCGAAGAAATAAACAGTATTTGGGTAATGATCAGGCTAGAGAAGAAAGGCGTTTACGGTCACTCTTTAGGCCATATAACAGGTGGGATTGTACCTACCTATAGACTCCTCCTAAACTTAGGTAGGTAAATGCGGCGCAGTGCTATCATTTTGTAATGTCAGTGATTTAAGAGCGTCGAGTATGTTAGATTCATATGACAATTATTTGATACCATCGAGCTGAATCTCTGACGATCTCTGATCAGCCCCCCTAGCATGACCAACAAAACACGATAATTATGATATGATATAGCGATTAATCGCACCCAACTGTCAAAATATGATATACCTACTTACAGTTATCGAGCCGGCGACTGTGACAGTCATGCTCGCTGTTTCGATAAAAGTTCATATTCGCGATAAATCGATTTGATGATAATGGAGAACCCCTTGAGTTTGGGCACATTTGATTTTGACTAGTCATCCATTTTACGATAACTCACATAAAAACTTTTTTTTTTTAATTATAACAACAGGTAACTTGGACGTTCTTACCAGTGACAGTATAACTGAGATTGTCCTTAATAAATCCCTCTCTGTTGATTGACACGAAGACGTAATAATTGATGACGTCACCGACTTTCAGCTGGACGTCCGGGTTGTCGTACACCCAGCGCCCGTTGGTGGCCTGGGTGATCTCCCCTTTTAGTCCCCCCACCACCGTGCTACTGATCTCCCTGTTAACATTCCCGTGGAACGCAAAGAAAGTGATCCCTGGTGAATCTGGCGGGAAATAAGTAAAATCAATTATGCTTGCGCCAAACTGTAGTAGGTATTAATAAGGAAGGTACCATTATGCCTAGAAGTAGTGCCATATATGCCATTGAAGATAGACCGACAAACAGACGAATATAGCGAAACAAGGGTTACCGATTTATAGTTGGGCCGAGATAGCAATATACAGGGTGTCCAAGAGAATAGGACACTCCTTAAAACCACGTGATCAGCTGGTCATATACAACAACTTTTGCTATCGTGATTTTATTTTCAGATGCTCCATACATTATCATCGAGGTATGCGAGTAGGTTTGTATGGGGAAGTTGAAAAAAAATCTCGATTTCGATGTGGCTCCCATAGGAAAAGTTGTTGTATATGACCAGCACGTGGTTTTAAGGAGTGTCCCATTCTTTTGTACATTCTGTATACTATTAAAATAAGGTTTTATAACGACGCTTTGTTTACATCACAGGCAAGTATGTTTACATAAACTCATTTCCTTTCTTGGCCTTCTTTTCGGGAGGCTTGCGTGCGTCCAGCAGTGACGTACAATAATTCAATACGATAGATACCTAGATAGATTATCTTTATTGCACACGAACAAAGAAGTTACATTTGATATTTACAGAAAGATGTACAATTTAGGCGGTCTTATCGCTGAAAGCAATACTTTCCAGACAACCTTCAAGCATAGGACAACTCTAAAGAAAGGGGAAAGTGGTACAGAGCTGACATTTGTCTTGGCCTAACTTTAGTAATAAACACTACATAATGTAAACTTAGATACCTATTATCTACAATCTCGCATAAAAAAACCTACGCCAACGCTTTTTATACCCACTTAATAATCAGTCTTAGAAATTCCGGTAATTTATTTCGGGGAATAACTTGGCGAATACCTACTTGTAGGTAAAGTGACGTATTTTTACTGCAACTTGCGATGATTAATTTTATTATGTTTATTTTTAATGGCTAATTTTAATCGGTAGTTATTTTTAGTTGTTTGATCATAAAGCTATTTCAGTGGAAATAAATTATAAAGGATAAATATATTAAAAACCTTACCCCAAGTTTATCTTATCTCTTGTTTTAAGAAATCAGTGTTTCGTATACTTTAAATATGTACAAACATCATCATCAAGTTTTGACATTAATTACTTATTAAGGTATCTACGTTTATTGATAAATAAATAAAATTCTAAAACTTTTCGAAAAAAAAACCGGTAAAG
Source organism: Anania fuscalis (assembly GCA_950371115.1). Lineage (NCBI taxonomy): Eukaryota > Metazoa > Arthropoda > Insecta > Lepidoptera > Crambidae > Anania > Anania fuscalis. The sequence continues at coordinate 3,039,944 of OX493333.1, forward strand.
TTTAGGGCCTGTTTTGATGCTCTACATTTACAAAGTAGCGTAGCATAGTGGATAGTCTAAAAATAAAGTGTTCATTGACCCCAAAAATAAAAACAAAAGCAACTCACCAGGAATAGACGCCCTGAATCCTTTTGGTTGGAACACCTCGATCTTGACATCAGGGACACTCAACTTTTGAGCTTGCGATATCTGTATTAGTATCGCTATGACATTAAACGTGAACACACGTCTGACCCGTAAGACGGCCATCTTGCCACTGGTCTGGTTTTTTAATTGATAAACCGTAAACAAAGAGACGGCATGAAGTTGCAAGAGGTATTGCGTGACGCAAACAAAAGTGTCACCTTTGATTTCGCTTGAACTGCAAAAAGGTTTTTTTTTTTTATCGGGGCAGTCCCTGGACAGTCCTTAGTACAGCCTCGCACCATTAGTACACATTCTCCTTATATTTACTTTATTATACAAATTGCAAGCTAGTTTCAAGTTTAATTACATGGGGGTATAATAATGAAAAACTATGGACACACTGTCTTATTAAGAGTGCATTTGCTAGTCTGGGACTAAGATTCACCCACTGTAACTAACGTACATAAAACAGTGGCTTAACCTTAGTCACAGACTAGCAAATGCACTGTGGATAAGGCAGCACAGATTCACTCGTTAAAAATGTTGAAGTGATCAAATTCAACCAGTCATGTTACATCAATAACTTTTATCTTAAACGATAACCTCTCTTAATTCTTGGTAAACCAAGCCCGCTCCAGCGCAAAATGATACAGATTCGCATTTTGCCAGACAAACAATAAAAATACTTTCTTGTGTTACGAGGCAAGACCAGACCAACATTTTTGGTCGGTAGCGTCTTCCAGCTTATGTATCTACAAGAATTCCGATCAATCCAATCCGCAAACGAAATCCACACAACTGCCCTGTGTAGGTACTTACTTAGCTGGATAAAATACTTTCTTCAAAATCCGACAGACCATCCGAAAAAAAAAAAAAAAATGAATCGTATAGGTTACCTTACTGTTCCTAGAAATTCGTTAAGGAAATTGTAGGAAATCTTATACGAATTTCTAAGAATTAGACTTATACGATTGTTTTTTTTTCGGATTAGTTTAGGGTTCCTTTACTTTAACTCCAGTAATTGATCCATTCCAGCGTACATCTATGTCCCGCTGTTGGTTGATTGATGAGATTAAAAATAAATAATTAAGAAACATCACATACATTTCTCTGATTTTAAGGTAAGTCAATATTGAAAAGTTCGTTTTCTACAGGGTCAAGGTAGCGGGAATTGAACCCGGGACCTCAGAGATGGCGACGCTAAGTCCGGCATGCTCACCTCTCGGCTACGGAGGTCGTCGAATTGATACAATAGGAGCTGGCAATGTATGCTATAGAGTCCGATCCTCGGCTATTATTTTACCCTGCCATCAGCTACACTAAGGCTGTTGCATCAGTCTACCTCGTTGATGAGAGCCCTTTAGTAAAGCACTTTGCATCTTTTCCACCGGTTACTTTTTGCATTAATCCTGTAACCCCCAAACGACAGCCGGCTGCCTCACGTCCATTGTTATCTATTTTCTTTGGAGTTGGAGGGTTGAGTAAAAACTCGTTAATTCTTTTCGTGTCAGTAAGAGCTTTAAATGTTGAATTTCCTCAAACCTCAGATGCAATAATAGTATGCCGGAGAAAGCACAAATTATAGGCCCCGTCTCAAAGTATGAACATCCTTGTGTTTACGAGGTTCCAATAAAATACTTACATTTTAGCATTTTTCTACACTTACCAAATTCTTAATACCTTGATAATACCTAGCACATACGCTATGTATGCTCGAGGATAAAGTCTACGCCCCGCGAATGTACTTCTGGTAGCCACGTCGACCTACCCAAAAAGTCAAAAATTATCCTATAGATTTTCAACTTTAAGCCTGACATATAGAGATCATTTTCAAATGAGAAAATTTGACAATTTGTGGTAGGTCGACGAGCTGTTGTCCGTACATTAAGGACAATTCACAATAAGTACGGATAAGTAATACCTACATAAGTTCTGAATAAGCTATTTTTATACTTATCTGAAGGATAAACACTAATTTTGCGTTTCAATAGCGCTATATTGAACCTTTGTCCTTTACGTAATTTATCTTTTACATAGCTATTTTGCACTATATCCGTTCCTATTAAAACAGGCCATCACTGGTTAAAAGGGCTATTTGTACTCGTATTATTCGGTCAAAGGCACACTATGCTAAAGTGGATGTTAAGTTTAGGGTTATGTAAATAAAACACTGGTTATTAATTTGATATTCGGGCTATTTATTTGTATTCGCTCCTAGCACATGGAGTGTTCACGGCATTTCATTCATTTATTAAAACTATCATTTTGTTATTTGAGGTCCAAAGTAGACGGTGATTTTTAACCGCCACGTCCCGTCAGAGCGATTATGAATCAATATTATCAGATTCTATTTTAATGATATTCAGAAGCGTAAAAAAATATGAAAATGTATTTTTCTTGTTATTTTAAAATACTAACCTAAAATCAGCAATGAAAATATTGTAGGTACTTTTTTATTACGAGTAATTTTGTTATTTAATCAATAATACTAACTTTTCAATATCTATTGAAAATACTTTTTCATAATATTGATAAATAGTACTCGGGTAATATCGTTACATGCATCTCTATTTGTTGTCTAGAAGACAAAAAAGATCGTCATCTGCTTTGGGCCTAAATATTCAGACCTCAAAAAATACAGTTCTTGCATTTACAAAGCATTAGCACTTGCACTAAGTGTAAGGCATCCCTGGATAAGCGATTTTGACCGCGAAGTAACACGATAATAGAGATGAGAACACTCAAATCCAGAGGGCCTAGCACGAAAGTGTATTTTTCGTTCTGTCGTATAAACCTAACAAATTAAAATGGCCAGTTTCGGGTCAATCCTTTGATAAAATATGACCTACTCAATCTAGCCGTGTAAAAAACTCGACCGTTTTCAATTGTTCATAAATTGTCAAACCTTTGATACGGGGGAATCGATGTTTTAATTTGATCGGATAATACGACCGACTGAACGATGCGATTTCATATTAGGCCTCCAGTACCGTATATTTTATGAGCTGTCAAAACGCGATATGCCTCTAGCTCTTTACTTTCAAAATATGATAAAATAGCCACCATGTTGAACTTTATTGAAACAGTAATCATGGTCGTGCCGGCGACGTCACGGTTATGCTCGCTTTTTCGATAAAAGTTCATATTTTGACATAAAATATGCGATAAATCGCTATATCATATCGTGTTTTGTTGCTCATGCTAGAGGAGCAGAGCTTTGGTATATACATAGTTGTGACGCCACTTCTTTAGTAGTTTTATGACGGTGACAAAAACAGACTGATGCGTTAATCCCGTGCTATGCTAATCCAGTAATTTCTTGCAAGAACTGCATCTAGAGAAAAACAGATAGATTCGGCTTCGAAGAGCGTTGTCGCTTTTCAAACGAGGGTACTAACAGAACTGTACTACCTTGTTTTAATATGCAGGGTATGACAGAGACAACGCTCTATGAACACAAAACTACCAAGATTATCACTAAAGATGTTATTTCCTTGCCGGTTACAACCTTTCTCTTCCAACATGCGATCACATTTGTGAATTCATTTGACACAAATTATTCTATTAATTGTCGTATTGCCTTATTTATACAGTTACACAAGTTATTGACGTGCGAGTGAAAGAGAACACACTACGTGTCCTTCGAGTCCACACTCCGTTATCTTTACACTGTAACTGTAAGGACATCTTGCACATTCAAAATTGATGAAGATTTATGCCAAAACTAAAAAGGTATATTGGTCTTCAAACCAAATACTTAGCATTCTAACATTTAAACGATTCGGTTTTCGAGGGATACTGGCTTTGATGGAGTACCTACACCATGCACTTCTTTATTTAGAGAATAAACGATTTTCCTGAAAGCACTTTATTTATAATGGAATACTGAAATATCAATATTGGTCTGGCATTAAAATCTCAACCAAAATTTTCTCCATACAAAGAAACAGTTGATCTGTCCTCTAGAACGCTTCATTAACGAATAGGCAACGTAGTTGTCTGGTGGACAATTTGCTTTGACAGTTAGAAATCGATTTCATATGTACAAATTATTTGTATGGAAAATTTATTTTTTATTGTTTTCTTTTTTTAGAACAGTTCTAAATCGAGGCTCTGGTAGTGTACTTTCAGGAATTATTCTGTACATATGCGAGTTGCAAGTTTGCCCATAATCGATGTCCACAAATATAAATCAATTTAGAATGTGACGATCTTAGTTCTGTATTTAATCACGCTCAACAGAAACGGAAAGATTGTCAGTGGTCAGTCATTCACTTACTGGTGAGTGACTGGTCACTGAGTATTTGCCAATTTCGCATGCGAATTAGAATTGAAACGATTCAAAAAATCTTCCAGTAATAACAAATTGTCTCTGATATTTGATTTATTTATTAGCTGAATGAAAATAATGATATTTTTTATCTTTATCTGACCAGAAATCACGGACATAGATTACTGTGGAGTAGAACCTTTTATTAAGTAGATATTTATTTCATCTTTACAATTATTATCATTATAAATAGAAGTGAAAACAGTTGAGAGAATTGTATTTAGTATACAAAAACGTCAACTGGAAATGAATTGATCCAGCTATTGAATGATGATGATAAAATGATTCATTTTTAATCTATTAATTGATCTATTGCGCTTATTAAAAAAGATACGAGTGAATGGAATAATCGTAATAATATAATCACTTCATGCAAAATCAAATTTGAGTTTGGTATTAATATTAAAATTATTTAACTAAATAATGTTCGTAAATTTCGAATTAGTAAAAAATCTTGGAGCCTTTTCATTTCTAGTTAACTTTATAAAAGACTACAAATATTATTTTAATTAATATATTTTTCACATTACATTAAATTTTAACATTCTACAATAGATTTTACATTACGATAAAAGTGATAGATAGATGCCTCAATTTCTTAATAACTACAGAGAGTCAATCCCTACATACCATTTTATAATACGGTATATTTAAACACCAAAATGTATGCTGAAGAATGCTACTAATAGAATACTATTTCAATGAGTTGGTTAAATCTTTATCTATTGCAACTATACCGGTAGTGAAAAAAATGTGAATTCCAATCCAAATAAACATTTAACATTTTGTATTCGTCCTTACTTAAATACGACAGCACATACACATTGCTCTGATCCTAAGGTAAGTAGCTAAAGCACTTGTGTTATAGAAATCAGAAACAACGACGGTACCACAACACCCGACCGGGGATCGAACTTGGAACCAGAGATGTTAGTTAACACTTAAATGATCGAAATAGTATTCTAGTAGTGGCCTCACGAAATGAACAACAGCTAAGATTCAACAAGATTGGACTATGTGTTACAACACGCTACGATGTAAGACAATTTCTTCCTTACAGATATGACTCGAAATCACAATGATACATTGTAACTGACACGCATAAAGTAGCAAGTTACAATCAAGTATGATCAACAACAATCTTATTACTTACCACAAGATGTCAAACGATTTTCAACTTTATGTTCGAGACGTAGAGTTGGATATTGATTGAGAAAATTTGAGGTTTTGTGGTAGGTTGATGTGTTGACTGTACAACCCGACAACAAAGTTGTTTACCTCGTATGGATTGACATTTGAATTTAACTACTGATATGGTATAATTTTATTAACTTTTGTAACAATTATGAGGTGATTCTATTGCTTATCATCATATTATCGGTACCAACATCAAAATCGCAAATAAATAAATTACTTTCCCAAACATCCCAACAGCAGATCTATTACGGTTGTGTACAACTAGCCCACGGAAATTGAGCGTTGGGCGAAAGATGCGCAGAAAACCGTTACGATCACGTGATTGGCTAGTAGTGCGCCGCGCTGGTCCTGCCGGTCGAGATAGGCTAGTTAGTTAGTTGTAATTTATTAATACTACCGAACCTTCCGATACGATGATTGTCTCGTAAGATGCGCAAAGCGATCCCCACTCCCAGCCCCAGCGCTGAAATTCAGTGCCGCGTACTGTAGCAGAATCAACCTTTACATTGAGATTTAGTTTTTGGTTCCATAATAATTGTTTTGTATTTGACCAGCAGAATCATCCCCTAAGTGTTAACTAATAAAATAGGACTTAACAAATTATTGTTTAATCTTCTCTTGCTGTAGGTCAATATGATTGTATACCCATCAAGAAATTACAATATGTTTTATTGATACATTGCACTTACCACTTTATGAATCTCAGTTCCTTAATATAAGCTACAGACACTTTTCTAAGCAGTGCCACGTTAAAACAAAGTTTTCAACCTACAATTACAAGGACAGTATCCCATAAGTCAAAACAATTTTTAATTATAATACAACACTTTAATGCAAAATAAATTCAGAGTAATATCTATGGCAACACCGAAGGACGCCATTACATGTCGTCATAACAAGCTCTTGTTTCTTAAACAGACATAGACAACATTTCTTTAGCATGATGAAAGAAAAACAAACACAAATTGGGTAGGTAACCTTAGTAGTGATAACGGTATATAATAGCCATATACATAAATAGAAATAGCTTATACTACAAACTGATACAAATTAAGAATGCGATTAGAAGTATTGATAAACATAATTCACCACGAGTAGTAGAGAAACTAGCGCGAAGACAAAGAAAAAAAAGGAAGGGAAAGTATAATGATGAAATTTGAAAAAAAAATGCCGCATGTCAAACTATTTACTGGTCAACCTATAATCAAGATTGATAGCAATAATAATGTGACTGTTCCACTTTCGTCATGCTATAGATAAGTGATTAAATAGCTACCCTACCGCCAAAATCTTCCTCAGTATCAAGCACCAACCTTACACCTAACCACAATCTTAGTCCGTTCGAATGAGATGACTTAATGTTCACTTTGACAGAGGACTGTCACTTGAGCTGTCAAAAAAGATACACAGCTTTAGGGAAAAAAAATCAATTTGCTAGTCAGGCTACCAGGAATTAATAAAACCGGCGCTAGTTTAAAGAACGTAGTATCCTTTTTGACCATGACTTCTTAAAGCTCAAGATACATTTCATCATTATCACGGACAACACAAGTCGCTTTTAATAATACATCTGAACAATCCACATCGAAATTCGTCCCTTCCAATAAGTAATACAAGACATTAATATCAATAGTTACAACAAAAAATTACATGGACATTGAAAACATTAAGATTTTAGAAAGAACAATAAAATCACTCTTATGTCAATGACACAAGGTGCATAATCGTGTTTTACAAAATTTTATATACATAGTCCAAACAAAAGTTAATTACACACGTGAGTATAATAATATATGGTCCTCAACATTTACATTGGGGTTAAGTCAATATTTCAACACTGGCCAGATTTTCAAGAGAACTTTTACTTCCATAACACAGTGGCGACCTCTATGTACTTTTATATTACTGGTCAATATTTATTTATTTACAAAGTTAAAAACATCATTTTATAGTCTACATTGCGTGTAGACTATAAAATAACTTCTAAAATTTTACCACCAAGGTATAGGAGCGGTGAGACACAAACCTCAATATACCCTCAATTTTCTAAGTCCTCCTTTGTCTTACCCTCCCACCTCAAGTGACGAGCTCTTACTCGAAAAATACAGTATGTGCAGAGAAGCTACATAACGAACCTTTTAGCCTAAAATATTGTTCTTCTTCTTTTTTCTGCGTTTCCACAATTTATTCCGCCAATATCACGTGCGTAGCCTAAAATATTACTTGTCAGTAATTTGACATTTGAGCTGTCACTTTCTACGATCTCTATAGGCCAAAATGACAGTTCGGCGATCACAAATTACGTTTCCTGTCGATAGTAAAGCTATAGATTTGCCTCAAGTGCCAGATTACAGACTCGAAAAAAAAAACTTTAATATGTAATAAAGATTTTATGTCATCTAATACCTGACTCAATAATTTAGAGACGTACTACTCATAATTCGACCATCACTGTCAATATTTTAACACTAGGTACTATTTGGGTGATAAATATTCTTACTATGTGTCTTGCTATTTATCTCATTATTTAAGTGAATTATTTTATACGTCTGCGTTTATATATTTACAAAGCCAAAATGTTGTTGTCCAAGGAACATCTAACCTATCATCACTAAGGTTTTTTTTATATAATCAATTAAATTTGTAGTATCTGATGCAAAATAATAATAATAAATGAATAACTATGTCAAAATTTCAATCAATTAAAATATAAAAAAATACACATTTGATTCAAATTCTAAGGCGTTTTGTATAGCACGTGTATTTAAATAATTGTACTTCCCTTTTTATTTTATTCATTCATTTTTTGACAAAATTTTTCGACGACGAAGCATTTGAAATACAAGTCAGCAATACAATGGAATTCAATTAAGACTGTATATTTTACACGTTTTATTATTACCGAATGTGTGTTTTTACTGGTCTCGCTCGCACTCAAGAATAATTGAAACTGTGCGAGCGAGATAGGTATTCGACTCTCTAAATGTCAAGCTAATGTTTTACTATATTTAGATCAGATCCGATATAATTTATTAAAATGTACAAAACAGTCAAAAAAACATGTCATAGATTTAACATTCTAAAAAAAAACTGTGGACTTGTTCACTACTTGACTCATTTGAAGGGTTATTTTTAGTTGAGAACAGTAAAGTCCACCATTGTTGCATATTTCATGATATCATATACCCTGCAGTTCTTCTCGGCGCTAGCCCAAAATATTGTCCCGAAGTTATACTAGTTCAAAAAAAGAGACGTATAAGAATTGATCTAATTTGCAGATAGAAGTAAGTTTTATTTGTTTATATTAAAAAGTATGTTGTGTTCAAAATTATGTTTATTTTACCACTGGGCAAGACGCTTCGTTTTATCATTGGTTAAAGCAAAGTTATAAGTTTGACCGCATTAATATACAATCAAGTCACGTTTATCGCGCCTAGCCAAAAAGACAGTGATATTGAACCATCGCTTTCGGTGGCCAACAGGGCTAGCATGCGCGCATCGGTTTTTTATCGATAGACAATCTTCGACGATAATTTTGTCGTTTTCCCTAACCTTACGGATCACAGACGTGTCATTTCTTAATATTTTCAGGTTCCCCGTTGTCCGTAGCCACTTAGTTTTACGTTATAACACGGCATTGCCATGATATTTTGGTTTTTTCTTTTTAATTGTCGAAGACAAAACGACATATTTACGTCAAAAGTCGATAAAATGCCACAACAAAATTTTATCGTGATGCGCATGCTAGCTCTGCAGGAGTGGATTAGCTTATCAGACTATCTTGATAGAATTTTCAGCGGTCAAGTTAAGGCGTCGCTTAAGGAGCCACGATACCTGTGGCTGCGACGGTGTCAAGTGTTATTTGTTTAACTTTTATCACAAGACAGACGCTTTATATCGGTCATACATTCTATATGCATATCCCGATATGCAATACATTCTCGGCATTGTAAAGCCGCGAGCTCAGCTAAACGAATATGAACGCTGTAGTACATGGCTATATGTTTGAAATGTCCGCCGAACAATTTGGCTCGATTTAAGCGGCCGCGTCATTATCATTGCGACATTGACGGTAAGCGATAGTATTATGCCGTATATATACACGTGGACCATTCAATATGAAGCGATTAAGTGCTTGTTACTGCGATAGAGCTTAATTAATTGAAAGTCTACCTCTAATGCACTACATACACGCCTTTTGTCTCAATCCACTGCTAATAGATTTTATTGATTGGGCCAGTCTAGAAATAAAAATAAAAATGTCAAAGTCTTATTTTAACTGTACTTGGCCGTGCAAACTTCAGGGTAAATGTTTTAAGAAATCTACAACCACTTCATTTATTCTAACACTTAGTCAATTTCTTTTTTCATGCAACGATCCACATTTAAAATGCAGAATCGCGATACATCACTACATCACATAATAAAAACCCGTTCACTCTTTCTGGACCCAAATTCCACACCACAAGATAGACAAATACATAGTCAATTCGCTACCTAAAACTAAAACATACAATTCATTATTACCACTTAAAATTACACTTAAAAAAAGATAAGAAAAATAAATAAATACTACTAAAATTCATTAAAAAAAATACTGACATCATCGTAATTAAAAAAAAAAAATTAAATACGAACAGGAATATCGATTTTGCCGTCGTAAATCGAGAACGGTACCTTGTCCCGGCCATCTTTGCCGCACTGACAGCTGTCACTGAAGACGCACCCGTCACTTGATCGCCGCAACTGTGACTCGGCCACTTGATATCTAGTATTTGTTTTTGTCACTTGATACGTAGTAGGTTGTACTATTTTATTGTCACTTTTGTTCGGGGAGTCGGTCACGCGATATTTAGAACAGGTCGGCGCGTCACAGTACCTGGGGCTGTCAGGGTCGCTTACTGCGCCTTCCTTTCGGTCTCGTGTCATACGAAGTCCATCGCGTCGTGGGCCTTTGCCGAGAACTTTCCGTACGAGCGCTTCTTAAGCGTTCGCTCAATTAGCTTTTTCACTTCGCTCACTATGAATACGCTTGATGTGAGGCAGACTAGGAATATGAGATCTGGAAAGAACAGTTGTTTATTATCAGTACAAAAGTAATAATATTTATGAAATAACATTTGAACAATCATAGATATTGAAGTCTATGATCATCTTAATAGGCTAGTTGACACCACCAATTAATTGACATACTTTTTATGTGCTGTCAAAACGCACCTCTGCCTTATTATTCGTATGGCGATAGCAAGCTATGACGTCATTGTTTACCGGACTCAAATTCCTAACTTTTTTTTGGTTTTGAAGCAAACAAAAATCAGATCCTTCGGATAAATGATAATGTACTGGGTCATCTGGCCTACAATAAGGTTTCAGATTTTATAAATGGACGTTTTATAATTATTTATGATTGGTTTCCACATACCAATTAGCCCACGCAATGCAATGCAAACTTTTTTCAATCACACCAATCTGTCTAGCCCCAAACTAAACAAAGCTTGTACTATGGGGCCTAGATAACCGATACACATACTAAAATACGTTTTAAAAAACATGCGTGTATTAAGCAATGAAATGTAAACACTTCGTAACTTATTCCGTTGCAATAAGGTTTAAAGTCCAATGAAAATATATCTCTATTTATGCTCGTATAAGTACCATGTCCCGTAAGCGCTTCGGTCTGGAACACACGCTGCAGCGGCGGGAAGAAAACCACCAACATCTGCCCCACAAGACTGAGAGTCACCGCTATCAGGAACATTCTATATGTAAAACAAAAAGAAAAAATACACATCCGGGATTATTATTTAAACTTGAAATAAAAATTAAATTCCAGTGGTATTCGAACCCACAACCATTCGCTATCCGGGTGACTGCTCTTCCGACTGAGCTACGGAGAACATAGTTTTATATAACATTTTCTTCGAATGTTTATACGTGCTCTTTCATCAATGTTAAGAAAAAATGAAAAATATTTATTTGTTCAGATAGGAAATTCACAATATTAGTAGCTGACCCCACTTCTTTTAAGTGTAAAAACACTTGTGCCAGGCCGGGAGAGGTCACTCTCCCATATAAGAGCAGCAATACAAACCATCTATTTCCGAAACACATAAGTAATTATTCACTTACATTTAGTATGAAACTAGCTGTTGCCTGCGACTTCATTCGCGTGTTCTTTGGTTTATTCATAAAATGGCAAAATAAACGAAAAATATGTTATTCTGATGTATAAGCTATATTACAGTAAAGTTTCATCAAAATCCAGTCACAAGTTTTTGTATGAAAGATTAACAACCATCCATCCCCACAAACTTTCTCATTTATAATAGGAAGTAGGATGACAATCTCTCGTTCATACTAGTACACAGATTAAATAATAATGTTTTTTTTTTTAAATAAAACAAATGACATATCTTCTCTACCTATGCGCTCCATGGGTATAGAGTACGTCATGAAGGCGCATTTTCATTGGTCGTAAGCGCCCGCATGCAAAATGAAAGATTGTTGAAACGCATGCCACAGGGTCCGCAAGGGAGGGACCGTTTTCATTATGGCGCATTTATATTGGTCAATAAGTCGGTCGTTAGTCCAAATGCGGGGAGGCCCGGATTTGGACTAACGACCAGTCAAATCTATCGGTCGATAACTCGGTCAATTCAATGCGTGCGGGGGCTTCCCGCATTCGGGATAGCAATCGGGGAAAAAATCGGGATGACCAATGAAATGAAAACTCCCAATGAAAACGGGGTCATGGCATGCGTTACAGAAATCTCCCGCATTCGGACTGACAACCGACTTATCAACCAATGAAAATGCGCCTTGAAGGAGGCCTATGTCCATCCGCCCATCAGTGGACGTCTTATGGCTGTAATGATGACGATGATGATACGTACTTGTTAGAGAAGAGTCCGATTTCGAACACGGATTTAGTCTGCGAGCGGCAGGACAGCGCGTTGAACATGTCGAACAGCACGAAGCACGTGAAAGTCATCGTCGTGTCGCGCGGAGTTATCTTGTTGTCCGACATCTGAGGGTAAAAGTTGTGTTATTTGTTTTGTTTTTCTGCTTTAACTAGTAAAGAAAATGTCTGCTATTCTTCTTTCTTGAGTATGAGACACTAGGATTGATCCGCAATTTAAGTCACAGTGGTAAAATCACAGGATGAAGCTTACCATAAATGATCTTCATTTCATTTTAATTCTTTACAAAATAATACTAGAACATTTGACTAGCTAAGATAAGGTTAAATCATAAGAAACCGGTCCCTTTAATAGTGGACTGATGATTGTTGCAACTAACAGGCTGGTGTCCCTACTGCTTCTTGAGGGGTGGTCCAGTTTCCAATCTCAGGGGCTAGGTCTGTTGTAGGCAGTATCGGATAGTAATGGTGTGTTTGTGTCTACACTTGAGTACGTGTGCGTTGTGTTGAGAGAGTGCATGTGTGCGTTTGTGTGTGTGTGTTTTGCTGTGTGAGTGTGTGTGTGTGTTTTGCTGTGTGAGTGCGTGTGTGTCTATGTAAGTGGGTACGAGTGTGCGCGAGTAAGTGCGAGTAAACCGAGTGTGATTGCGCGAGTTCATCGAAGGTGTGCGAGTGTCTACGTACGTGCTTGTGTCTGTGTGTGTACGTATGCCTGTGTGTGGGCGTGTGCCTGTGTGAGTGTGTGTGTAAGTAAGTGGGTACGACCAAGCGCAAGTTTAAATTTTTATTTTATTTTATTTATTTATTTAGGACAACCAACAAAACATTCACTTAGTAAATTCAATTTCACTTATACGGATATCCGTATATAGGTTTCATTTTAAAGTGAAGTCTTAATTATAGGCTGCCACGGCAAGCAATACAATCATGTAAACTGTGTATTATTAGCCTAAAATAATGTTCCACATCAAATCACAGGCATCTGCATCAGCCCTGCGATAATTGGCACTTATCTTGGGTTCGAAAATAATTTCACTGATGCAGAGCCATAAGACAAGATACAAGTATAATGATATTAAACTTTTTTTTTAAATATAATATCTTATCATATTAGAATTTCCGGTTCACGAAGTTATAGATTTAACAAAGGCTCCCAGTATACTAAATATGTCAGTGCGAGTGTCTACGTACATGGGTGTACCTGTATGAGTGCGTATTTTGTGTTCAATGTGTGTTTTGTGCGGTTGTGTGTGTGTGTGTGTGTGTGTGTATATACCGACCTCCCTGTTGAAGACCCAGAGCGTGCCGGCGATGATGATGGCGGCGGAGAGCAGCACGTTGAGCAGCAGCGAGCGCGAGATGATGCGGCGCGTGGTGTCGCGCGGCCGGCGCCGCAGCACCTCGTGGTCTACCGGTTCGACGCCCAGCGATTGCGCGGGCGGGCCTGCGGGGGAACGTAACATATGACGACCTCCGTAGCCGAGAGGCGAGCGCCGGACTATAAATGGCCTTGTTCCGCCGTGTTTGAGGTTCCGGGTTCGATCCCCGGTCGGGTCAATGTAGAAAACGAACTTTTCTATATTGGCTCGGGTCTGGGTGTTGTGGTACCGTCGTTGTTTCTGATTTCTATAACACAAGTGCTTTAGCTACTTACCTTAGGATCAGAGCAATGTATATGATGTTGTCCAATATTTATTTATTTATTTATTTATAGTAGTTACGTACAGAATAGGGGTGACAGCTGCGGGTAAAGAAAATTAAATACTATTTGGTCCGTCAGTAACGATTATCAAAAAATAATTAACTCTTCTTTTTTATTTAGTTCATCAACCAAAAAAATACAAAGATAAATTCGAATAATTTATTTCAGAAAACAGGTTATATGGTGTCAGTAAAACATAACTTATATTAAGGGTCAGTATGGAGATAAATTAGTAATAAAAAGAAATGAAGAAATAATAATAATAACCGGTGTGAAACTTCACCGCACTAGAGGTGTGTCCCACCGGTCTTTAAACGCGCGTCAAAGTGAGGTAGAAGGGACTCGTGACGTCACTTCTATGTAAAAATTGTATTTAGGCGTGACGTAATGCGACATTACAAAACAATATATCTCTGTCATATTATGATTATGTGAAAAGAGAAAAAATACTTGTCCTAAACTGTTTAATAATCTATTTGATAGACGAAGAAAAAACAGTTAGTCGTCATCACTAATGTCACTATGAAATCACAAATGAATAGCTACTCTTGGCAAGCGGCAATAAAGTGCAAATTGGATTGTACCTGCGCCAGTGCAGGCACTTGCAATCAGGCCGTGTGGGGATGAAACCACTCGCCTTCAGCCTAACCAGAGAGCAAAGATAATAAATCACCATCATTTCAGCCATAGGACATTTACTACTGAGCAATAGCCTCCTCCAATAACTTCCAGATTGTCCACACAAAATAGAAAAAATACAGAAGGTCCACTCCCGCCGTTCTTGAAAACAACTGCCTAAATTGGGCTGACTACCTAGGGTTGCTATTCTATATTTTTGAAATAAGTTAGTGTGCTTTATTACTCCGATACATCAATTAGCTTATACATTCGTCTTATCATACGTCTAAGCCTAAATGGGAAGACAAAGCAATATTTACTCTCCTCAACTTTGCTTCTTCAATGACTGTCGTTTTTAACAGCGGCGGCAGCTGCGCGTTGGTTGACAGAAATTATACGTACTAACTTGTTATATACTCACATTTCAAGTTGATGTGTTTATCCTAGCAACGATAATGTAAAAATACCAATGAATAATTTAATATGTCTATTATCTTTTATTTAACGCTTACCTAAAACACTGGTGTTATACCAGCGACGATATGCTAGGGAAAATTTAAAAGCCCATTTCTGCTGAATGTGCTATGAAATGAATAATTGATCGCTATTAAAACTTATCTTTAGCTTTACTACTTACTTACTTTACTTGACTAACAAGAAAAAACCAAGGCCTAGTTTTATATACCTTTCAATATTATTTGGAAATTTGAAGAACGTGTAATCACAATTTTGTGTTGTATTAAAACATCCAAACACTCTGCAGCAGTAATAAAAACGCTTATCCATTTTTTGCATGTAACAATGATCATTGCGTAGTAAACTGTCGTGAGTGATAGCTCTATCCCCGATCGTCCGAGATTTCTAGTAAACGCAATTATCAATCTGTGCGTGACGATTATGACGCTATGAGTTCCGAGTGGACTATCTGTCTAGCGCGCCGGTGCCATACGTAATTTGTGTTGTCCGGTTGGAAGTGGCCAAATCCAGCGGCTACCTGAAACCTTTACCAGGTTGTTCCTCTACCTTGTGGATGGACGTGTGCTGTGCTTGCCGTTACGTGGCCACCATTATAGAACTTTTGTCCTATCGGCCGTCAGTTCTACGTGCCAAGAGCCCACCTAATGCCATTTGCCTAATCTTGCCAATCCGAAGATTTTTACTTTAAATTTTTCATTCTTCCAAATTTGATCGCGCAAAGAAATACCTAGCCCTTTCTATCTGGTTAATTCATTGTAAATAACTAGCAAGTGCTTAGCCATTTAGCCAGCACAGACATAACATTACCCATGAGTATCGCGTATCGCAAGCGAGATGAGCGACAGTGCGGCTATAGACTTCGACAGTCGGAAGCGCAGTGTGTAGTGTATCGAGTATCGCGTACTGACCGTCCATGATGATGTTGATCCACAGTATCTGCATGGCGTTGAGCAGGTTCGGGATGCCCATGAGCGTGGCGAGCGCGATGAGCGACAGTGCGGCTATAGACGTCGACAGTCGGAAGCGCAGTGTGTAGTGTATCGTGTAGCGCGTACTGACCGTCCATGATGATGTTGATCCACAGTATCTGCATGGCGTTGAGCGGGTTCGGGATGCCCATGAGCGTGGCGAGCGCGATGAGCGACAGTGCGGCTATAGACGTCGACAGTCGGAAGCGCAGTGTGTAGTGTATCGTGTAGCGCGTACTGACCGTCCATGATGATGTTGATCCACAGTATCTGCATGGCGTTGAGCGGGTTCGGGATGCCCATGAGCGTGGCGAGCGCGATGAGCGACAGTGCGGCTATAGACGTCGACAGTCGGAAGCGCAGTGTGTAGTGTATCGTGTAGCGCGTACTGACCGTCCATGATGATGTTGATCCACAGTATCTGCATGGCGTTGAGCGGGTTCGGGATGCCCATGAGCGTGGCGAGCGCGATGAGCGACAGTGCGGCTATAGACGTCGACAGTCGGAAGCGCAGTGTGTAGTGTATCGTGTAGCGCGTACTGACCGTCCATGATGATGTTGATCCACAGTATCTGCATGGCGTTGAGCGGGTTCGGGATGCCCATGAGCGTGGCGAGCGCGATGAGCGACAGTGCGGCTATAGACGTCGACAGTCGGAAGCGCAGTGTGTAGTGTATCGTGTAGCGCGTACTGACCGTCCATGATGATGTTGATCCACAGTATCTGCATGGCGTTGAGCGGGTTCGGGATGCCCATGAGCGTGGCGAGCGCGATGAGCGACAGTGCGGCTATAGACGTCGACAGTTGGAAGCGGACGAAGTTGCGGATGTTGTAGAATATGCATTTTCCTTCTTCAATAGCGGAGCTGGTGACAATATAAAAAAATTCTGTCAAATCTCTGTAAATCTGATTTGACCGTTTATTCTCTCTAGGAATGATTAATGATATCAAGCATAATGGCCAACTGGAATTTGATGGTATTGTAAGAAATGTTGCTATTAATCAAGGAGAATTTAAACGAATTATTTAAAACAGTATTTTTTATTCCGAAAATTTCGCGATTGATTAATGGTAATGATATTATTTATTAATCTGTTGAGGTACGGGATTGCTGGTGAATGTTAAAAGTCCGGAGAAGAGTAGAAAAACAATAATGTTAGAAAAAGATTTCATGCACCCGGTCGCGACGGCTCCGAAATATGCACTAAAATGTATGTGGAAAATTACATTAAAAACGATGCGCGGTTATTGCTGACGACAAATAATTTTTTCATCACGTGTAAAGTGCGTTGCACCGAACAAAATCACTTTCAAACAACAAATATATCTGACATTACTGATTGCACAAGGTAGAAAGTTCTTTCATGGGCAATTGTATTCGTTTTTATAATAAATTACCACAATCCATTGTTGAAATGCCTGTATATGAATTCAAATTGCATGTTAAAAGGACTCTAATAAAAAAGGGCTATTACACCGTTAGCGATTATATAAATGATAACAACGTGTGGATTTAAAACTGCTTAGCTCACAACAAATCTTGTAAAATATTCATTTAGTTTCAAAAGAGAACGAGTTTCTTACGCTGCCTCTTCTCGGCACTAGCCCACAATAGTCCCGAAGCAGTGGTAGGGAAAAAAATATTGGGACATGTAATAGTGCCTTATATGGCCAATTTACAGAAATAAATGATTTTGATATTTGATTTTGATTAGAACTTGGGACCAAGTCAGATCGTCCGTCGTAAAAGAAGGTAGTAAATAAAAGTTTAACCAACTCACATGATGGTAGCGAAGTCGTCGTCAACGAGTATCATGTCAGCAGCCTCCTTGCAGACGTCGGTGCCGTTCCTGCCCATAGCGATGCCAATGTCGGCTCGCTTGAGCGCCACGCCGTCGTTTACTCCGTCACCTGGCAAAAGTTATTAAGTTCTTTAAAAATATTCTTGAGCGTTGTGTAATTAAAAAAAAAACTTCATTTCCGAAAAAAAATACATTTGTGGCCTTAGTACAAAAAAGATAAACTAGGTTTGAATATTTTAAAAAATAACCAACCAATTTAAACAATAATCTACTGATTCTGATAAAAATACAATCAACTTATTATAATGAATAATTTAGTGGTTCAAACATAAAAACAATTCAACAATTGTCACTCTCAAGTAGGCACACAAGATGGCGTCAAAGTGGACTTCACATGATAAAAAAATAACCATAAACTAGGTGCCTAGTATGAGTTGCACAAAACAACCAAGTCACTTTATCGATCGAAAAGTAATACAAATTAACATTGACGTTTTGGAAAAAGTAAGCGACGCGACAATATTGTTTTGTGGCACTCGCACTAGGCCCTCTGTTAATGTCAGTCGCTGTCAGATTTTTTTACTTGTCAGTCTTTACAACAAACGTCATCAAAATGTAATCATCTTTCGCCATGATGGTTGAGTATTGCTATTCTATTGCAAAGTAATTCTAGACAAATTGAATAGTTAACACTATGTTAGTGTTAGAGATTTAATTACCTACCTTTAGGTAGCTGTACAGTTGTCCATATAATTTGGGACATCTCCTTTGACACATCAGACATGTCTCTGTTATTAATGGCATTAAAGGCAGATGAAACCCCAGCATTAGATAGAAAACGTACCTGTCATTCCTACGATGTTGCCAAGCCTCTGCAAAGACTTCACTATTGCTAGTTTATGTTTCGGAGTCACCCTGTAGAATACGCTGACCTGAACAGAAAACAGTGATATATAAGCATAAGTAAACTTATTTTCTGTAACAAGAACAAATCTGCTCTCCCTTCGCACAGTTAACATTAAGTATCTAGAAATTAGAACAGTTCTAAATTCAGATAATATAATACTTGAAAAAAAATCGAACGCCTCAGGTAGGACCCGAACCCACGACCATCGCATACCGGGCGGGTGCCTTTCCCCCTAGTTCTAAATTAAACGTGCAACTTAAAGATACAATCAAATTCAGGACATTACTGTACTGTAATCTATAACCTCACCATGTATCACCATGAGGGAGGAGGGTCAAAAAGTTGCTAAAAAACGTCACGTAATTAATGTACGGACAACAGCTCGTCGACCTACCACAAAATGTAAAATTTTCTCATTTGAAAATGATCTTTATATGTCAGGCTTAAAGTTGAAAATCTATTAGAGAATTTTTGGGTACGTCGACGTGCTGTTGAGTGTACGACCCCTTTCGAACATGGTTACCGTGTCAATAATCCTGTCCAGTTCATCGTCAGACATCGTGTCCAACTGTTCGCCTGAGAGAGACTGCGAGTGGAGCACGTCCAAGCCAACCATTTGCGCTGAAACAATAACACATTTATAGTTGACGTTTGGTAGTGAAAAAGTAAAAAAAAAGATAGAATGGAATTGGACACCTTCATCTTTTCAACCGACTTAAAAAGTATTTTTGAAGAAAAAAGAAGGAAGTTCTCAATTCAAATGAATGTAATTTTTTAAGAGTCGTTTTAAAAATGTTTTAAATAGTGACCAAGTGAAAATTTACTTGGCCACATCGTATCTACCGCGGAATACCAAATGAACGCGAAATGAATTTATAAAGGTACATAATTTTGATTTAAGAACGCCCACCAATTAAAATATACAAAAAAATATTAACTGATTATTAATCTAGAACATTGAGAAGAGGAACTTTAATTTTGTTTATTTAGAACATTTATTTCGTTTATTTAGAACATTTATTTCGTTTTTGGCAGCACTGTTCTATTTATGGCTGTCAAACGTCCATGTTTGTTCACTCTTTAATTAGACTATCAAGAAAAACGGGGAATACATCGATATATAATACATCGGCCACCATAGCTTTAAAGACACGGTGCAGTACTGCTCACTCACCGACGGCCATTTCGTGGTGACTATTTTCATTTCGAAGGCGGCGTCCCCCACGGGTTTAGGTTCAGCAGTGGGCTACACACGACCATAGACATAGAGACACGATACTAACTGATGGCCATGGCGGCCGACGGCCGATGGGGCAGAATGGTTGGCAACAGCCAACAGCTCGTCATCAACCTACTACGAAACATCAAAGTTTTCTCATTTTCCAACAGACAGCAGCTTGTCATCAACCTACTACGAAACATCAAATTTTCTCAATCGATATTGATCTCTATTTGTCAGATTTAAAGTTGAAATCGGTTGGATGACCTTTAAACTTTTTGGGTAGGTTAACCTG
Source organism: Anania fuscalis (assembly GCA_950371115.1). Classification (NCBI taxonomy): domain Eukaryota; kingdom Metazoa; phylum Arthropoda; class Insecta; order Lepidoptera; family Crambidae; genus Anania; species Anania fuscalis. The sequence continues at coordinate 3,060,504 of OX493333.1, forward strand.
CCGTTGCTTGTACCGGCAAGCGCAGCGTGGGACGTCCACCCACAAGGCGGACAGACGACCTGGTAAAGGTTGCAGGACGACGCTGGATGCAGGCCGCTTCCAACCGGCCGATCTGGCAGACACAGGGGAAGGCCTATGTTCAGCAGTGGACGTCCTGTGGCTGAAATGATAATGATGACTCACCGACGGCCAATGCTGTGGGCCTGGCGTCCCCAGTGACCATCTTCACGTCGACAGCGGCGCGCCTCAGTGTGGCCACGGCATCTCTTACGGTCGGTCGTGGCGGATCGCAGACACCACATACGCCGGTATAGGTTAACGCTTCCATACTCTCGCCACGGCATAGGGCTATGATTCGGAGACCTGGAAAGAAAAAAAATATAGAAATCGAACGATATCTAACCCCCGAATCGGTACCGAATACCGTACCGATTCGGTTAGGTACGATTGTATCTAGTCTATTTTTTGATGATTGTTTTGTTAGTCTTTCTCTAATACCAATTCTACTTTTGTTAACTAGTGGACTTAGTACTTTTTAGACATTAAAAAAATGCTACTACTTTTTTTGTCATAGCCAAGTTAGGACATTCACCAACGTCCGATTATTTGTCAAAAATTAAACAATAGAATTGCAATTAAAATTATTAAATTACTGACTTTACCATAGTATCTATAATTATGCTTATTTTAACATAGTCTAGTTTCGGCTTAATATAACGTTTACTTACAACCCTGTATATCAAAATAATAATCTTACCCATCCTTCCAATATTGTACGCTTCATTTATAAAGTCATTCTGCTTGTCTTTGGTCATTGGCGCGTAGTTGCCAGAGCTATCGATGTACCGGGTGCAAAGAGGTAAAAGATTCTCTATGGCTCCCTTCACGAACACCTCGTCTTTGGTCTTGCCATCGCTGAATTTGGGAGAACATTTCACTACCATCATTTTTGTTTCGGAGCTGCGAAATAATATTTAATGATATTACTAATCTTGCTTATGTTTCTTGTGAAGCTTTGTTTGTTTGTTTCTCAATTACAGTTTAATTTTTAACGGAATTCGCTAAAATTTGGCTCATTTTTACCACGTGACTATTTGGATTTCCCAGACAGACGCTAGTGTGGGGGAAACTTTAGTCGAATAAAATAAAGACATGAATTTTATTACTTATTTCTTAATTTTTATAAAATAAAATAAAAAAACTTGTAGATATTCATTGTTTTTTATCGTAGGTAAAGTAAACTTAGTAGTAAGCTCACTAAACATAGTGAGACAGAATTGTATCATTCTTGTTGTAATCCATGCACGTCGATGACTTCACTACAACACTATACGAGTAGAGACAGTGGATACGATATGATGCCGGCCCGCTCTAAAATGAAATTCACTGACAAAAGAGGACCTTGTTCAACTAATAATTATTTCATACCTAAACGGAATCTCATGCAGCCTCGTATACTGTTCTCTAATGTCGTCCATCCCGTTCTTCAAGGCACAGGCGAGTAGAGCGCCCTCTGTCGGTTGTCCGTATAGCGTCTCGTCGCGAACGATTGCGTTGTTGCAGAGTACGCCGACCTACGGAGCGATAAAAAGTTGTGTTAAAACACGTTATAATGTATGCATCTGATACTTTGTAAAGAAAATAGGTACTTATTTATTCAAGAATTTACTTATTTATACAGTGTATAAATAAGTAAGTTATCGCCGGTCGAAAACATCCGGGTTTCGACAGGCGATAATGTAAAGGCTTTTGATTCAGCAAATTTTATCGACAAAAAATCCCCCATGTAGGTGTCTAACTCGCCCTCTCTTGAAATGGCAGCCAATTTTTTAAATGTTTGGTATAACATGAAAAAAAATTGAATTTCTATGGATCTGGAAGTGCAAAACATTATGGAAAATTATTCATTTGATGGTAATGATATCGCCGAAACCCGGACAGACTTTTTAATGCAATTTATAGTCACTGTCAAAGGCTAAATTCAAGGAGATTGAAGGCACCTTCATTGGTAGCACGGCAAAGATCTTTTGAAAGACAGAAGACCGCACTTTTTTGCAGTTAGTTATTGGAAAGCTGTTCATTATATTCCTTCACCAATCGATAATGTAAAAAAACAATAGCAAAACTACATGTCTGCCCGGTTCATGCCAGAGTAAATAGCATTCGACGACGAAGGGTAAATGTTAATAGGGTAAGAGTAAGGGATATTTCGCATCTCTCTCTCCTGACCACGTCGCGGCCTTTGTACGCGCGAGTTGTACCCTATTTCTTTCTCTCTATCTTATTCGCTTTCTCTCCCTCTCTCTTTCTCCCTTAATCACTCTCCCTCTCTATCCTTGGACTCAGTGCCTTACCTCTCCCTCATTCTCTCTAACCTCTCACTAACTCTGTCTTACCCTTCTCCCTCTCTTTCACGCCCCCATTCTCTCCTTTCCTATCTCTCTCTACCCCCCCCCCGCGCTGTCTGTCTCCCTCTCTCTCCTAGAGCATTGTGTGCTTTGATCCTGGCCACGTCGAGGTCACAGCCCTTGTACGCGCGCGTTGTACCACGTGCCCTCTCTCTTCCTCTGATCCCTCTCTCTCGCTCCATTTCATCTCTCTCTCCCTTACCCTCTTTCTATCTCCCTCTCTCCCTACGCCTACCTAGAGCATAGTGCACGCACATCCTGGCCACGTCAAGGTCGTGTCCCTTTTACACGCAGTTGTAGCCCTTGCTCTATCTCTCCCTCTCTTCCTAACTTTCTCTCTATCTGATTTTCTAACACTCTCCTCCTAAATCCCTTTCGCTTCCTAACTCTCTCTCTCTCTCCCTCTCACTCCCTCTAGTTTCCTAACTCTTTTTCTCTCCCTGCCTTTTTCACCCACCCCCCCCTCTCTTTCTACGCCTACCTCGAGCATAGTGTGCACGCCTATCCTGGCCACATCGAGGTCGCGTCCCTTGAACGCGCAGTTGTAGCCCTTGCTCTATCTCTCCCTCTCTTCCTAACACTCTTTTGCCCTCTCGTTCCTTTACTCTCTATCTGATTCTCTACCACTCTCCCACTAAATCCCTTTCTCTTCCTAACTCTCTTCCTTACTCTCTCTTTCGCCCTAACTCTCTCACTTTATCTCCCCCTCACTCTCTCCGTTTTCCTAATTGTTTTCTCTCCCTGCTTTTTTCATCCCCCCCCCCCCCTCTCTTTCCCTAAGCCTACCTCGAGCATAGTGTGCACGCCCATCCTGGCCACGTCGACGTCGCGTCCCTTGTACGCGCGCAGTTGCACGTCGCCGCGCGCGTTGTACCCCGTGCCGGTCACTTCGGCAATATGGCCGCCGGACGTAGAAATCGTCGTCACCGTCATCTCGTTCTTCGTTAGAGTACCTGGGGGAGGATCGACGTGACAGATTGTCGTGTTAGGATTTTTTTTTCTTATAATAGTTAAAATACTATACTTTTACAACCGTCGTCTGTTCAACCACAAGGTAGACAGACGAGTGGTAAAGGTTGCAGAAAGCCGCTGGATGCAGGTCACTTTCAACCGGACAATGTGGAAGTCATTGGAGAAGGCCTATGTTCAGCAGTGGACGTCCTGTGGCTGAAATGATGAAGATGCTTTTCTGGATGAAAAAAATAATGTTTTTACTTACCTAGATACCTATCGTTAAAGATAATGTGCAATTTGAAAAAATTGTGTATCGATTTATTTATATATTCTGAAAAAAGGCTAAATGAGATACGTTTATGAGCTGTCATCACGCACTTTTTTTAAATAATTATTTGTATAGCGATATCGAACTATGACGTCACTGTTTACCAAACTCAACTGCTATACTTTTTATTGATTTTGAAACAATCAAAAATCCGTTCTTTAAAAAAAATATAATGTAGCGCGTGATAGGGCCTAAAATTACTAGTTAGTTTTAATAAATGATGCCTTAGCATTATTTATGAATGGTTCAATCAACATCCCAATACTGAAGCCTTACATAGTTATGACCTTACATTTTGTATTAAATCTTGCTCCTCCAATGAGCTGAATCTACTTAAAAATGTATCGGGTAACGTAACAACTCACCGGTTTTATCACTGCAGATAACGTTGACGCAGCCCAGAGTTTCAACAGTGGGCAGCTTCTTGACAATCGCGTTGCGTTTCGCCATCCGCATCACGCCGAGAGCCAGCGTCACTGTCACCACGATTGGGAGACCTGAGAACAAGTCAATTCACCTAAATTATACATCATACAAGGCAATTTTTTAAACTTGCGCGTGCATTATACTAAAACTTATAATTACGGGTAGCGGAACATCTGCTTAATATGGGGACTAATCACTGGATGAAGTTACATGACCCGAAAATCATTTCCACGGATCGCCATTACCACACTAGGGTAATACGTGAAGCGATTGAAATAAAGTACACTAATTTCAATCGGGAAGACGGATTCAAACTGTCATCGGGTTGGAATCCAGTTATTAATAAGTGCAAACCGCGTGTGTCGCCTTTATCAATTAACATTAACCCGGATACTGCGAGTGTTGTGTGTTGCACTGAACCTACTGACTCTAGTTCAAGTGCACAACAAATATCGGAGAGTTCGAGGGTAGCAGAAGAACCGGCCGCCCGATGCAGACGAAGACGCCGCGCACCAGTCCCCTCGTGACCACGACCGTAGCATCACGGTCGAAACGTCGAGGAATGTTAGTAGTATCAATACTACTACATACTATAGTACGTCGCGTTAAGACCCGTTATTATAAGTTTTAGTTATAATACAAGGCGTTAGGTTGAACGCAAGTCTTGAAGAGACTGTTCTTCTTACGATTATAAACAACTTACTGTGGGATCAATAGTGAAATCAATAAAAACAAGAATGTTACAAGTACAAGTTCTGCTTAACTGTGTGTGTGTAATCTAGATATATTAAATCGGTGCTCGACAGAGTGCTTACAGTGTCCAATGTCTCAAGAAAGAAATACTTGTGAGACATGTTACCATCAAAAGTAGCTTTTTGTAGGTCAAAGACAGAGTCAATCGGTATTATGCACCTCATTAGCTATATTTAGAGACGTTGAATCAATATTTGACCCAACGTGCTTCTTGTTGTCTAAGCTATAAAAGGCTTTCATTATACCAAATGTTTAATAAAAGTTCGCGGTAAGACGATTTAGACGATTCAAAACGTACCTTCAGGAATGGCCGCGACCGCCAAGCTCACGCCGATCGTAAACATGTCTTGCAAGGCCTTCCCCTGCAGCCATCCAGCCACCATGATGAACCCGATAATGCAGAACGAGCACATAATATCGGCTTACGTTGTGGGTCACAGCACAGTTCCGGAGTTTATGTAGACGATATGATCCAAAACGTACCTTCAGGAATGGCCGCGACAGCCAAGCTCACGCCGATCGTAAACATATCTTGCAAAGCCTTCCCCTGCAGCCATCCAGCCACCATGATGAACCCGATGATGCAGAACGAGTACATAGACAGCTGAGCGCCGAGCGTGTCCATGGACCTCTGAAGGGGAGTCTTCGGCGCTTCCTCGGCTTGCATCATTCGGAAGATGTCGCCGAATTCGGATCGCTCGCCCGTGCTTACTACGATTCCCTAGATAAGATAAAATAAATGTTAGTCAACAAAGGTTTTAAGAAAAGATATCACAACTAATGGCCCTTTGGAATTCGAATCATATTGTGGTGGGAATCAAAACACGCTTACGACATTACTTAGTTATAGGAATAGAGTTTGAAGGTGGTTTTCATTCCATAAAACAAACTTACGCAGCGAATAAAGACTTATCAATAGCTCATACATACATACAGCACGAATAATAATGAATGAATAATTAATTAATGCAAAACATACCACATTTTACTAATTATAGTCTTCTCGCAACCACGGCCTATGCCATTAGGCCAAAACGTCGAGAGAATAATTAATAAAAAGAGGTATGTGTTGCATTAATAACCGTGATGTGTACAGTGTTATTCAAAGGCTATCAAGGAACAAATAAATTATTATTTCATATTAATATTTTTTATCAAAAATTGCACTAACCTTGGCATTGCCGCATCTCACCAAAGTGCCCATAAAGGCAATGTTGTCCTTATTAACCCTTCCAGCGGACGCTTTATTCGGCAAGATACTCTTGACGGCCGGCTCGGTCTCCCCAGTGAACGAAGACTCGTCAATCGCAAGATCCGTAGAATCGTAAAGGCGCAAGTCAGCAGGAACCCGATCGCCCACATTGAGGTGGACTATGTCGCCGGGCACTAGGTTTCGAGCGAGGAAATGTTCGATACTGCCTTCGCGGACACTGGAAGAAAAATGTATAGTGTATTATTAGATATACAGAGTGTGCAGATGAATAAGACGAGTGTGCAGATGAATAAGACACTCCTTCAAACCACGTGATTAGTTGCTAAAACAACAACTTTTCCTATGGGAGCAACATCGAAATCGTGATTTTTTTTTCAGATGCCCCATACATTTTTATCGATGTATAGGAGTAAATTTGTATGGAGCTGCTAAAAAATATCATTTCCGATGTTGCTCTCAAAGAAAAAGTTGTTGTATATGACCAGCTGATCACGTGGTTCTAAGAAGTATCCTACTCTTTTTTTACACCTAGTATATTAGATAGATAAAACACGACTGATTTTCTTTGGTCTGGGTTAGATCTAGCATAGACCACATCAAAATCTAGCATAGTTCAAAAGCATTTTTATACATATACAGGCTTATTTTACAGTTAACCTTCTACGATTGATTCTGGGGCCTATATGACAACTTTTTTCCCAAAAAATATACATATAACGGTGTATTTTACAAAATAGTATGCGCGTTTTCTTACATTTAAAAGTTGGCCAAATATTATTATGGAATTATATTTGTTACATAATATGAGCACCAACATCAGCACATGGTATCTTAAAAATAGCCATGTATTATTAAAAACTTAAGATTCTTAAAAAATAACTCATTTTTTTAAGAATCTTAAGTTTTATGTATAAGTACAAGCAAGATTCTTCTAATAGAATAACGATTCCATCAATCTTACCAGTTGCAAGATGGCGGCACCAGCTTATTCAGCTCTTCCAGAGACTTCTCCGACCGGTACTCCTGGACGAAGGCCACCGTCACCACGATCATGATGGCTACCGTGATCGAGATGGCATCGTCAAACTGCCGCATACACACACTCACCACTGCTGAGCCTGGAAACAAGACAAAGGGGTATAACTAGCGGAACGTAAGTTTATCACTAGGCCGAAGAGTGGGGATCGCTTTGCGTATCTTAGGAGACGATCATCGTATTAGAGACGCGTGTGCGCGGAGCTAACAACCAATCCCGGCCGGCGATGCAGGCGCGGCGTGCGATAGCCAATCACTTAATCGTAATGATCTTCTGCGCAACTTTAAATTACAGACGTCAATCCGGCAGGCGGAAAACCGTGTGGAGTGGCGAGCATTGGTTCGCAAGATAACCTCAAGTAGTCACGACCCTCAGTCATGAGAAAGCGAGGAAGAAGAAGAAGAAGCTATATTACGTAAGTTTCATAAGGGACACGAGTATATCATGAATGTATCTCCTCAATAGTGCAGGCTGAGATAGTATCCGCTAGGTGTACATATCCAGATATTTCATCTAATCTTCGTGATAGATCAGGATCCTTACTAACGCCTTTCAAAAGGGCTGGCTTCTTGCCGTGATCTTCCTTAGGAGATACACCGGCCGTCAGTCCACAGCTGTAGGCCTTCCCATCACACGTGGTCTTCTAGAACTAATCTGCTACTACTCTCGGTTGAAATCGATGATCTTGGTGGGTAAAATTAGGCACTGTCGTACGGACAGATAGCTTGAAAGCAAAACACTCTTTGTGCCCTAGAATGGACTAACGTCAGTCAGTGGACACTTTCGGCTCTGCAAGTAAATTTAACATAGCTTGGATATTGTTTCTAGCGTTTCGAGGACCAATAAGGAGTAATGTAAATTCTTGTTGTAATGTTTATTTAAGTTACTGAGTTAGACGTACGGAGCGCGTATTTAAAAAATCCGGCTATGAAAACCCTTTTTTTTATTTATCAAAATCCTACTATACTATTTTACCTAAGGCTACATACTTCGTTAGACAGTCTCTTATGTTATCGTAAATAAGTAACAGCCATTGGTAAGTGTTTATATTTGAATTCAACATACATTCGCAGCTTCGTTTAATATCAACTGTTCTATTCATATCTTTCTTGGGAAACAGCCGCGTCGGCTTCTTGTTGTTGTTTCTTTTAGATCTCTGCAAGGGCGATACTAGCTTGAGTTGAATCGTAATCTTAATAAGAACTGTGAAATCTATTGACTATGATTAAGTTGACTGATGAAATAATTCATGAAAATGCTGATAAAATACAATCACGCGATTGTGGACGTCAATGATGGCTGCTCCATTATTCTTCCTAACTAATTGCAGACAGATTTAAACGCAAAAATGATTGTATTGGTTTGTCCTTCTTCAACATCTAAAATGTTTTGTCTGTGACAAATCGTGCTCATATTATGATTATTTAATTAAACTTTATTTTTCATCATTCCAAACGTAACATACTTAATTCGAGCAAAACAATAATTTGTTTGAAGTTTTACCATTTTATTTTATAATCTTAATAAGCGTAGTGAACGCAAAGGATCCGATTTCCTGTGCATATTAAAAAAAAACAAAATTGTCTTTGATCAGGGTGTGTATCGGATATGATGAAACTGTCCTATCTAACAGTTCCCGGTTAACAACAAAACCCTAATACCTAACATGGGATTACGAACCACGTCAGTCTAGCTAGTCTCAAGAGAAACCTAATTCATACAGAATAGGTAAATCAAACCTAAGCATTAGTCTCACCAATTCAGACAAGCTAGTCATTAGTTATGATTGGCTAATTCAAAGTCACGGCTTATTACTCCTTGTACGCCGCCATAATGACAGGCTACAAGGTCAGAACGGGCATTGAAATGTCATACCATAGCCACAAAATAGAAGAAAAAATACAGAAGGTCCACTCCCGCCGTTCTCGAAAACAACTGCCCAAATTGGGCTGACTGCCTAGGGTTGCTATTCTGATTTTTGAAATAAATAAGTGTGCCTTATTACACCGATACAACGATTAGTTTATTCATTCATCTTATCATACGTCCAGGCCTAAATGGGAAGACAGAGCAATAATTAGTCCCCAACTTGGCTTCTTCAATTACTGTCGTTTTTAACAGCGGCGGCAGCTGCGCGTTGTTAGAAATTATACGTACTAACTAAATGTAGTTAGTACTTAGGTACTGTTATGACATATACTGACATTACTAGGTGGCGTATTTATCCTAGCAACGACAATGTAAAAAAATCAATGAATAATTTAATATGTTTATAATTTTTTATTCAACGCTTACCTAAAACACTAGTGTTAAACCAATGACGATTTAAGTAAAATTTAAAAGCTCATTCCTGCTGAATGTATAGTGTTATGAAATGAATGATTAATCGCTATAAAAACTTATCTTTACCTTTACTACTTACTTACTTTCCTTTACTTACAAGAGAAACCTAGACCTAGTTTTATATACCTTTTCATATTATTTTGGAAATTTAAAGAACGTGTAATCACAATTTTGTGTTGTATTCAAACATCCAAACACACTGCAGCAGTACCTAATAAGAACGCTTATATCCATTTTTCGCATAACAATGATCAATGCGTAGTAAACTGTCGTGAGTGCCAGTCTGCTGTAGTACTGCCCCGAATCGTCCGAGATTGCTTATAAACGCAATTGTCAATTTGTGCGTAACAATTTTGACGCTTAGTTCCGAGTGGCCTATCTGTCTAGCGCGCCGCCGCTATACGTAATTTGTGCCATAGCCATGGGCAGGTGCGGGCTTTTAAAACCAACCAGTCTCATGGAGGTATAGAGTGACTTTTTAAATAATATCCATATTTTAGTAAACAAAATTAGGTCTTATTAGGTTTACAAAAATAAATGATTTTATAAATATGAATACTAATATTTTTATATGGTTAAAAACAGACAGAGCTAAACCACAGATTAATCATTTACTTTAGTTCTTTTTTGACCACGAAGTCATTTTTTTTTTAAATTATTATAGCGAAATTACTCCTTTTTCAGACAGTAAAAAGAAAAATATTAATATTTATAGTATTTTTTTATTCTTGTTTAGTGATAAATTAATTTATTATGAGCACTTTGGTTGGCATCGTGCATGTGGTCTTAATATAAATATTATGATAGCTTTGATATCATTTTTATGATTCAATAAAAAATAAGTCGTGAGTGGCGAATACGAAGACATTAATTGGCAGCCATAATTTACAGCTTTTTGTGATACTAATTCAAATTCAAATCATTATCAAATATGAATATCATAGAAATATTGCTTTTAATAAAAACAAACATAGTTACTTTACATTCTAATTGAATCTTTTGCAAATACTTTTTCCATAATTTCTAATTGGTAAATAGTTTCATTATCATCATCAAAAAATTAAAATATTTATAAAACAAAGTCGGATGTTTGATTGGTTGTTATTTTTTGTCATCAGGCTGATATCATGGTCGTGAAGTCTACTTACGAGGAAGTACTCTCCTCGTAGTGCTCTGAAACACAGGCTCTCCGCCTAGCTCAGACGCCAGTCTCTACCAATCTAAATTTTTATAAAACCCAGTGCATTGTCATACTCGTGTTTAGATTTAAGAGTGCTGAGAAAATAAAGATATTTTATTATTTATTTTTATTATTTCGGCGCTGTGTTTAGATAGGCCATTGTAAAGGCAGGTGCGAGCGTACCCTGGAACTTAATTATACAGGCGGTCATATGTGGCCATATGTCATATAGATGGCATTTTAAATGAGCACAAAATATATTAGTCAGTTGTATAGGACAAGACAGACAGTACGACTGTCTGTCTTGTCTTTATAGATCAGTGGTTTGCGTAAATCTATCACATTCCTCAAGTGGTAACTATATGTAGAACAGTTTTGCGCGTTAACTACTTAAAAAGAAAAAAAAAACATTGTTACAAATGTAAGCCTAGCCACTATCTTATTCACACAATTTTACAGTAATCACACTGAGAAGATATTTGCAGACTAATTAAGGAAATAATGTTAGTAGGTTGCCTTTGTTTTGTTCGCTCAAAATAAAATAATTTATCTGTCATCCGAGTTAAGTACTGTTTTGGTTGCCAAAGTACCCGAGTCAGTACTATACTTATTCAGTGCGAGAGTCATTGATTTTTACAAATTTATTACAGAATGTTAATCCATTATCTAGCCTCGCGATTAGACTATGCTATGGCTAGCACATGCTATGCTTAGTGTGGGGCTAGATAATTGGTGTATAGTTAATTCATTTATTTAATCAATTTCGACAAGTCGACAAATGCTGCCTTTTTGACACATGCCCTATTGTAATATCTTCTTGTTGTATTTCGTTTTTTATGTTGTGTATTTTAATACCAAACTCAGTCCCAAAACATTTGCTAAACAGCATTTGTTGTTTTTACAATAGGTATTTTAAATCTATCGTAGCTTTAAAAACAAACGAGCGTCTATTAAGTCGGTGAACCGTGGCTGTAGTGAAAAAAAAACCTTGCAAAAACCGGTCCACGTCAAGTGCATGCGACAATGACCTGAGCACCGCAAAACAAATTACTGGGCACTTACATCGTACATCCGATGTAAGGAAAAAACAATTTAATTCTGAAGCCTGCATCATGGTTAATGATATTTTAGATACTCGAAGCTCAGTCTCGGCTACGGTAGTCGTAATTGAATCATTTAACATACAAACATGTCAATTAACACTTTATTGTTCTTTGGTGTCTTTAAGTGGCCGCACTTGAAGACTGGCATTCGAATGTCATATAAATACTCACATTTATATGACGTTCGGATGCCAGACAATACAATAATTTGATACCACCAAGCCGATGTAAAGCTGAAGCAAACTACGAAAGTACAAAAGAATGGGACACTCTTTAAGATCACGTGTTCAGCTGGTCATATACAACAACTTTTCCTAAGGGAGCAACATCAAAATTGAGATTTTATTTTCAGATGCTCCATACATTATCATCGAGGTATGGAAAAGCTGAAAAAATATTATCGATTTCGATGTTGCTCCCATAGGAAAAGTTGTTGTATATGACCAGTTGATCACGTGGTTTTAAGGAGTATCCCATTCTCTTGTACACCCTGTATATCGTTCGTTCGGACGTATAAACTTAACAAATTAAAATAACCGGTCACTTATACCAATGTTTTGACAAAATATGACCAACTCAAACTAGCCGTGTAAAAACACGACCGTTTTCAATTGTTCATAAATTGTTAAAGGTTTGATACAAGCGAATGTTATTTTAATTTGATAGGTTAATACGAACGAACGAAACACTTTCCTAGTAAGCCTCCTGGAGCCAGGAAGAGAATTGGGATGAATTGACTACTAACTTTCAGATAGATTATCAAAAAGTTTTGGACACGTATTTTCTCTTTTTTCACGTAATCAAAATATAACAGAGATATATTGATTTTAAATGTCGCTGAACGTCACGCCTAGGTACAATTAGTTAGAAGTCCCTCTTCCAAACTTTGGCCGCGGCGCACCACAAAATTCTATAGAAAAATGAGACATCTCTTCTCCTCTCCGCTTTGGTGGAAGCCGGGCCTTTGATTTGCTTTATATTTGTAATTTTTTGGTTAATAGACAAAAGAAAATATAAGAGTAAATTATTTTTTAATAATCTAACTGATACACTTAATAGAATTTATCTTTCTTTACCCAATCATTATCCCTATAAAGGAACTTTTCAATGACTGTAAAACGTTCGTGTTTGGGCACATTCGATTAGTATTGTCGAGCCGCACGGTTTTACTGTCGAACGGGTCGGCAATTTACATTACGCTTTCCACGCGTGAAAGAATAAGAGAGATATGTCACACAGAACAAGTAAGACACGCTACGCTCGGCTCCTTTTCTGTGATATGTCTTTTTTTTGCGAGAATTCTATAAGTATTATGTGGCTAATGGCTATAGGTATTCACATCACATCACATCACCAGCCTATTCAGTCCACTGCTGGACACAGGCCTCTCCAAAAGGAGGATTTTGCCATAATCGCTACGCTTGGCAGGCGGGTTGGCGATCGCAGTTTGGCCAATGGTGGAGAGGAGACGCTGCTGCCCGTCTTCTTATGGCGGTTCTCCTGTAGTCGCCTTTTACGACACCCATAGGAAGAGAAGGGGTGGGGCAATTCTTTCAACGTGCCGGCACCACACGGCACCTATAATATATAGGTGTTATGTATTATTAAATACAAAAACATCTGAATAACGCAAAAACAATAAGAAAATTAAATATCACATGTTTAATGTATGCAACAACTAGATAAACGTTACCAAAACATTCCAATCAATCATAGTATTATTGTTTTGAAGTTGAACGTCTCTAGACAATAAGATGATGTAAATAGCAACTGTGTACATTCAATATCATATTGTATCGACGTCTAAATAAATCAATAAGCATTGTGTGCTGAGTGCTCTAAGTCAACAAAAAGCTAGCTGATCCAACAATTTGTAATTCAATACTCTGCAATACCTAATATTAGTTATGATCTTATTGGAAAAAAATTGATGTTTTATTTGTGAGAGACGAGGACGTTCCCAATAACCTTTCAATTTATATTGATACAGATATCATTTATTATCTTTAATTTTTGATGATTATCTTTAAGACCAGAGTGAATAGGCATCTTCTGGGCAAGCTCGCTTTATCGTAGATCCCATCTATGCTCTAGAGCAAGATTGGGGTCAAGAGTAAGCCCATCTCCAATAAAATAAATAAAATAAATTTAGTCTACGCCTACGTCATAGGCTCTCTAATTGCTTATTTAAGACGAAACTTCAATTTTTTATCATTATTATTTATATCATTGAAAATGACAATGTGATTTTTACAAGACTTCATTATTATCATCATCATTTCAGCCACAGGACGTCCACTGCTGAACATACGCCTCCCCCAGTGACTTCCAGATTTGCGGCCTGCATCCAGCGGCTTCCTGCAACCTTTATCAGGTAGTCTGTCCCCCTTACAAGACTAAAGTTACTTAACTAAATATCTAATACAAATAAACTTGAAATCTAATCGATTTATTCAGACAACATTATAGAAGTTGAAGAAAAGCCTCTTAGGCACTTTACTTGCCATTTGCCTTCATGTCTCGTAAGTCGCAGCGTATCTTTTTGCCCAACGACGCGACGTCTGAAGGCCTACTATGAAAATGTATCGATCGTTCGGACGTATAAATCTAAAAAAAATAATATCCGGTCACTTGTTTGGAATTCATTGATCACAAAGGATTGACTTTGACAAATATTACCAACTCAATCTAGCCGTGTAAAAACCACGACCGTTTTAAATTGTTTAATTGTTGTCAAAGCTTTGATGGTGGACAAGTGAATGGATATTTTAATTTGATCGTATAATAAATGTCCTAACGAACGAAACACTTCCGTAGTAGGCCTCCTGGAATCTTTTACCACACAAAAGGTCGCACTGGTATGAATAAGAACAACAGATATTGGAGTCAGTATATCGACCAATCGACTTGGTGGGTGGTAAGACAATCCAACTGACCATTGAAACACTAACAGAGAAGACGAAAGAGTTTCAAATTCTCTATCAATCAAGTAGTGTGGTAAATATTACAAGTTTTCTAGAATTATTCTCCTAAGATAAAATGCTTCTTTGATTCTATTCGTGATACGAATGCCCCTTTTAAAGAAGTCCAAGGGATACGGAATGGATTAACTCTCGGAACTTTTTAGAGTTTAAGAAGTTTATACGGAGCAGATGATTACAGGTCCTTCGAAAGAACTTTCTTTTGTCTTCAGATGACCTAAGAGCCAATCTGCTTGCATGGAAAAAAAACGAGACTCGTTATAAGTTATAACAAGTGCATGCGATCGTCCACCTCGTTCCATAAAAGGGACAAAGTGATCTCTTCTCTCTAAGTAGCAATAAGGTAGGTTTAGTGAGTTCTTAATGTGGCATAAGACTCTATAGCCCCTTCAAAGTCAAACTTCAATTAGGTTAGACTTAATTTTAAGTCTTAAATTAATAGCAGAATACCAAATATGTCAAACAATAACACATTTAGTATTCTGCTACAAGTTTGAGACTTAAATTTAAGACCTAAATTAGTAGCAGATAATGTGCCAAACAAATACAAAGAGATCTTATTGATATTCAATTAAGCCACTTTTAAATTAGCAGAATTGGTACCCTGATGTGAGAATAGCTACTAAACTATTAAGCATTTAAATAATAAGAAATTAGAAAGTCAAAGAGTGTTCACAGGTTCTTCAAAAAACTTAGGCCTTCAGATATCCTAAGAGTGCTTGCATGGAGTTTTTTTCTGTAGTTGTGTCAACGAACACTATACACGCGGGTATTTATGCAACACATACCTCTTTTTTTTATGTCCCCGACGTTTCTGCCTGATTGCATAGACCGTGTTCGCGAGAAGACTGGCTTTACCGAGTGTATAGTGTTAGTTTCAGAAAAAATACAAAAAGAAAGTTTAAAATATTATATGCATCCTGAATTTTGACGACCTCCGTAGCCGAAAGGCGAGCTCACCGGACTTTAAATGGCGCCTCCATCTCTGAGGTTCCGGGTTCGATCCCCGGTCGGGTCAATGTAGAAGAAACCAAACTTTTCTATATTGGCTCGGGTCTGGGTGTTGTGGTACCGTCGTTGTTTCCGATTTCTATAACGCAAGTGCTTTAGCTACTTACCTTAGGATCAGAGCAATGTATGTGAGGTTGTCTAATATTTATTGACATATTTATTTATTATTATTTAATTCCTTACCAAGCAGCAGAAGTATGAGCGGGTTCTGGAACTGCTCGATGTACTTCTTCCATAGCGGGTCCTGTTCCTTCACCTGGAACTCGTTGGGCCCGACGAAGTTCATGCGATCGTTGGCTTCGCGCCATGAGAGCCCGCGGCGAACGTCCACTTTCAGACGCTCCGCCACCTGAAGGATGAGAATAGAGTTAAGTACTATGGTTGCGACGTTTGTTTAACATTCAGTCATCATTACCATCATTCCAGCGAAAGGAAGTCCACTGCTGAACATAGGCCTCCCCCAGTGACTTCCAGATCGGCCGGTCGGAAGTTCATTCATTGACATTCAGAATTAAAGATTAAGTTGAGAATCCTCTCTCGAGGATCGATGGATTGGTGGGTGAAGAGGAAGACGACAATCTAAGGAGTGATGGATGGATTGTGTGAGGGGTGTCAGTAATTAGTAATCCGGCGTAACCTACATTCGTTGCAACTCTATAAATTTCATCTGGATCTATCGAGAGGTGATTTTAGAGAACCTATAGGGGTGGATTGAAAGCTGATAAAATCATCGCTAGGTATACATTTTTGTGCGGCTATTGTACAAATCATGAAATAAATTCTTTCGACAATTACACCAATCATCTAGTTCCAAACATAAGCGAAGCTTGTACTATGGCGACTATAAACATCAATGATTTGGTACGCTCGTGCTTATCACACAAACAGTTGCCCCTTACGGGATTCGAACCCGCCGCCTGTTTTTGTAGTCCGGAACGCGAACTACTACACCGATGACCGTCAAATAGATCCATAAGTTCACGTTCATCCACTTTGTTCGACACCTGTCGGACGAGAAATACAAGAATAGTGTCAATTACACCTGGGTGTATCGAGAGGTATATTTTTAGAGTATCGATATGGAAGGAAGCTAAATATGAATCGAAGTATTGCTTTCGTTTGAAAATAGATCCGCCTACATCGGATCGCATTTCAAAAATCAACCTATTTGATGAAAAACTATCGCATAAAAAAAAATTCTACCATGACACGTGCTAGGTTATGGGCGTAACTTCTATGTGTTTATTCTTCTAAAATGTGTAAGTGAAATGTTCAGTCATAATTTATGATATGGTAGTTTCAATAAAGTTGAATTTGCGCAAGATGTTCATTAAGTAACACCACTTTTTAAATACGCATACTAGTAGAGTTACATTAATTAAAATCACGCAATCAGCTTCTGATATACAATAACTTCACTAGGTATTCAAGTAAATTTAAAATCGTGCAAAGAAAATCGATGTTTCACATTATCATCGCAGCGTCATTCAGTTTATAACTTTGTAGGGACCATTTCAATATTGTTTTCCATTCATCGGTTTAGGACCTAAACACGATTTTGACCACATATTTTGACCACAAAATATGTTGCCGATGATAACGTTGTTTTAATGACGATAACGTGTTTTTTATGACGACCTCGGTAGCCGAGAGGCGAGCACGCCGGACTATAAATGGCGCCGCCATCTCTGAGGTTCCTGGTTCGATCCCCGGTCGGCTCAATAAATAAAACGAACTTTTCTATATTGTCTCGGGTCTGGGTGTGGTACCGTCGTTGTTTTTGATTTCTGTAACACAAGTGCTTTAGCTACTTCTTACCTTTGGATCAGAGTAATGTATGTGATGTTGTCCAATATTTATTTTAACGATATCCCATTATTTTGCACCCGCTATGTGTATTATGTTATGATTCAACCTCTTAGCTTCTTGGAAACTACATCTACGTTAGTTAACAAACTTGTAGCGAAGCACCTATAAAATAAGGCCTTCCCACACTCCCCTGCAAAGTTATTCGGCTGAGTGAGGAAACTCAGGGGACTACCTTCACGAGCCAAGATATTAAATTAACTACTGAAATCATCTACATAATATATGGAACATTAATACATTGGAGTAAGGCAGCGGTGATGCCGTGCCGGTGGCCGCTGAGGGGTTAATTCCCAATTCAGTTTTTTTTTTTTTCAAAATGGCTTGTATCAGGGTAGCGTAGCAATGTAAGTTAGAAGATGACTCTGAACCTGTTTTTATTTGTTTACACGAGGTTGTTAATTGTTTACTCCAAAGAAACCGATAAACATGACAAGTGTTGTGTTTCTAGCACAAATTGATTTTTTCTATTGTGTCTACTTCGTGGCAACCAAAAACTTAACATGAATTCCGCCCCTAAAACTAAATTTAATAATACATATATGTTTAAAGGCCCTAGGATTTTTTCCCTTTCGTTATAGTCAAAGCCGTTTTACGACTTAATGTTATGAAGCAATAAAAAAACCTGACAGGATGATTTTAGCCATAAACAATTTGGATTCTCACGGAGTTTTTGCTCTTAGTTTAACTGAACGATAATTTAATAGAAGAACGAATATTTGATATTTGTCCTCGAAACGAAATTACAAAATAATAATTTAATTCCAGTAGTTACTAAAGGCACGTGTAGTTGTAATTTGGTATTTATACATATATCCAATAATTTAAATACATTTTTATACAATCTTTACAAAGAATAGGACGCTCCTTAGAACCAATTGATCAGCTAGAGATGTACAACATTCCCTATCGAAGCAACATCGAAATCGTGAATTTTCAGATGATACAATTATAGATAGATAGATACTCTTTATTGCACACCAAACAAAGAAGTTACAGTTGATATTTACAGAAAGATGTACAATTTAGGCGGTCTTATCGCTAAAAAGCGATCTCTTCCAATGCAATGCAATTATCATAGAGGTATGCGAGTAACTTTGTATTGAGCAACTAAAGAAAATACTTCTTATCTAACATCCTGTATAGGAGCGGAAAAGGAACAGATGGAGCACCACATCACTTTGAACTATATAATCTAGACCAATAAAAGAAAACGAGGTGCTCGTCGTAGCTCAGTGGCGACAGCGCTTTGGTGTCGATTACTAAAGTTAAGCAACCAACGCCGCGGTTGTGTGAGTGGATGGGTGACCATTCCGACCATATGTGTAAAAAGTGACATTTATCACGAGCTTCTCCTTGCTTCGGAAGGCACGTTAAAAGCTGGTCCCGGCTGATATCGCTTGATATTAGTCGTGAAGCCTTATGACGCGACGGCTTGAATACATCTGATAGTAAGGTTTAGTCACTGGCCTTACAACACCCCTCCACCAATCCGCACCGGGCCCGCGAGGTAGATTATGGCCCAAACCACCTCATAGTTGAGGTCAGGCCTGTGCCCTGCAGTGAGACGTTATAGGCCAGTCACCAAACATACCTTTTTAAAAATGTTCATCATATGATATGATAAAGTTGACAACCCTAGGCATGGCGCTTGTGTATATCTCAAAAACGCTTACATAGTCTCTCTAAGCTCTATATCCGACACGCACGGGTTGGTAATTACAAATTAAATAGCCAATTAACGTTCGGCTCAATGAACGCGCGCTGCTCATTTATTCAGCAGTTTAGACAAAACAGGTGTCCTTGCTGTTATTGTGAGGGTAAATGGTTATGGTTCGCCCGTTGAGTTGAGATGATAAGAAATAGCCGTCTGCTCTCCTCCTGCTATGATTTACCTCAGATTACCTGATATTTAGGTTGTTTCTGATTTCTATAACACAAGTGCTTTAGCTATTTACCATAGGATAAGAGCAACGTATGTGATGTTGTCCGATATTTATTTATTTAACGGATCACCAACCTACTGTAAAATATCATCTTCACCAGCCTATATCAGTCCACTGCTGGACACAGGCCTCCCCAAAAGGAGGATTTTGCCATAATCACCACGCTTGGCAGGCGGGTTGGCGATCGCAGTTTGGCCAATGGTGGAGAGGAGACGATGCTGCCCGAGAATGGCGGTTCTCCTGTAGTCGCCTTTTACGACACCCGTAGGAAGAGAAGGGGTGGTGCAATTCTTTTAACGTGCCGGCACCACACGGCTGACTGCAAAATATCAAATTTCCGAAAACTATTTTATACTTTAAGTGCAGCTAGAAGAGTAAAATAATTTTATTTTTACGCCAAATGATTACCAGAACTCAATATTTACAGAACGCGTTACTATTCGGCCTTGCTATATTTTCTTTATTTCTAAAATCGTGCATACCAGACTTTACGGTTGGCTTTCGTAATAATTTAGTCTAAACTCTTAAACTAATGTTATAACTGTAAGTCACGAATCAAGGTGAAGTTTCAGAAAGTATTTGAAATATAAATCGGCAACTTGAATATACTTGTTAGGGTAATGAGAAGAAACAGAGACAAAAGACAGGACAAGAGTAGAGAATAGAACGAGACCGGAAACAGGTAAAATGAGACAGGCTGTAAACGTACAATCACGAAATAATTTAAAATTATTGTTTTAAAACTTTAAAATTATGCTTTTTTAACATATGTCTCGTTGAAGCGAATCAAATGATCACAAAATCTCTAGTAACCGTTGAGATATGTATCCAAATTGTTGCTATTTCCGTTTAGTGTAAGCGTGTTTGTGTAAAAAACGTACAAAGTTTCACATTTATAATATTAGTAAGATCTAAAAACGTAAACATGGATATGATTCATATGTAATATTAGATGAGGAAGAAGACAATTTTGTAGGTAATAAATAACACGATATATGAATAATGAAGTCGGTTAAAAATGAAAAACTCGGGACGTCTTTCTTAAAAATTCCCATGTTAGAGCGCTTTTTAGGAATTTGTGATAAATTTTCCGGTCAACTCGTTCAAAATCGTACTCGTACAAAAAGTATTTTGATTCACCTCTAAATTTTAATGCAGTTCTTTATTTATTATAACAGAGTAATTAAGAAAAACATGCTCAGTGATCAATTAAGGTCGATAAAATTTACCGAGCTGTGTCAGGTTATAAAATAGTCGACATTATTACTTAAGTCCATCAAGACGACTTAATTATGCTGATAGCGTGGGGTGAAGTAGGTATCAGACTGACGAGGGTAGACAAATGACGTACATACGTAAAGGTAAAAATTCCACCACAGTCAGCGTGCAGATTTGATTGAAAACGAGTTTAATTTTGACAATAAACATAAAAATACGCAATGTTAACGATATCCGTAAATGTTTTGACACAACTAGTGCCACCAATTTTGAGCGCAAACACTAGGTGAAAAATGCGCAGAAGACCATTACGAATTTACGATTACGTGATTGGCTAGTAGTCCGACGCGCCTGCACCACCGGCTATGATTGGTGGTAGCTCCGCGCGTCACACACACACGCGTCTTTGATACGGTGATCGTCTCGTAAGATGCGCAAAGCGATCTCCACGCTTTGCCCCAGCGCTTAACTTTGCCGGTTATCGTACTGTGCACGAGGGTTGCATCCCTGATAAAAACATTTGTGCGGCTTCGATACACTGCATCAGTCTTATAAAGTCCACAGGTGGATATAGGCTTCCCCATTATCCCCGTAGAACCACCATTTGACGACCTCCATAGCCGAGAGGAGAGTACGCCGCACTATAAATGGTGGCGCCATCTCTGAGGTTCTGGGTTCGATCCCCGGTCGAGTTAATTGTAGGAAACGAACTTTCTATATTGTCTCGGGTCTAGGTGTTGTGGTACCGTCGTTATTTCTGATTTCTATAACACAAGTGCAATGTATGTGATGTTGTCTAATATTTATTTATTTATAGAATGCCACAGCGAGCGGATCTAGGCCGTATAATTAAATTTGTGTGCAAGGGTTAAACCAAAGACTTAGGCCATTTTACAATGTACGGATAAAGTTATGTAAAATATTAAAATATGGAGAGAATAAAAGTGCTTGAATTAATCTGTCATATAGCGCTATTTGACGGTCGTGAAACGCAAAAATCGTGTTTATCCTTCAGATAAGTAAAATGTAGCTTATTCAGAACTTAAAATTGGATCGCTTACATAAGTTACAACTTGACAATTAATTTTTAATGAAATTATTGTACAGACTTTTTCAATTCATATTAAAATGTCTACTGCTCGACATTGGCGTCCCCAAGAGCGTTCCGTAAAGGAAACCGTTTACATCCAAATTCATACCGCAAAATTAAATAATATTCTGATATGGTGTAGTACTCTATAAGTGAACCCTTCTATATTATAAAGCGACGAACAAAAGTCGCACCTTCGTAATGTTATAAGGAAAATGAATAACCTGTTACTGTTATCTAGGATGTGCTAAATATTAATGTAAGCGTGCGTGCGTGAGTTGCTTTGATTTTGAAACATTTTATTAACAAAACATCACCATTGCCATATTTGCTGGATGTTTTGATTATACTTGGGTCCAGATCTCAGATCAGAGAAAGGACTTTTTTTGTTTTTACACAGTTTAATGTGTCCTCATCATCATCACCAGCCTATATCAGTCCACTGTTGGACACAGGCCTCTCCAAAAGGAGGATTATGCCATAATCGCCACGCTTGGCAGGCGGGTTGGCGATCGCAGTTTGGCCAATGGTTGAGAGGAGTCGCTGCTGCCCGTCTTCTTATGGCAGTTCTCCTGTAGTCGCCTCTTACGACGTCAGTTTAATGTGTGTGTGGGAGCTATGGTAGGAGAAATCCGGCGACAACGGTGCTCTTTGAAATTACGTACGACGCGACTTCTCCTCCATTAATATTTCTATGGTTCAGATGGATGTAGAATTTATGTGAACAAAGCTACTGTCATTTTATAAAGGTTTTTCTTGACGATTCATTTAATATTCTCGACAAAAATATTCATAAAACATAGGTACATAACGTTGGGTTATCTTGAAAAATATTTATTGCTGGAGCACCGTAGAGAATACTACAAATAAGAGCTTGTTGTTGGAGGAAAAATATTCATTTTTAGCATCATGTCATTAAAAGTCTGGATACTGTTTTCATGAATAAATAAGTATGCGTCAGACATCTCAACAATATTATCGGTATGGTCGTCAAGTAATGAATTACCATCCTTGCGTTACGAGGTACTAGAACATGAATTTCAAAAAGCGGCCAAGTGCGAGTCGGACTCGCGCACGATGGGTTCCGTGCAATCACGTTTGTTGTATGGGAGCCCCCTTAAATATTTATTTTATTCTGTTTTTTTGTATTTGTTGTTATGGTGGCAACAGAAATACATCATCTGTGAAAATTTTAACTATCTAGCTACCACGGTTCATGAGATACAGTCAGGTGACAGACGGACGGACAGACAGACAGACAGACAGACAGACAGACAGACAGACAGACAGACAGACAGACAGACAGACAGACAGACAGACAGACAGACAGACGGACAGCGGAGCCTTAGTAATAGGGTCCCGTTTTACCCCTGGGGTACGGAACCCTAAAATTACACCGGCATTAACACAAACGGAATCGAATAAGGCGAATCACTGCACCACTACACTGCTTCGTATTTGATTTGAACGCATTTGTCATTTGAGAAATTTGGCTGAACCAACGTTTCAAAGCTGCAATATTAGACGCTTTCATCTGAATATATCTAACCAGCCCTAAAAGACCTTCAGACCTATTTGCAGTAGTGTACTAATTTGTCTAGCAATCCACCAATAATAGCAATAGTCTGACCTATGCAAATTAAGCCAGAAGTGGGTCAGCCAGCCCATTGGAGTTATGGCCTATACTTATCGGCGGTTGTCAACGCGGCATTGGACATACAGATACAATGTGCTCATACTACCTAAAGCATAAGTTAAATAAGCTTCTGTTTGTTTAACTTATAGTATCCTTGATAGTACTATAGTAATTCGACGTATTACAAAGACACAAATATGTGTCAATTTTCCCTTAAAGGTCAACATAGAAATTATGCTTTGCACACTGAAGACTCAGTAGCAGATTTAATTAGATCAAGGAATTCTTTACGCCTTACGTAACACATACTTCTTTTCTTTACTCACTTCATCAAGTTTACCTACCCTCTAAAACCCTGAGAAGTGGCCAGCCGCACACAGTTCAGTGCAAGTCTGACGCCACAGGGGATGTCGTGGTGAAACATCTAAGACTTCGTCCCTAAATGAACCAGTGCAATGCAAAGATGAGGGCCCATGTTCTTATCACACCTGTAACCTGTTGGTGAATGCCATGTGGTGACAATGTCGCTACGATAACCATAAACGACTAGCAATTAGCAATATTCGTAAAATAAATTACTAAGACTTCTTTCCCCAGGGTGACCA
This sequence comes from Anania fuscalis, assembly GCA_950371115.1. Taxonomy (NCBI): domain Eukaryota; kingdom Metazoa; phylum Arthropoda; class Insecta; order Lepidoptera; family Crambidae; genus Anania; species Anania fuscalis. The sequence goes on from OX493333.1 coordinate 3,084,601, forward strand.
GGTCTACTACTTATAACGACTAAACGTATTCATAGCTTACTTAACTTAGTAAGCAAATAAAGATTTGAATTTGAATAGCAACCAACCTTTCGAGCAGGACCTAAGAATGACACTTGTGCAGAGGATGACGTACCTCCATACCTAATAGCTATTTGTGGTGGAAACGTGTCCAATCGATGTTAATGAATATTAATAGTATATTACTAATTAAACATGTCCACAACGATAAAGGATTACTTAAAAGTTCTAGAGCTTTCTCGATGTGACTGTATTCGGGGACGCCGACTCCGTGGGTGCTCGGGGGCTCGAGCACCCATGAGTAATAAACAGTGGGTGCCGAGCCCCCTTGAGAATAAACATCAAGAAACAGATCAGTAATCGCATTTTAGGGATGGGCGTTTTTTCATTACCCAAAGACCCTTTTTCAAGACATCAAATGAACATGAGCACCCGTGAGGTTTTCTAAAATCTTTCTTGGTCCAAAGAAAACACAGCTCTAATTGTAATGCTTCGGAATCCATGTCCTTAATAATTTGCTTAAGTCAACAATTGAACTAGCATTCGTTTCGAAGTCTTGTCCTTTATGATTATCATTGAAAAATAGTTTAGTTGATTAAGCGCTTATCCATACCGTTCAAGGTACAGGAGGTTGCTAAGAAACCAAATCGTACAAACATACTTTCGAATAAAACATTATCCCTCTTTCTGTTTGAGTATTAAAATAAAACCTTTTTGAGAATTTGTAATAGCGGGCATGATGTGAATCCTTGCAGAACACCCTATTCAGCAGCACCCGTATTGAGCAACTCCCGGAAATGTAATTTCGTTTCGGATTTATATTGAATCCCTTCAAATCTGATTTGAGACTGAACGTTTGTGAAAAGTGAGGCCAGTTATTATTACATTCACAAGCTTAGTGTAGCAAAGCTGTTTTACTGAATTCAATAAAGAACTGAATGATTTTTCTGGTCAGCTTAATAATCAGTTAATGTATTACAATTTTTTTTAGATATTAAATATTTACTCAGTCCAGGAGGTGATAGATGGAGGAGCAAAAATGCAACCACTTTCTGAATTTCATATCAACGTCAAAATCGTAAAAAATAATCATTACACAAATAAAAATTACGCCAGATCAAGATGACCTAGTTCCAATAATAAACTAATTTCAGCTATCAGATAAACTCATGTAAGCAGAATTGGCAATGCTAAAGAGTTCTACTCTTTCAAGACCTCAATTTGTGGAAGTTAACAATTTTGCCACAAGTCTTTAGAAGCGAGAGATGAGAGCAAGGACGATGTCAGATTTATTGAACTCAGCATAAACTATTGACACACAAGGAAGCCGTAATGACCAGAATCCAAACACGTAACAATATCATCTGAGTTGAGATAACAGATCAGTTATGAAACACGTGCTGCGGTTTCAATGTTATTAAACACCGGCTGTTGAATCCACAATGAGTTTCAAACACCACGCTGCCGTGTTTGTTAAATAGTTATTTTATTTTACAGATAAGTCTATATTGATGTCTGATTGTAGCCTAAACACAAATCCTAGTAATCTCTCAGTAAGTCTTCCATCTCAGGATTTGGTTGGGGTTCACTGGCAGCTGTAGCTAGTGGGCAACCATTTCTAGGTTTGACTGAATTCGTTTTACAGTTACGATACGACTAAAAATCAACAATTATCAGGGTCTCCCGAGCGCGGTATTATTGTCAGTGGTAGGTTATGTAGCGGGTACTTGGATAGAAACGAGTGATGGGGAAAGAGGTGTGCCAAATGTTCTCAGTCTTTGACATACGCCCAAAACGTCATTAACGTATGTTTTGTTTTCTATTGGCAACTGTGAAAATATTTGTCAGTATTTGAAAAGCATACAATCCCACACTTAAAAGCGTATCTAACCATATTATTGCGTCAGTTTAAACTTAATTTATGTACGAAAGCATATTCTAGATTTGGTGTTTTCGTTGTTTAGAATAAGTCTTTTAACGTGACATTAATAAATAATTATCAAGTAATAACTGCTAACAAATGCTATAAGTCGCCATAGTACAAATATTGTTTAATTTGGGACTAGATAATTGGTGCAAGTGTTAGAAGAACGTCTTAATTATTATATCATTGCGAGGGACCATAACTTTTACGTGTACAAAATAATATGTACATAAAAATATTCCGTCACATCACATTTTTCAAATTACGCGTGTAATTTGATAACATTTGAAATTGCCAGTTCCGTGGCATTGATTACAATTTTGATACGCGTCGTGGATCATGCTGTGATAGTATTTTATGGTATAGTTTCTACGCTATACGTGTATACATACGTCTATAATATAATGTAAGGTTTTCTAAATATTATCATTGTCACAAAATAGTCAATTACGATAGTCACAGCCGGAGGATTTAAAAAAAACCAAAATTTATTTAATTAAATTTAATTATAAGGTAAAAGAATTACAATTAAAATATAACAGCTAGGATAGGTTTGACATCGAACGATGCTTGTTACGAAGTGACGATTTGGATGCCCTCAGCGCACGGCGACAGCCGAAGTAGGTTGCACGAGGAGCTGACTCTGCAGTCTGGCGTTTTCGTCGTTCTAGGTTATTTCGACATCGTAGGTAGCAAAGCATATTGCGTAGTCTGTATCAGCGATCTTCATATAGGTATTATGTGTAACACCTCCCCTCAAAGATCAGCAACTATTTGAGGACGTTTAGCGAAAATGTTGCTGGGACTGGATGCAGCTTTGCTCTTCCAGGTTCGGCGTATGTCGTCTCGTTAGTATCTTCTGCTTCATGATTTTCGTTTGGCGAGCTGCGTTTCATCTTGTAACGGCGAATGATGAATATAGTAAGTATTACCAGAACGATAATCAGTATCCCGTAGAAGGGTCCCGTAGTATGATATATAATATCGGATGATGTGTGATTTATGGTGAGAGGCTTCTGTAGTAAGATCTTGTCGTGGATGCTGTGAAGTCTCTCCAAGTTTATTGTGTTAAGTTGTATTTGCGGCGGCGTCTCGATGGTTGGAATTTTGACGTCTGGAATCATCATGATTTTAAAAGGTTGACCTTTCACTTCTCCGTCATTATTGATGATAGTGAACTCGGCTGTACGTAGTATACACTTCATTGGTATTGTAACGAGGTAACTGCCTTGAAGTTCGACGTAATCTTCACGATCGCAGGTGAGTCTTGTTCTTGTAAGATGAGGTAGCGAGATAGTATAATGCTGGTCATCAATCTTCTCCATAGCTTCCTTAGTAAGATTGATGGTGGTGAAGTTGCAGGTCTTCTCCAGAGATTGTTTTGTGATGAGCTGGTGTACGCAGTCCGTTTCAGTGCGTATATGGTGATAATACGACTCATCGCAGAGATAGCCTGTATTAAACTTCGGACATTCTGTCTCTATATATACAAACGAATGATCATTGGTTGCTATATAAGGATGTGAAGGGATAAAGGCTTGGTGGGCTTTGTTAGGCACTATGGATAGTTTATAAAAATCGTACAAGTCCACTGATACTATAGGTAATTTAAAGATAATAACTAATTGCTTATCTATAAAATAAGAGCCGGGCCTTATTATGTCATAGTACTCCCGTGACTCTAAATTTAATATATATTTTCCTCCGTATATTTCCCTAAGCTTATCTAGCATACTGTTTAATAAATCTATATCTATCATACTATGATGCGTAGTCGACGCATGTATAAATGCTAAGCTATTTTCGATCTTAACTAACTCGTTTAGTAAATCGGCGACGTTTTCGCTAATTATAGATAGTAATTGAGCGAATTTTGCAAATTTAGTAAGATGGAAGTCGCTTTGAGAAACTTTATCTACTATGGTTTGTAATGTGATATTAATATGATTTTGATTTTCTACTAACTGTGTTATTATAGACGATGTCTTAGTAGTCCAATCTTTAGTTATGCTAATATGCTTATTGTATTCTGATACTAATTTATCCTGGCTAGTTTGTACGTTATTTAAGATATTATTATAATGAACGGCATCTTTGTAATCTAAGTTGCCTGTTATGCTCTTAATAACCGATCCCAATCCGTCTACAAGGCCCCTTTTGGATCGATTGGGTTCTAAGCTTTTTAATTGATGCAATGCATAATCTAATTTATTATTAAGATAAGTAATTTGAAGCTCGTATAAAGAATAGGTATCATTAGGCAATTTAGTCTCGTAGGTTAATATTTGACCGCGTAATATAGTTATTGTATTTTCGATGTCGTCGAGTCGGATGCGCTGTAAAAATGTGTGATAGTGGGTTATGAGGTTAGTCGGTCCTAAGTTAAATGGTAAGAGTCCTGGTCCATAGTCCAAACTTTCAAGTTTTATCTCCTTCGAGTGCGTCGTCTGGATCAGCAACAGGATTCTGTAACAATTTGGCTGCTTTAGGTACACGTTTAAGACGTGATTTAGCGACGGGTCCTCGTTTTTTTGAAGTATAGATGTGGATAGGTAAATCGGCTAAGACTGTATCTTGCGTATAGCGTGATGCGATCTTTTGCCTACTAGCAAATGGGTTCTTAACGAACACTTGCTGTTGCGGTGAGTATTCGACTTCATCTTCACGGGTTTTATTTTGATTATCTATGAGAGAGCTACGTGTTGCTAATGAAGACTCATTTAAAGTATCATAAACTAACTGCATTTGCTGTCTGTGTGTCTGCATGTACTGTTGTAACAATTGGGCAGTGGGGTCTACGTCAATAGGGCCTCGCGGGTCGTAGTGTCCCGTAATTATATCGAACGGTCGGCATTTAGTAAAACTATGTATAGAGCTGTTGTAAGCGATGACTGCGTATGGCATTAGTTTAACTATAGGTTCGTCTTTCTTTTGTAGTTTCAGTATTCGGAGATGTTCGAGCAAAGTCGAGTGGAATCGTTCTATGTTACCATTGTCGTTTGGTGCATGAGCGAGAGTCTTATGGTGATTAATATTATGTACTCGAATAAATTCACTAAACAGCTGGTTTGTAAACTCCGTGCCGTTGTCGGTAACTATAGTCAAGGGAAGACCGTGATGGGTACAGAACTGTAATAACGCTTGTAAGATACTAATAGCTGTACCATCGCGCAAATAGTATGCTTGACCGTATTTAGAAAAGACGTCAATAAAAGTTAAATATTTCTCATTTTGAACTGTAAATAAATCTAGGTGTAAGATTTGAAATGGTTTAGTTGCGGGTGGAACTATGTTAAACTTTTGTTTAATTGGGTTTCGGTCGTACTTAGCCTGACCACAGATTGTACATTCGGCAATGAATTTACTTATGTGTTCCTTCATCTTAGGCCAATAGTATTTTCTGGAGAGGGCAAGATAGCATTCGTTGATGCCTCTATGGTTGGTCTTTCCGTCGTGATAATGCTGAATGATCTCCTGTTGTTTTAAATATTGTTTAACATTTTCTAATTCGACTTTAGCTAATGTAAGGTTCATGCTAGAACTTTTAAATTTCTCTTGTATGATTGGTATGATTGAATACATAGCAAGAGGTGGATGTACCAGTAATGCTGTTTTTATCTTAGGATGAACATATTCTTTAATGGCATTAACAACATCTTCTTCAAGATGAGATTGAGATAACTGTATAGCAATGCGTGTATGAGTGTCGAATGGTTTAGTCATGATAGGTCGTCGTTTTACGTCTCCTACAACTGTCATATGTATTTGTCGGTGAAACTTATTGAGAGGTTCGTCAGTGATTGGGACTTCAAGGATGGGATGTTCGTTACTGGTATGTGCGGTATTGGTTGATGAGCCTGCGATTGATGGTGGTTTTTCGGTCGGGTTACCAGCGAGAGAGCTAATCTCTTCGTTGTGTATCTCGATCCGGGATAAGGCATCGGCATTAGTATTATTCTTGCCTTTCTTGTAAACGACAGTAAAGTCAAATTCACTAAGTTTTAATCGCCATCTCGTTAAGCGAGAGTTTGGTTCTTTGAGACTCATCATCCATTGGAGAGGTTTATGGTCAGTTACAATTTTAAATTTTCGTCCAAACAAGTACGGTCTAAAATACTTCGTAGCCCATACTATGGCGAGGAGCTCCTTCTCGATGGTGCTATAATTTAGTTCACTATCGTTGAGTGTTCGAGATGCATAGGATACAGGCTTGTCAGAGCCTATTGGCCCTTGTGATAGTATGGCTCCGATAGCAAAGTTGGAGGCGTCTGTCGTTAGTATAAAGTCGCGAGTAAAGTCCGGGTATTGTAAAATTGGATCATTCTGTAGTAAAGTTTTACATGTCTCGAAGCTATTAACGTAATCTGAGTCTAATGTGATCTTCTTTCCTTTTTTTAAGCAAGAAGTCATTGGCTTTGTGATACGGGCAAAATCGGGAATGAATTTTCTGTAATATCCAAGTAGTCCTAGAAACTGCTTGATTTCTTTACTGGTTTTAGGAATAGGATATTTATTTATGGCGGATATCTTGTCAGGATTAGGCTTAATGCCGTCCCGAGTGATTACATGACCTAAATACGCTGTTTCTAGTTTTAAAAACTCTGACTTATCTAACTGGACTTTAAAGTTAGACTCTCTAAGTCTCTGTAATACTTTTTCTAGGTTAATTATAGCTTCCTGCAATGAAGTGCCGAATATAATTATATCGTCGAGATAAACCAGGCAAATCTCATTTTGGAGGCCTCTTAGGACATTATCCATGATTCTCTGGAATGTAGAAGGTGCATTTTTAAGTCCCATGGGCATACGAAGAAATTCGAAGTGCCCATGCTCTACATTAAAGGCTGTTTTATGTATGTCCTTGGGGTCGAGCTGACATTGCCAAAATCCTGATGTGAGGTCAAGGGTCGTGAAGTATTGGCACTTCCCTAGCTTGTCAAGGACGTCTGAGATGTTTGGGATAGGGTATTTGTCATCTATTGTCTTTTCATTGAGTTTTCGATAGTCTACAACGATGCGCCACTTTTGTTTTCCTGAGGCGTCCGCTTTTTTAGGTACAACCCAAATAGGCGAGCTCCAGGCTGACGATGAAGGTCGTATGATTCCTTGTTCCAACATTTTGTTAATTTGGTCCCTAACTTCCTGCCTATGGATGAAAGGATAGCGGTAAGTTTTAGTGTATACGGGCACCTCGTCAGTAGTGTTGATACTATGTTTTATCTGGTTCGTAAAGGTTAACGGTTCGCCGTCTATGTAAAAGACATCAGCGAACTGTGAGCATAACGCTTCTATGTTGGCCTTTTCCTCCGCGTTCATATGGTCGGTCCGCAAACGCGATAATACATGGCGGACGCGATCGCTATGTGTTTCAGTTCGCGCGCACTCTATATTAAAAATCTCGCCGTATGCGGGGCGGTCTAGTGAAAAGATTATGTCATTTGGTGTAGGGTTTTCGACCTCGACTATGCCGCGGCTGTTTTTAATGGTAGTAATACATTCATGGATTATGCAATTACACATTATCTGTTCCTCGATTAGTACATCGCCGTCCGGGGCGTTAATAGGTAATCGTAACATCTTAAAACTTTGGGCTGGTATAATATTCTCGTATAAATTTACGTTACGAGAGTTATACATCTGTATGGGATTTACGGCAAATTTAGTTTTTAACGTATGATCTTTAAGATTTATATTCGCTTCCCATTTAGTAAGCAGATCTAAACCTATTAAACCGTCAAAGTAATCATGAAAACGATATATGAATAATTTAATATCATCGGTGTCGCAAAATTCCTGGAAACAAGGTAATGTGATCGAGTGATCGCTTCGCGTAGTCGCGTGCACATTAGTCACCTCGAATGGATCGTAATTAATAGGATAGGTATTAAAGTAATTATGCACTGTTTCTGGGCTAATAAACGACTGGTTCGCGCCGGTGTCAATAAGGAGTTTTAAGGGCGGATTACTAATTTGTATGTAAGGTAATTGTCGTTGAGTTTGTAAATTTAATTCTATCTTGATTTTTTGTACGCAGTGGCTCTCTGAAAATCCGGAGTGGATTGTGAGCTAGACGCTTGTGGCTCATCGCATGTCGGCGTCTCGTCGGTAAATGTCTCGGGTTGCAATATGTTGTCGTCACAGTAATACGAGTCATTGTAGGTCTGTACGTTGTCTTGGTCGTAATCAGAATAATAGTAATTATTATAACTAGTTTCGTCACAATAATTACTATAGGGATTTTCGTCAAAACACTCGTTGACATTCATTTCCCTGGTCTTGAAATAGTTTGAAGGTGGGGGATTGCCCTGTCTACGCCAATCATGACCGCTAATATTTAGAGGTAAAGTCCTAGGGACAAACGGTTGAACTCCGCTCATAGGCCTGGGGGCTGGTTGTGAAGGCTGATTTCTATTCAAACGAAATACATTGCTTTGGGGGTTATAATTGGGTGGTAAAGCACGGAACATTTGCTGAGTTCGGGATGGCATGCCCAGCTGTCGTGCTGGAGGCTGATGCTGGTTTAATTGAGGGTTAAATCTAAACGGTTGTGGTGGATTGCGTTGCATATTATTATGCGACTGAAAATGCATAGGCCAATTAGGCACAGAAGGTTGGTGATGGACAGGCTTAGGTAATGGCATGTTAACAATTGGCATATTAAAAGGCTTAGAACTAGATGTTTTAGGAGCACTGTCATTTCGTTGCTGTAGATAGAGTATATTTAACTCTTCTTGAACGTACTCTAAAGCCTTTTCGATTGTTTCAGGCCTCATGCATCTAATTCGGGAACCAAGTGGCTCTTTTAGGCCACGCACGAAAGCCTGCATGGTTAACTTTTTGTATAATGTGCGTTTAGCTTCTATAGTAGTAGCTATCGTTTCGTGAAGCGAAACATATGTCATTATTGTACTTAATAACGTCTGACAGTGGTCGTAAAACTCTTGCGGTGTATTATTTCCTTGCGATGCCAAGGAGAGGTCGTTGTATAGGGCGGTTTCGTCGCGCTGGTCTGAAAAATTATTAACAAGAGCATTCCTAATCCCTAACCAATTTTCTGGTATGCCGTTTGAATTAATCGTCCTAGCGGCAGGTCCGGTAATTTTATTTAAAATACCATTTAATAAGCACAGATTAGTTAATTCGTTCCCTGGTGCTTCTATCATATATGTGGCTACTAACTGATCACATATTCTAATAAACCTAGTGAGAATATTTGGATTCCCATCAAATTCGGGCACCAGGCGCAACGCCTTAAATACGGTGTCTGGGTCTAAAGCCATATCTAATGAATTACTAACTTCTAAATTTCTATTAAAATCTAGTTCTCTTCTGCGAGACTGCCGATTTAGTGCAGATTCGCTGGACTCACGATTCTTAGGATGAAAAATCTTGGGAGATAAGAGATAAAGGTTTACACAAAAAGGAAAGCAACACTAGAACAATTCGAGTGCACTTACATATATAACATTTCTGGCTTTCTCTGGGTCGATGTCTTGATCCTCCTCCTGGCTGCAGACCTCGTGGTTCGGATACTCGATGCGGGCTTGATAGCTCAACCAGTGACGTAGCGACGGGAGCAACCGATTTGTAAACCTGGATACCGATCGCGACGCGCACTGACTCGAATATCCTACCGACTGCGCCAATTACGATAGTCACAGCCGGAGGATTTAAAAAAAACCAAAATTTATTTAATTAAATTTAATTATAAGGTAAAAGAATTACAATTAAAATATAACAGCTAGGATAGGTTTGACATCGAACGATGCTTGTTACGAAGTGACGATTTGGATGCCCTCAGCGCACGGCGACAGCCGAAGTAGGTTGCACGAGGAGCTGACTCTGCAGTCTGGCGTTTTCGTCGTTCTAGGTTATTTCGACATCGTAGGTAGCAAAGCATATTGCGTAGTCTGTATCAGCGATCTTCATATAGGTATTATGTGTAACAAGTCTCTCGTTTGAAATGTACACAAAACAATCAAACCAAAAAAACCTAATAACTGAAGGAATTGATCATAATGATGGCAACAGTTTATGTCGGCCGCAGCGTGTCGCCACATTTCATCAATAGCATTGAACGCGTCCATCAAATAATTGATAGTTATAGCAGGCAAATAAAGTTAGTAATAAAATTAGAAGTATTTATCGATTATTCAGTAGAGAGGTGTGTTTTGAAAGCATTTGAATCGAAATCCAATTCGAATACAAAATCGCAAAAATCGTATTTGAATTCCTAGGGGCTAGGAAATTTGCTGGGTACTGTTCTTGGGATTTGGGAGTTATTAACGGATATACGAGTAACACAAACAAGATAAGGCCGATCGTCCAAAAGACAAAATCTTCGGAAAATAAAACAAGAGATGTAGCCCCATTACTAAGATGTTTTGTTGTTTCTGACGTCAAAGTAATAAATTAAAATTACCGTCTACATGTGTCAAGCCTTCAACAGTTTATGAGCAATTGAAAGCAGTCAAGATATTTACACGGTTATAGCATTTCTAATAGAGATGTTAATTTATTAGGTTTGCACGTCGCGTCCGAACGAACAAAACCATTTTCGCAATAGGCCTGAAAAGCGAAGAATTGTTGTGGAGCCTTATCACTAATTGTCATTTCCAAGGATTCTCCTTTTTTCTCAGCTTTATGGGATACCTTAAAAGTCTATTGTATTCCGCGTTGTATAAAAATGTATGGAGCCTCTACAGTCGACGGCCGTGCGCATCTGTGGCACCCTTTGCGAGTATCCTGCGAGTATACTGCGAGTATTATCGTATGCGATCGATCGCGCGCGGCTGCGATCAACCGCGATTCCCACATACAGTTTGGCTTTAAGAAAATCAAGAAGTCTCTATTTTTGGCGTTGAACATTACTGGCTGATTCCAGAAGCAATCAATATATTCAAGTGGGTACTCCTTCAATTGGTTTAGTCGATAAATGCAGAGAGAATGTCTCCTGCCAGATCTGGCATTTATAGAATTTGGCATTATCAGAATCTGGCGTGTCTAGAATCTGACATTTGTAGAATCTGCCGTTTGTAGAATATGGCATTCATAGAATCTGGCGTTTTAAACTCGTCTGACATTTCCAGAATCTGACATTTATCGACTTAACCCTTCAATTCGTGGTCAAGTGGGTAAATCTGATAACAGCTAAAATAAAATGAGGCTTACCTCCTCCCACGTGAGGATGGAGCTCTCGACGGCGCTGAGCCACATGTCTCCTGCGCCCGCGGCCACGTCGCCGGTCCCGCGCCGCCCCCCGCCCCCGTCGTCCGCGTTGGAGTGCTGCAACAAGAGACCACGTTGTTACATACAGACAAAACAAAAAGAAACATCCATTGCTTTGACCCTTAAAAAAAATTGTTAGGTCTGGAAAATGCTGTTACGCATACCTTCCGACCGCGGGGGCGGCCGGGGGTTATGTGGGACTCCGGCTCTAAAAGAGCCGCATACCCACTAAAAACCAGACGGTGTCCCCGGTGCCATTAGTGAGACGAAAACTATGGGTCAGCGCCCCAGGCCTGGGCCACGGGCATTCGTCGAAATTTTCCGATGATGTATTTCTGTTGCCGCTATAACAACAAATACTAAAAACCAGAATAAAATATTTTTTAAGAGGGCTCCCATACAACGAACGTGATTTTTTTGCTCGGTTTTATAGATAATGGTGCGGAACCCTTCGTGCGCGAGTCCGACTCGGACTTAGCCGGTTCTTCACTTACAATTAGTATAAAAATACTAGTCCTGTCTCTCTCTCTCGCCAATATTAAAGCAGTGCAGATACAGAATAAATACAGCGGAAAATTTTGTCGAGGAAAATAAATGTCATTTCTAGGGTAAGTGCTCCATGGTCACGGTACTACAATATCTGAGCATGATCAAAATGTTCATTATGATAATGACAGCATTGTACGTAAAAATATACGCAATTTGAGAAATAATATGTGAGTGTAGTGGGATATGCGATGCTCTATCACGGTATTCATTGTACCGCAAGGTTCATTATTTCAGCCACAGGACGTCCACTGCTGAACATAGGCCTTCCCCAGTGACTTCCAGATCAGCAGGTTGGAAGCCGCCTGCATCCAGCCTCGTTCTACAACCTTTTCCAGGTCGTCTGCCCACCTTGTGGGTGGGCGTCCCACGCTGCGCTTGCTGATACGTGGCCTCCATTCCGGAATCTTTATTACCGCAAGGTTAATCCAGCATAATTTTAGTAATGAAAATGTTATTTAAATGTACGACATTGTTCGTACAAGTACATTTATCATTAGAGATATTTATTTGTACAAGTTGACCGAAGCAGTGAGACCATGCACAGCTTGGAGAGCGCATGTCTATGTAGAATTTCCCCCTTAGACATTGGTACATCTCCTATCATGCCTTGCGTGTCCCTACACCTGCACACGCGAGGATCTTTCCATGGATTTTCCTGATTGATGACTGAAAGGTTCAGGACCTAAAACGAAAGTGCATCGTTCGGTCGGTCGTATTATCCGATCAAAGTAAAACATCCATTCCCCCGTATCAAAGGTTTGACAATTTATGAACAATTGAAAACGGTCGGGTTTGTTACACGGCTTGGTTGAGTTGGTCATATTTTATCAAGGGATTGACACATGAGACTGGCCATTTTAATTTGTTAGGTTTACACGACCGAACGAAAGATACACTTTCGTGCTAGGCCCCCAGTTTACGATAATAACTAAACATTATCTCTTTTTAAAGAAAGCAGGGATTTTGCAAGATAACTGTGTCACAGATAACTAAATCAAATCATTTATTTACTCAGAGACTATTGAACTGAGCAATAAAAGATAAAATGTATGCCAATGCATTCAGGTCAGGCTGAAACTCTGCAAATCCATAGTCATATCTGTATTTATAGTACAAGTTATACTTAGACAGACTCATAAGTGTTTTTTTTTAAATGGATTTACCAAGTTTTTTGTTAATCAATAAAGAGTTGCCTGTACCGAGGAATATACAGGGTGTCCCGTAAATAAAGGATAACCTTGAAACAAAATACATATTCCATATATTGTTTGTTAATATTATCATGGCGAACTACTTTTGTTCTATGTCTATTGCAAATTTCACAAAAAAATATCGATTTACCATTTAAAATTACCAAACAGCCGATTGAATTGTAAAGAGAGACAAAAAAACAATATAATAAAAATTATTATGCATATTTTATAAAGTTATAGAACTTAAGTTGTTCAACATGATGTATAGAATTTGGAACACCCTTTATTTATATAACAAGACATTGTTTGGTCTTCTTTATTGGATCCCATTACCAACAAGTTCTGTTTACTTGACCAACAATATAAGGTCCGATTTTATTAGTGTACATCCTGTTAACCTGTGACTATATAGGTGAAAAGCAATCGTAAAAACCATCTTTTAAATGTCTATCATAAAAACTGAAAAAGTTAAAAATCAAAATACAAAATAACAACATCGATTTCATATTGCATAAACTCTGCCTATCTTCAACTCTTTCATGCTCTGTACAAGGGGAAGGAATAAAACAATAATCAGATGGTTAAATGTACCAAAGATAGGACGAGTTTATGCAATATGAAGTCATTGTTGTTGATTTTGATTTTTAACTTTTTTAGTTTTTATGGTACATATTTGAAAATTGGTTTTTACGATTGCTTTTTACCTATATAGTCACAGGTTAACAGGATGTACAGTCAACAGCACGTCGACCTACCCCAAAAGTCAAAAATCCTCCAATAGATTTTCAACTTTAACCCTGGCATATAGAGTTCATTTTCAAATGGGAAAATTTGAGATTTTGTGGTAGGTCGACGTGCTGTTGTCCGTACACTAATAAAATCGGACCTTATATATGAGACAACTCCGTAAGTTCTAAGGCAGGATTACGTTTTTTGTCGTTATTAAAGTTAATAGCAAAATTTCCTAGCGTTTTGTTTTGACTACAGACAATACAAAACTGATCTTATAATACATATAAGCTACAAACTGGGACCAGCATGCGTGAATATCGACGTGAATGAGCGTGATCGCAACGCATTGTAATTTTCTACGCTTGCATTAGAATTAGAAATGCAACTCATTAACTATTGTGTATGTCGTGATTATTGTCGCAATCCGTCTGATATAGAATTCCAGGTTGTGGATTAATCCAGATAATTTCAGATTCTTTGTTTTTAGGGTTCCGTACCCAAAGGGTAAAACGGGACTCTATTCTATTACTAAGACTCCGCTGTCCGTCTGTCTGTCACCAGGCTGTATCTCATGAACCGTGTTAGTTAGACCAGTGTTTCCCAACCTGTGGTCCCCGGACCCCCAGGGGTCCGCTGACCTGTCTCAGGGGGTCCGCTAACAGAGAAAAAGAAGAAAAGCGTATTAGTGCAGCTGTACGGTTTAATGGGTCCGCGGATCGTAGGTATCTGGCGTAAGGGGTCCGCCCTTGAAAAAGGTTAAGAAACACTGAGTTAACAGTTGAAATATTCACAGATTTATGTTGCCGCTATAACAACAAATACTTAAAAACAGAATAAAATAAATATTAAAGGGGGCTCGCATACACAAACGTGCTTTTTTGCCGGTTTTATTGATAATGATACGGAGTCGCACCTGGCTGGTTTTTTCTACGCAAACTTTTGCGTAAAAACGGCTCCTTATGTTTATTTAAGTCTAAAGATTAATCAACTTTTTTGAAGCGTTACGAACTTAATCCTACATTTAATAAATTAAGGTGTTTTAAGTTCAGTCGCAAACTGATAAGGGGCTGCTGTTCTTAAGCATTTTCATAAATAACTCAAATTTTAATTTAGAAGCAAGACAGCTACTTCACAAATTAGCATGTCTTCTTCGTAGTTAAACGCCAATCAAAAATCGTTTTTTTTTTTTTAATTTTTAGTAAACATGAAGGTCTTTTATTAAAAGACTTCAATGCAGATTCAAATTTAAAAATAAGATAGGTTTTTTTAGATAAAATTATTTCCCATTTTTAACCTTTGGGGTTGACGCAGGACAGCCGTACACCCATGGGATATGTATATGGGAAAAGTTTTAGGGCAAACAAATTGAATTCGTGAACGACGTAATTTGATTCTCTAGAGAACAGTAAATAGATGACCCTTAACTGGAGCAGACATGTGACGGGCCGGAAAACGTGTAATGAACGAACATGTATTTTTATGTTCGTTACCAATAACGATCTAGGTAACGTTATTAAGTTATTTTAGCCTCATTTTTTCAAGTAAATTTGGAAAAGCTTTATTCACCCTATAATTAGAGGTAGGATCTAAGCATAGAGTACATTGCATGCCTTATAGAGTAAGAAATGACAGTTAGCTTTAGGGTTCCGTACCTAAAGGGTAAAACGAGACCCTATTACGACGACTCCGCTGTCCGTATGTCTGTCAGTGTGTTTGCCTGTCCGTCTGTCACCAGGCTGTATCGTATGAACCGTTACAGTAGAAATTTTCACAAATAATATATATCTGTTGCCGCTATAACAAAAAATACTAAAAACAGAATAATATTTACAGCAAACTTGATTTTTTTCTGTTTAATTTGATAATGGTATACGGAACCCTTCGTGCGCAAGTCCGACTGCACTTAGCCGGTTTTTTAAACTTTCCCAGGACAGTTAAGAGTTAACAGGATTTATCATTTTATACGACATGTAAGAATGTAAAATAAATCTAAAGTCTTACAATTTGATCAGATTAACGAATAAGTCATTTGACACCTTAAATCTTTAGTTTGCATTGATAAAGGTTTAACAGGTCAATTGTTATGTACCATATTAGTCTGCGGGACTATTAACCACTTATCTTAATCCCAGTCTAAACACTTGTGTTTTGCAGTGCAGTGCTGCGTCAATCATTAGCCTGGGAGGCGAGATAAGCTCTCGCTTGCACTTCGGGGGACAATATGCACTCGACCCAGAATACTGGATGCGGAAACTGAAGAGCTATAGGAGGGTCTACATATTAGCTATTGGCTAGTTTTGTAGGTAGATATCAGCTGGGCATTAACGGAGATACTCAATATTACGGGATGTTATTGGGTCAATTCATGATACTTAATAAGGGGCGTCACAAAATGGGTGTGCAAGGGGCGTGCAAGGAGGTATCAGGGACACGCGGATTGAGGGGCAAAAGACGGGTGACTAACTCACGAGTAATGCCTAAACTGCCCAGAATAGTCTATTCTTTTTTTTACAACATCCCATACATTGCTCTGATTCTAAGGTAAGTAGCTAAAGCACTTGTGATATAGAAATCAGAAACAACGACGGTACCGGTATTGACACCATAAAGATGGGTTTTAGCGGACCAGAACGAGTTAATTATTTGCTTGATATTCATGTTCCTTTAGACAACAAAAAGCAAGAAAAATAGCCTCAGGTCGCCAAAGGCATGAAGACTCATAAACGGTCTGGACTCTCTGCTTAGGCAAATCTAAGACAGCCCAGAGCGCATCTGTCCACCAAACTTCGTCAGAAGATGGCACCCCGTTATGACTGTTCGAACATTCGTCTGCTGTTTGCGTTAAGTCAAAGAGCATTATCAATGCATGCCTAGAACTTATTTTCTTGAACGAAGAATTTGATAAATTAGGGTAGAATTTACATCAGCTTATTCATATTTTTAAAATAATATTTAAATTACCGTGCACACTACATATTTTAATCACTCAATAGTTGCATCGGTCCTTGATTGCAATGAACATTGATCAACTACAAATCATTTCTGTGTGACACTCACTTATGTATTTATAGTCATTAAAGACCGATCAAACTATCGGAAGATGCGCAATACATGCGGTCTTATAGCTCTAGTTAGTCATATTGTTTAAGGTTTTATATTATATTTTTTGTTACTAACACTATTTAGTATTAATAATTTTACTAACACTATATGGGCTTGTATGTTAAGTTTACTGCAATAAACGAATTTTAGTTTATTGTTCAAAGTTTTCTGAGATCTGTAATCAGAGTCGATACGCAATCATACTCAAACCAGTAACATTTGCGTTCCATCCTAGCACCATCTGTTCAATCTACTTGAGGCTAGCGTTCAATACCAATTAAGGTCGTTAGTTTTCGGCAATTTTTAACAGACAGTAAAAATCTTACTTCTATTCCGTTTTTTGCAATTTTTAGATGACGATCAAAATCTTCGTTTATTTAGGTATTATTTAACGTATTTGGTCAGGTCAAAAAATAAGCATACAAAAAGTTATTCGTGACGGTCATGGGAGCTAATCACAACGTCAATTTATCATAAACACATGAAATTATATCTAATTTTCCTTAAAAAACACCCTACAAAAAGCGGTATTTCTACCGTAGAATCAGCAGCGCACAAAACACTGACGCGAATGCGCGCGCGCCGCACGCGTGACCGCCTACACGCGGCACAGACAACTGCAACTGACCAACAATTACAATAAACTGTGCATATTAATTCCGAGACACAGCGCGTAGAAATTTTACTATTCGACCAGTGTATAAAAAAAACCGGCCAAGTGCGAGTCGGACTCGCGCACGTAGGGTTCCGAAACATTTTCTATAAAAACGGCAAAAAATCACGTTTGTTATATGGGAGGCCCCTTAAATATTTATTGTATTCTGTTTTTTTAGTATTTGTTATTATAGCAACAGAAATACATTATCTGTGAAAATTACAAGTCTCTAGCTATCACGGTTCATGAGATACAGCCTGGTGACAGACGGACAGACAGACAGACGGACAGCGGAGCCTTAGTAATAGGGTCCCGTTTTACCCTTTGGGTACGAACCCTAAAAACCATACAGTTTTTTTTTATAAAAGTTTTTTTTTTCCAGTTTTCGATGTTGCTATCCTAAAGCTGGTTTTCTACTATGGGATATTATAAATAATAGTCAGAGATATTTATCATATTACTTAGCCTTTACAATGTGAGATCTTCTTTATTAGATCACTTTTCAAAGTAAGCCATTGTGGGTTTATGTCATTAGCCATTAAAAAAAATGTTTTTTTTAATATTTGAAAAACTGTGGTTTGGATACCATAATAGAGCTGCTCTATTTTTTTTTTACTTTCACTTTTGGACATCCTGTACCTATTATCCCAGCTTATTGTTATATTGTAATATACTTTGTATAACTGTATATATCACTCAAGACTACAATTTTAATTTTCTTTGTATTTACTTACTGATTGACGTATGAACAGCAAACAGCTGTTTAAATTGATTTTCGAGTGTCATTAATTTGCATTCAGCTCTCGTACTATTGTGTGAGTGAACTGTGGAATGAAACACTATGAGTACAAGTAGCGGCACCGATGTTGAGCGCTTGGTCAAAGATGCGCAGAAAACCCTTCGATTACACGATGGGCTAGACGATATTATATCACCTAAAGGTGATGTTTATTTTTACAAAAAAATATTTGCCATTCATGCGACTTCTAATCACGGAGCACATCATACGTCACATAGTTTGAATGTGTGAGTAAAGATACGTTCACTGATCAAGTAATCACTTTGAACAGGCTTACAAACTATGTCATCAAGTCATTTTTTTAAAAATAACAAGTGCTTTAATATTTTTTTTTTCAAATTAGTTTGCATAATTGTTTTAATATACTTTAAAAAAAAATGTTTAGCAACGGATGTCATATGACTGTAATGATGACGATGATGATGGTCATTAAATGTGCCTATGTTCAATTCTGATTCACAATGAACTGTCAACTGACTGTTTGACTCTGATTATGGATGTCAATTGACTGTTATAAAAGTCTAAATACTTAACAATTTGGTATAACCATGACCAATAACTAACTGAATTTAGTCATTACCATGAGTTAACTAAGTTTATTTAAACATAAGTTAGTAATATGTGGCAATTTCACACAGTTGTTATTGGAGAGATGAAGGTTAAACCAAAACTGTGTTAAATATTGAGATTTTCAATGAGTTAGTAGATGTATTGTTTAAAAATGGACAACAAAGTTTGTCTTTTAGAGTTTCTGTCAGATTGGTTGATTTTATGCTCTTATAAAACTTTATTTATAGGTATACAATAGGTATACATTTGACGTTTTTCATGTATTATTTAGTTAATCATTTTATGTTGGATATTTATTTGTGATTTTATATTTTATTGAATGTTAATTTTGGACTATTTTGTATGAAAAAATGTATTTAACTTAATGATTACCTTGTGTGTTATTATTTATTCATATAATTGACAAGATCTCTTAAACATCATTAGAATATCCAGTCCTGATACCTACCTACTTAGATAAGATAGTTTTATTTATAAAAAATCAAAACAAAATTATCACATTCTATGTGAGTGTAAATTTATCAATACCTTCTTTGCTTATTCAGATTACAGATAGTAAATAATAACTTTGATTTGGATTTTATTTTGTATGTTTGTGTATATTAGTTCTAAATATTTTTTATTTTTGTAATTATTATTAATAACACAATCAATACTAAAATATTTATTGATTTTGTTTATTAGTGTTACATATTAGTTGTAAATGTTTTTTTGTAAAAATATTATTGATAACAATGCTAAAATATTAAAAGTTTTTATTCCTACTGTTAAGTATCACAATATTTTGTCATCACTTTTTCACAATGGTAAAAAGGCTAAAAATAGGCTTAACATACTAAAATAAGAAATTGATGATGTTCTAATTCATCCATAAGTTTGAATATGTATGAGCAAGCATGAGTGAACATTTCCACTTGGATGGAATATTAGCATTGATGAATAATTTTACTTTCAGGACCAAAATGCCATGTGAATAATCATTCTTGCTATGAAGTAACTGCATGTAACACTGAATTTTTAATAAATTAAAAATAGTTTAATTCTGTTTAATACAACCTTTTTTTTGTAGCTGAAAAATTTAACTACACTGCTGTCTTATTTTAACAAAATTAAATTAGAGTGGACAGGCACTTATAAATAAAATCAGAAAAACAAATGAATTGATTTTTTTGGGTTCACCAATTCTAATGATTTAAAAGTAAAAAATTGATATCCTTGTGTTTAATAGAGCTATTAATACATGCTGATAAGTATTGATTCTATAAAGTTAAATATAATTTGGGGGAGGCCTATGTATGTTCAGCAGTGGACGTCTTGTCGCTGAGATGATGATGATGATGAAAGTTAAATATGGATATTTAAAGGTAGAAATAATGGGGATAATTTTTAAAATTATGTTTTTGCACTTCTACGCTGTTATTAACAAAAATAAATATTACACTAAAAAAACAACTGCTTAATAAGAGAATTGAAAATCACTTGGCTAGGATGTAGTGGCGGGCATTGATTTTATTTTGAGCAGTAGATACTTATTATTAGTTTTATTGTTGACAATCAGTGGTTTTCATTTTATAATTGCCTATATGAACCGCACGCCCCTACTAGGATATTCACTAAAGGATTTCTAACTGATAAGCATCGTCTCATTAATGTTTCGGTTATAGACCGCCAACAACCAATGAAAATACCTTGTTAGCGCATATTGTAGTACCTTATTGGGCAAACACCTAAGGCATCTATAGATTCTGTTTTTATGCAACATTTCCAATAAGGATGCTGTTTTAATCATTTGCAAAGCATAAGTAGCAATATTCTAGCTTGCTTGAATAGTTTATTTTTATGAGAAAATAGCATCAAACAAGGGGCAACTGTTTATTTGACCATAAACAACTTTACACCTGGATGTCATACTGTCTGTTATGATTTCATGAATTTACTATGTCATAGTACACTCTGTTTTGTTTGGGGCTAAATAACTAATGTAATTATTGAAAGCACCCCCAAAATACGGCGTCTGCCAGCATACCCAGACTTGATCTAATTAAGAAAATATTGTCTCCTGAATTACCCTGAATCTAAATAGAACCATTTTTATTTAACTGCGAATCAATAAAGCACTTTACAGATTAGGTCATCAATAAGATAATTAAAAAAATAAGTTTTTGTTTAATTGGGTACAAGCAAACAATCGCGGTAAAAGTGCTAGGTATCACGCGGCGAGGAGAAAGTGAGTGGACACTGCTTTCAGTCGCCTATGACATGTGGAATACGCAAACTGCTCAGTCAGCCTAGATAGAATTTTAATTAGAAACAAAACGAACCTCCAAACCTACCATATTGCAAACGAGAATGTTATATCGTGATCCAGGCCGTCAGAAACCAAGTAAAGCAGGTAGTTCAAGAGTCAGGGGCCGATTGCTCGTAACATACGTAACTACTTCTCGAATATACTACCAACCGAAGAAAAACCTAATCTTACTTACCTACATTAAATATTAACAATCGAGCAGATCAATAACTTAAAATGGTACACAAACAAAATCAATAATTTCAACAAATGACTAACCACACTTGCGGTGTCTTGGCTGTCTAGCGAGTATTTATCCGTTTCTTTCCCTTGGTGGTCGTTGGAGAAATTCTCATATTTGCGCGTGGGGCTACTTTTCATTGTTCACACAAAGCTTATAAGCTTAAGCCTTGAAAGACATTTTCTTGCACCGAAAAGACAACACGAAACACCAGCGCAAGAAAATTCACTGACTGATTCGTTCGTATTCTGGCAGGTTGCTGACAGCCAGACTGACATTGACAGAAAAGCAGACGCGGCTCGAAATGACAGATGTCAAACGGAAATTAGAGCAACGGCAAAGACAATGTACAATTATAGCGTTATTGTTATTTTAACGTGATGTTATTATCTACATTCAACAAAATGTCCTTTTCGCATGTTTCAGGCATTATTCGTTTTTTTGGAACATCTTGTATGTGAGTATGTTATTTAGTGCCGTTCTTGCAATATTATTACTTGATAATCCACTGTGCATTTCATCCCATCTACTAAAACGATGGTCAACAAGCCAGTTTTATCAGGTAACAGGAATCAAATTCAACTCTGCTATGATTGTATTGTAAACCATCAGGCGGATCAAGTTCAGTTCAGGTGGCCCTGTGTAAAAGTTTTGGAGGTACGATAGATGGCCAACACTCAAAAAATGAAGTAAACTAGACTTACCGAGTCAAGACTAGGCAAGGCGACCCGATTAGAAAAACGACAAAGCCGGAACCGGAAAAGGTAATAGGAAGACTGAAGGTTTTGTAATTTTTGTATGATCCATAACTATGAGTTAGGACGACCACTGATCAAATAATACTACCACTGATCAAATAATATGAGGACGACCTCCGTAGCCGAGAGGCGAGCACGCTGGACTATATATGGCGCTGCCATCTCTGAGGTTCCGGGTTCGATTTCGTCGGGTCAATGTAGAAAATGAACTTTTTTTATATCGTCTCGGGTCTGGGTGTTGTGGTGCGAACGTGTCCATGTTTCCGATTTCTATTAAGTATAACACAAGTTCTTTAGCTACTTACCTTTGGATCAGAGCAATGTATGTGATGTTGTCCAATAATTTGTATTTATTTGGTACTACGATGATATCTAATTAACTGAACCTCAGTTGAGTATTTAAATTATAAGTTTTGAAACTGATACTCATAACGAAACAATGTAGAAGTAGGTAGGAAAATGTTCTAAACATTTTTTCCTGGATTGATCTGTTTCCTATTGTTTGAGGTCATCCGACTTAATAATTTTCCGCCTCTCTCGGTTTTGCTTCATTTCTGGCGTTAAGTTCGTCATCAGTAAGTTTAGTCGGGTTTGCGAATTTTAAATAAGCATAGGGTCATTCCATTATTTGCATCGACAATTAATAGCTATAGAGATAGTCACTAAACTAATTCAAATAAATGTTACTGAGAAACATCGAAAATAATGGTAAGAAATAGCTCTGTATGTTTCTCCTAAATTATAAACCAGTTGTAGTCATTTCAGGGAGAAAATATTTTGATCTAAGTACTTACTAATAATTTTATATTCATTTTGTCTTAAGTTTTTTCTAAAATGCTTGAGGACCTTCATAGTGGAATTAATTAGTTATGGCAAGAATAATAGTTTGTTTACATGTTGCGACGGTTCAGGAAAAAAAGTTTTTTTTTTCTTTGGGTGGTTTGTGGCAGGCCGTCGACATACCATCCAATCGCAATTTTAGTAGTATTTATGAACTTACATTGTCCTATCATTGAGATATAAAAATACCCTATCATAATAAAATGAGTATTGATTCCTTGAGCTTACAAGTTCCATGATTACTATTAAATTTAGACGTATTATAATAATTATGTTTAATGTTGGTAACATTGTGAAGTTTCTTTGACTAATCTGTAGAAGTTTGTCATCTTCGCGCCAATTTTGGATAATTGTTTGAGTTGTTTGCGATTTATTTCAAGATTTTATAAAATTCCGTGCCAATAAATACAAAATGGGAAAGTCTTTACGAAAATGTGAAGTTTGTGGGATCAGACGCGTTAATAAAAGTGTTTGTAATATATTTATGGCCAGATTTCCACTTGACCCTACCAGGTTTGTTAATATGCGATATTTTAAAATATTTCTTATCCTTCGAGTTTGTGTATTGTTTTGACCGTGTTAATAGCAATTTGCAACGACAAAGTGCACTTCTATAGTTGATATCTTCTCATAAATCCGCATTAATCGTGCCTTATCATTGAAACGATAGTGATGAAATAAAATTATCGATAAATGAAATTTATCGAGTCAGTACACCAATAAATTTACTTAATTTGACGATATAAAATATTTAATATTTATTTTAGATGCCGTTTATGGGTAAAATTAACTGGAAACGAAGATGTTGCCTATTTACCTATACAAAAGTTAAATAATTTTTTTTTGTGTGGAAACCACTTTTTAAGCGCCTTTTATAAACAAGGCAATCGATTAAAAAGGAATGCCGTACCTTCCTTGCAATTGAACATGCCACCACTACCTGATCAAACCCTTTTGGAATTTCCCATTCCCATTTTTGTTTTACCTGATAAAACCAAAAAAGGTAATTTATTATTTTATGTTTGTTTTTTAGGGTTCCGTACCCAAAGGGTAAAACGGGACCCTATTACTAAGGCTCCGCTGTCCGTCTGTCTGTTTGTCTTTCTGTCACCAGGCTGTATCTCATGAACCGTGATAGAAAGTTTAAATTTTCACAGATGATGTCCCTAAATTAAGAAAGGGAAAACTCAAGGATAAAAATGCTAGATAATGGGTTGTTTTATACAAGCTAACTTTAACGGACTTATCTACTTTTCAGTTTTAAAGTCAACCAAATATAATTATACACTTACAACAATAGTTGTACTATGTCAATATTAAACTGCAATTTCTGATAACTGCGGTCCATACGAAAACAGAATATGTGTATAGTGTGTGGGAAATCTCCACTTATATTAAGAGGTAAAAGTTTGTAACTTTTCAAGTAAGGGATAAACTCTACTTAAGGACAATAATGCTGGATAAATGGTTGTTTAGTACAAGCTGACATTAACGGACTCATCTATTTTTCAGTTTTATGGTCAACCAAATATAATTATACACATACCTACAGCAATAGTTGTACCTACGATGTAAATACTAAAAACAAAATGTGTATAGTGTTTGGGAAATCTCCACTAATAATAAGAGGTAAGAGTTTGTAACTTTCCAAGTAAGGGATATATTGTACTCAAGGATAAAAATGCAGGATGATGTTTTGTACAAGCTTACTTAAGAGGACTATCTATTTTTCAGTTTTAAGGTCAACCAAATATGGGATTGGAAAGAAATCAAGCTCCCCACTCTCTCCCTCCCCCAAACCAGCCGCGCTTTTGCCCCGACAGCGATTTTTTACAACGAGTGAACTTCACGGCTTACTTGGCATGCGCCGAAGATACAGCATTCATTAGAGTAATAATAACTCATAATAATGTAAAAAAAGAAAATAGCTTTGGTATGTTTTGTATTACATAATGTAATAAATACGTTGAATTTAATTGTTGTTTTTATTTTAGTACATACAACTGACATATTTTAATGGTATAAAGTACCCACCCGACCTACCGATTGATCGCGGATTTATCGATATCGATAGATAAGAACGATACAGCTTCGTCAATCCCTAGCTTGTCAATTAGTGTGACAGTTGTGTTTTTAAATGTTGGTACAAGTTCAAATTACCAGTGCGATACAAATTTCTTCCATAAATCGGTTCAGTGGCTACTGCTAGAATGCCGACTCTGATTACGTAGTATTTAGATCCTCATTGGTTTGTGGCCGACGCCGGTGGGTGTCCTCTACCTGTTTTACCTCCAGTGGTGGCCCTCACTGTCTAGACATGCAATCTTCATTGTCCTTACTTAACTGGGCGGTAACGAACGAACGTACACGAACTCTATCAAACATCAAATCTGTCAAATTTTGTATGTAATGACGTACCAAAATTGACAGATTAGACAGCTTTGAGATTGTTAATGGTTACCCCGCTGATAACTCCTTATTTGGTACATAATATAATAATACTCTTACATTGGTAAAAGCAGTGCCTGCTTCATCCTCAAATACCGGAATCTTAGTGTACTCATTATTGCCATCACTATTTTTATAATTACGACGAAACATTTGTGAACTCACTTCACCTACGTAATATCACTTATTTATGAAACATGCAACCAAATCATTTTTCATATTACCTATCTTAATTTATAGTCAAAACATGGTCAAAACAAAATCATTTACCACTCAAAGTACGACATAATCTTTTTAGTTTAACTCATGAACTGAGTATAAAAGTCAGTCGTACGATATGAGCAGGATAAAATATAATTTTCGCACAATGGGAACACATACAGCAGGGCCAGGGCCAGCAGCACTTCGCAGTTTTATCAATCACAATCAAGGTGAAGCTAAGTTACATTTTGGGAAGTGTTTAAGTGCCCGGAAGAGGGCCTATATACTGAATAAGTAAATGACTTTCCAATTGCCAAAAATATTTACTTAATTATAAATTGCTATGCAAAAAAAAACAGCTATAGGTTTGATTTGTGTAATAGAAATATCTAACCCATCTGCCCTTCTAGCATGAATAACAAAACACGATACGATATGTTAAGATGTAGCGATTTATCGACACCCAACTGTCAAAATATGAAGTTTTATCGAAACAACGAGCATGACCGTGACGTCACCGGCACGTATAGGCTCGCTGTTTCCATAAAAGTTCAAGATGGTGGCTATAGCCAGGTTCCTTTATCCGAGAAACGGTTGGTTTTGCTAACAGATGGTAGGAATTGTCAACTTGACATACTCAAAAGCGTTCCTATAAATGACGCTTCGTCAAATTTTGTAGGAACGACTATAACGGCTCGTTACTTACGCATAGTACAATATAGGAACCCGGTGTTAGTAGATCATATTTTGACAGTTGGGTGTCGCTATATCGCTATAAATCCAATGCCTAATGTAAGACAGGTCTCAACGCATATTATTGTAAAAGATGAACAACTAGATACGACCAATTCCTCAACGTTCTTAGGAATAACTTTAGATTCCCGTTTGCAGTGGGGTGCTCATATTGAGGCTTTATCGGGAAGACTTAGTTCAGCTGCTTATGCCGTGAGAAAGATAAGACAACTGACTGATGTTGAAACGGCAAGATTAGTGTATTTTAGTTATTTTCACAGTTTAATGTCATACGGCATACTTTTATGGGGCTCAGCTGCAGATATTGAAACCATATTTGTCCCGCAAAAGAGAGCTGTTCGGGCTATTTACAATCTTAGACCCCGAGATTCGCTAAGAGAACTATTTAAAGAAATTAACGTACTTACAGTCGCTTCACAATATATTTTTGAAAATATTATGTATGTTCGCAAAAATCTGCACTTGTTTACTAAGAAAAATGACATACATAAGTATAATACCAGGCATAAAGATAAACTTGCCGTTCCAATGTTTAGATTGCACAAGGTAGGAAGTTCTTTCATGGGCAATTGTATTCGTTTTTTTAATAAATTACCACAATCCATTGTTGAAATGCCTGTATATGAATTCAAATTGCATGTTAAAAGGACTCTAATGAAAAAGGGCTATTACACCGTTAGTGATTATATAAATGATAAAAATGTGTGGATTTAAAACTGCTTAGCTCACAACAAATCTTGTAAAACATTTATTTATTTTTAAAAGAGGCTGACAATAGTGACCGAGTTTCTTGCGCTGCTTCTTCTCGGCACTAGCCCACAATAGTCCCGAAGCAGTGGTAGGTAAAAAAATTGGGACATGTAAAAGTGCCTTTTATGGCCAATTTACAGAAATAAATGATTTTGATTTTGATTTTGATTTTGAATCGCTTTATCATATCATATCGTATCGTGTTTGTTGGTCTGCTAGAGGGCCAGGCCACGAAACAAAAGACAATAGTATGTTTTTGCATTTCCTTTGTATTATGCTGTCAATCGATCAAGCTAGTAAGTGTGATTGTATACATACTTATATTTAGTTTGGTAACGCTGCGTGGCCAAACCATAAAATAGGAACTGCTCAGCCGCGCCTACATATGATAGCTAGTGCTTGTTTAATCACGTAATGTAGCTTTGCAGCAAAGAAAATGCAGCGACTCCTGCACCTCCAGCATGAGCAACAAAACACGATATGATATGATATGATATAGCGATTTATCGACAACCAACTTTCAAAATATGATAACATAGCCGCCATCTTGAACTTTTATCGAAACAGTGAGCAAGTCCGTGCCGGCGACGTCATGTTCATGCTCGATTTTTCGGTAAAACTTCTTAGTTTGACAAAAAATATATGATGAATCGCTATATCGTATCATATCATATCGATGTTGCTCATGCTAAAAGGGACTGGATCTCGAGGACGCTAATAATGCCAATCACTCTCGTGCCGTGACGTCACAGGTGCAAAAAGTATCAGACAAGTAAGTAATACTGTATGTACTTCTAATGTGGTTGTCGTCTGACGTGTAAGAGTACACATATTGGCTTATCATTACCCATACTGATAACAAAACACAATGCTTGCGGCATAATACTATCTTTAGAACGTTATGCGAAGTTTTTATTTTTTTATTCGAACATTAAACGTGTTACTTAGTAATAATTTAGTCTATATTGGCGTGTAGTAAAATTACGGTCGAATATCAAATAACTTTTAATTTATGTACAGTCAACACCTTAGATTATATAAAAAAAACAACAAATTATTTATTGCTTTGTCATTCGAATGTCACGTACTTAAAAGACGTGTAAATCAATACAACAGCAGGTGCATGCAAACTTCAGACAGTTTGCACGGATCTAACAGTCAAGTCCATGAAAGATTGTTAGGACGACTTCCATGATTTGATTACATAGTAACTTAGCTGTAATAAGTTATTGAAAGGATGCCTTAAGCGCAGAACCCACACGAGGCGGTACTGAAATTATTGTAACATTCGAGGTCCTATACACCATGCCACACAGAAACCGCCCGCGGTGGCATACGTATGTACAAGCGCTTAACGTTCGTCCGCTACCGCTCACCGCTTCAGTGAGTTCTGCGCTTTATTCTCAAACTGGGATAGAAAGGTTCTGGAATGGAGGCCACGTACCGGCAAGCGCAGCGTGAGACTCACACCATTGAGGTATAATGTACTAGCGTACTAGAGAACACATCTCGAACTAAATGTTTCAGCCAAGCATTGTAGCCCGGTGGACTACAAAGCTCAGTCAGTGTCAATAATTGTAGTTGTCAAAACTGCTTCTTGATTGTTATCAATGAATTTGTAGTCCACCGGGCTAGCCTACAATGCTTGGCTGAAACATTTAGTTTGAGATGTGTTCTCTATTCCGCTAGTACATTATACCTCAATGACTCACACCCACAAGGTGGACAGACGACCTGATAAAGATTGCAGGAAGCCGCTGGATGCAGGTCGCGCGCAATCGGCCAATCTGGTCACTGCCTTTGGTCAGCAGTGGACGTCCTATGGCTGAAATTATGAAGCTAACAAAAAAAAGTTGGTTGTTTGTAAAGTCGGTTTACGGACGATAATTTTACGTGATAACTAAATAATTATGAAAATGTAATTATTTTGCTTACAACTTCCGCTTAGTTACGCCTA
Organism: Anania fuscalis; assembly: GCA_950371115.1. Taxonomy (NCBI): domain Eukaryota; kingdom Metazoa; phylum Arthropoda; class Insecta; order Lepidoptera; family Crambidae; genus Anania; species Anania fuscalis. The sequence continues at coordinate 3,113,606 of OX493333.1, forward strand.
ACCCTACTCGTAACGTTACGAGTGACGTTTAAAACTTGTGGTGGAGAGGGGGTACAAAAGGCCTGTTCGCCAGTCTCACAGTTTAGTCGTCGAAGCGCAGCCGAGGCGACATCTCTCCTGATGATGCCACGTGAAGTGGCGAAACGCGCGTCGAGGTTTTTATTTCTGTTGGGTACTAACTTTTGCATTCGTCTGTTTCGCATGCGATTTGAGGGAGGGAAGGGGGGGGGGGCGCTCTTTGCATGTGCCTGTGATTGTCCTCAGATTGTGGGTTACAGGTGGTGTAATTGGGGTTCCTATGCCGGCGTAACTAAGCGGAAGTTGTAAGCAAAATAATTACATTTTCTTAATTATTTAGTTATGGATTTCCGCAAAGTAACGCCTGATTCTATCAATTTTACGTGATAAAGTCATAAGAGATGGATGACACAAGCCGAACTCTGAACCGATCGTGCCTCTCTACCGCTTGTTTCGCGGTCTCGCTTACACTATGGGCTCAGGCGGAACGTCAAACTTTTTCATGCGTGCAGCCGGCGTTCATCGATTTATAAGACGTTATCACGTAAGAAAACTGCAAGAAAAGCAAAATTGATCTAACATGATTTATTTAAATATTGCCTATGAATAAATTTACAAAACAATGTGGTGTCGTCTAAGCTTTCAGCCCTTCCTGGACACCGAAGCCGGGGCCTGTGGGCTCCTCTGTGAGGGAAGTGAGCCCTCCCAGAGGCTCGGATGCAAATCTGCCGCTTCTGGAACAAGGGAAGCATCTGTTAATCATACTAATATTACATACGAAAGTATGCGAAAATGAATAAATATTTATTTAAATCACACCAATAGCAAAACTTGTATTATAGCGACGTTAACGGATAAACATCATCATCATTATCATATCAGCCACAGGACGTCCACTGCTGAACATAGGCCCCAGTGACTCTGTCATCGGGGGGGGTGTTGCCATACTCGCCGCGCTTGGCAGGCGGGTTGGCGACGGATAAACATGCGCAAATACTTTTATAAACATCTATGAGTTAGGTACAATGCTCGTTTTCATCGCACAAACATTTGCCCTTTGCGGGATTCAAACCTGCAAATGCCAGACATTGTAGTCCGGAGCGCAAACCTCTGCACCGTCAAGTTTATCCTACCCTTATTATAAATGCAAAATTTTTAGGGATAAATTGATTTTTGTAACTCTTTCACGCAAAAACTACTGAACGGATCTTGATGAAATTTCACAGTAATATAGCATAGACATCAGAATAAAACATAGGCTACAACTTTTAACGATTCGCGGGTAAAAACTAGTATTAAAATACTGTTCATTCTGAAATAGCTGGCAGTAATTAGGAAAGGCCTATGTTCAGCAGTGGATGTTCAATGGGTAAAATGATGATGGAATTGTATACCTATGACTAACCGACCTCAGGAGTGAGCCAAGCTCGATATTCGGGATCTGCGGGATATTCGGGATAAAACCCGGTCAAAAATGGATCGACAGTGGGCCGGCCTTGTAAACAAAGTTAACCAACAAAGGTTAGGCTAAACCTTCCCATACGATTTTTTGACTATTTAAGGATCAAGTGTAAACAACGAGTTTCCAGCTGAACCATTAACTTTTCGGTTCTTGGTACAGCAACAACCTACTACAAAATATTCAACTTAAAATCAAACGAATAGAGGTCAATATGGCAAAAGTTAACGTTTTCTAGTTAATTGTGAGTGAAGGTCGATTTACTTATTTGGAATAATAACGATTGAAAAATCCGAGTATAACACTTCCCCGCAGACTACTTTTAATCAACAAAATGATAACAATCACGTGACTCTAAATGAAATAACGTGAGTCTAATAGTCATAATCCTCCTAGTCATAACTATAATTACGAAAATTATGTAAAAAAAATGACTTCGTAAATTTAATAAATTTGCATGCCTACACTGTTGATACTTTTACAATTTTATGACATGCCAACATCCAATATTGTACACAGTTTTAAAGCAAATAAAGATTATTTCTATTTCACATGGGTTTGCGGTCGAAACTTTACAATCGATCTGTTTTGAATCAGGAGCCTGAGTGGTCATTATGTTTCGTAAGCAATAAACACACAGAACAGTTAAAGCACGCTACGCTACGTGATTAAACAGATTTAGATCATACCTGGGTCCAGGCAACGGTTTTTCGTCTTTCTTTAGTTTTTCGATAATTTCCTTTGTATCTTCGACGCTCAAGTCTTCCTGGAAATAAAAATTGGTTGTCTGTAAAGTCGGTTTACGGACGTTAATTTTACGTGATAACGTCATAAGAAAACATTGATGCTACTCGGACGCATCGCTCGTTGGAGTGGAAGAGAGATAGATGCGTCACAAGCCGAACGCTAAGCCGATTGTGCCTTTCTATCGCTTGTTCCGCGCTCTCGCTCTCATGCGGAACGTGACACTTTTTCTTACGTGCAGCCGGTTATCGATTAATAAGACGTTTTCACTTCAAAAAAGTTTGTTTATAGGATCTGTATTCCCACGCAAGCCTTAAAGGAAAGGGTCACTTTTGGCCATTATTTTAGTGAACTTTACTGAATATTATATATATCACATTTTGCCAAGACTGTCCCAGCACACTCAAGCAAGACCGAGCTAAAGGATACTTCGTTTTAGAATACTTGACCTCAAACAGGAATCTAACCTGGGCCCTCCTGATTTTAAGGCAAAACAACACACCACAATGATTAATGATAAGTGTTGTCAAACAATGTGTGTCAGTTTTTTGTACTTTATGTATAATTTATAAATAAATAAATATTTGACATTACATACATTGCATTAATCCTAAAGCACTTGTGTTATAGAAATCAAAAATAACGACGGTACCACAACACCCACACCCAAGACAATATAGAAAAGTTCGTTTTCTACATTGACCCGACCGGGAATCGAACCCGGAACCTCAGATATGGCGATGCCATACACAGTCCGGCGTGCTCGCCTCTCGGCTACGGAGGTCGTCATTATTTATATGGAAAATTAATTATTAGAATAGATTTTTAAATAACTTACATAATAGTCATCATTAACTTGAAGCATAGGTGCATTGACACAGGCTCCTAAACATTCAACCTGTAATGAATCACGATTTAAAATAACATTAGCAAAACAAGTGAAAAAAGTTAATAGAAAAACATAATTGCTCAGAATTGACAAGAAGAGAGACACATCACATTCTTGATGTAATGTGAATAATAATTACAACAGTAACCAGCAATAACGTGCTCTTTGGCGCTCTTTGGGGGAGGCTTACAGTCAGCAGTGGACTGCAACAGGCTGAATAGATAGAACCAGTAATGATACCCTAATATATGACTGCTTGAGAATAATATCAGGAGCAAAGAGTTAAGATAGTTCTAACATTTTAAGAATTTGGCATTAAACTTAAACAACACTTGAAAAAAAACCATCGACCTCAGGTGGGACTCGAACCCATGTCCCATCGCATACCGGGCGAGTGCTTTTTTTCAAGTGTTATTTATCTTCAATTAAACCTTGCATGGAATTGCTAAAAACAAAAATTTAAACAACACTATATAAATAAGCTATTTTATGTAAGTTACCTAAATATTAAGTGCGATTTGCACTTGCAGTCCAGCACAAAAGTGGTTTCCGAAGCATATATTTTTACCATTGAGGATATTGTAAAGTAAAAAAAATAAATATAAGTTATTTTAGTTGAACTTTTAATGAAGCATGAAAATTAGTATTTATGCTTTTGTTTGTTTGCCCTCCATAATCAAGAAACAATATAAATGTCTATGACACTTAAAAAATTACTACCTTGGATGACAGTAGGTAACCACAAGGTACTTTAATCGCAACATTGATCAACCCATATTGAACTTTTAACATGTATGCTTGCCTAGCAAAAAGTCGCGGGATTGAATACCACCTGAGATGTTCTTTATTTTTTTCCTTACGCACGCAACTAGTAATAAAGACGCGATTAGCATGAGTTGCGAATTTATTTTTGAATAAAATGACACTGCTACATGGTCTTATGCATCAGATAGTGACTGGTTAAACCACTATCTTACATATTTTTTACATTAAAATTACCTCAGAAACGGAGAACTTTCCACATGGGCTGTTTCCTCCTACTTCGCAGCCAGTAGCTTCTTTGATTGCGTTTAGCACAGCGTCCGAACCTCTCAGCCAGCAAGGAGTTGTTGTGCACACTTGTAAATGGTATTTTCCAATTGGTCTCCTAAAATTAACATAATCATACAATATGGAATATTAGAATGTTTTAGTCAGAGGTTTTTAAGTTGATTAAAGCAAGGTTTAGTCACTGGCCTTACAACACCTGTCCATAAAACTTCAATTTCAGCTGTCCACAAATCAAGGCATTGTTGAGGTAAGGCCTATGCCCTGCAGTAGGATGTATACAGCTATGTACACTTCGCTTTACACAGAGAGATATTACAGACATGTACTAGCGGTTTCATATCTAACAATAAGTATTGCACTTTTTGTGCATTGTGCACTCTGTCTTTTGTGTCATTTTGTAGGGTTGACAGACTTAATTGTGTAACAATGTAAGGCTTCGGGTCATAACAATTTAGCACGGATAATGCAAAGATATTTGCAATCCAATCTGTGGCACTTGATTATTGTGAAGTATAAAATTATCGACAAACATATTTTACCTAATAAACATGGTGTAGAATGTTGCAACCTCATAAACTCTCATGCGAGGCAAGTTGAGGACTTCAGCTACTTTGTGCATTGCAGATATGGGCAGCCAGCCACCGTTCTGACGCTGTGCAAGATCCAACAGGGGAATCATCGCACCTCTTTTGTGGCCTTCAGGATAGATTGCAAGGAGAGCATCCACTCTCTGAAAATGTTAATGAACTTAAATTAAAATAAGGTTGACTTTCAGCAGAAGAATTACCATTTATCATGCCAAATTAATAATAAAATTATAAAGTCACAATAATTCTATTCTGCCAATTATTAATGATAAATCTTTTTTATCAAAAATGAGCTTAGTAAATGTTTTGTTACTTACAAGACACAAGTCAAAATTCAAAAGAAATAGAAGACTGGACTAATCAAAACAAATGAAGGTTACCTTTTGGTTCTGTGGGGTAAACTCAAACGGTATGTTAGGGTTGTCCTCAGGAGTGTCTCGGTGTACGAAATTTGTGTCATGCTGCAGGGTTGAGCTGGTTTGCAGAGCCCTGGAGGTGGTACGCCACTGAAAACAAACATTTTCGAGTTGGTTATGATCGGGCAAATGTCAAACGAACATTATATAACGCGTTTGTTTACAACTTAAAACACTTATACACTATATAATATTTTTATAACACGCACCAAACCCTGAACTCCAGTCCTTAGGCTGGACAACATCTTTTACTATTGTTTTTCCTAAGATTTCAATAAAATTTAGCTATTGCGAAACCCTGTTCGCGAACAAGCGGACTTGTTAATATCTTCACATTGCTTACCAGATGGCTCTGTTTCTAGACGAAAATATTGTTGTCACTTTAAATTTATTTAAAATAAAACTTGAGTTTTTTGATGGTACTATCATGAAATAGAACAATTTTCAAAAATATAGCCCATTGTTTATATGTTTTATATAATCTTGTACTCAGTGTTAAATAAAGACACAGAATAATATAAAAGGTAAGGTAATAAAGATAAGTTTTTATTTCCGAACGACTGGTGCTGCTGCGCTGCAGCTAGCTTTCACACGTCTTGTAAAAGAGCGCCAACATCCGAGTGCATAATGCGAGTTGCACCAAACCAAGTATTTAAATCCTCATTGCACCAAACAACAAAGCCACAATCACAAATCGATAGATAAGTAATGCAAACTAACATTGACTTTTCGAAATAATTAATGACGCGGCCATTTTGTTGCACTCGCACTCGCGGAAAATTTGTAAATCCGCCACTGGTCCTATGCATAACATTACGTAGTATTTAAATCCTTTTTGTGCATAACCTTATGGGGCTGAAAGAGGGGTTGTAGAATTATTTCAGAACTCACAGAAAAACCACAGACTTCTATAATTAATTGATTGACGATGACTTGCACAAAATCTTTAGCGTATGACATGCCTTCCCATTAAGCGTAGTGGCTTGGTGATTAGCCTCCAATGAAATTAATGTGGGTCCGATTCCCTATACACGTCAATTTGAAAATAGAACTTTTAAAATTTGTTTCGTGTCGAGACGCTCCTGACAAAATTAAATGTCTAGTACCTGTATGTATTGCTATATCTGAAGGCGAACCCTTCAGATAGCGAATGAAAATAACTAATAGTTATCATTGTTATGAAGGTATTTATTTAGGCGTCATTTAATGAGATTTATAAGAGTCAGTAAAACTGGCCACTGTGAAACTAAAAGTTAACGCTAAAACGTTCCATTTTTAAATATTTTATGAAATAACCCCAGTGATTTAATACTCCTTGATAAGCCCCCCTTCATACCTATACAGCCTTCCTACCTACACCTACTTTTTCGTTTCCCAGCGAAACGCGAACATACAGCCTATAAAAAGCATTGTCTGCTTGTGCCATGTGCCTATATTTCCGTGAGAAAAAAGTAAAACAAGACAAAATGAATGAATAGACAAAGCCCGATCGGCAAAACAACGACTCGGTTGCCATGGCGACTGCCGCACCCGCTGCTCATGCACCAAAAATGGACCGACATAGCTGCTTAGCCCAGCTAGCTCTAATTTATGACGATATACACTGCATGTTGAATTTAACCATTAGTTACATGGTCATCGGTAATTAGAACATTCAAAGCTTATTTTGCTACTTATTTAACTCTTAACTTACTAATTGTATAGACATTAGAGATAGAAATAACAGATAATTAAAGAAATTGCCATTTCAGTTTCGATTGAGCCCCCATATACGAACTACCTACGCGGTAAATAGGTGTATCTCCCTGCTCCTGAGGCTGATACCAAAACACTCCGTAGCCGAGAGGCGAGCACGCCGGACTATATGAGGCATCGCCATCTCTAAGCTTCGGTGTTTGATCCCCAGTCGGTTCAATGTAGAAAACGAACTTTTCTATATTGTCTCAGATCTGGGTGTTGTGGTACCTACCGCCGTTGATTCTGAAGTGCTTTAGCTATTTACCTGAGAATCAGAGCAATGTATATGATGTTGTCCTATAAATATTATACTATATTTTTTATACTTCACGCGACTTCTCTAAATCCTCTGGAAAGTTTGTCAGTCGTTGTGACGGGCCAGAATAGATTTATAAAATAAAATCAGCAAATTTGCAAGTAAGTACTTCACAGCTAGGTATCTACTTGGCCTCATTTAACAGTTAACTAACAGTAGAAAAAACTTTGTGTGACTGTGATCCAGCAATGCTTAATTCATGTAATAAATAATTAAGCAATAAATGTTTTAAACGTGGCACTAAAGATTGACAGTGTTGCACAAATCATGCGCTGCCAAGTGCCCAGTCTCCAGACTTCTTGTGTGACGACAAAATCTTTTGGAAAAGAAGACACGAAAAGACAAGACTTTGACTGAAAACGCGTTAAACACAACACGTCGACAACTGTTGTCGTTTCCGAACATGTTGCCAGGAGTAGGTTTCGGGCGCCAGATTAATCAGTAGCTAAGTAATTGACGTAAGAATTCAGGAGCGTGCGGTGCATTAGGCCATTAGGCAGTGCCTACCTGGGAAATAAAATTGAAAGGCAGTAGGTACTAACAAATGTGTGTCATTAAAGAAAACCACAGTATCTACTGCCTTCCTCAAAATAAAACCAATGCCCGCCACAGCGTAAGATTAGATTAGTTAGTAGCGTCTCGTGATTTATTGGTTAACATATTATGTAATCGAAAAATTTAGATTGGGGTACCAGATTTGACACCTATAAATTAGATCATTCAATGTTATATTAGTCTTTAATGTGTCATAGCGACCAACCGACTCGACTTGCGTAACGGTAAGTTGCCGTAGTCGAGGCCTAATACGAAAGCGCATCGTTCGGTCGGTCGTATTATCCGATCAAATAAAAACATCCATTCCCCGTATCAAGGTTTGACAATTTATGAACAATTGAAAACGGTGGTTTTTTACACGGCTGGATTAAGTTGGTCATATTTTATCAAAGGATTGACACATGAGACTGGCCATTTTAATTTGTTAGGTTTATACGACCGAACGAAAAATACACTTTCGTTCTAGGCCCCCTGTGCATCAACTAATGAACAATTGTAACACCAAGACAAAATCAGATTTCTTCAAGAAAAAATCGGCAATTAATCCGATTTGCTGATCTAATAATTACAATCTACTGCACCCAAAACATAATCAAAACGATCTCACGCAATCTTCTTTCAAAGAGCATAGATTCGATTCGTGCTTGTGCCACAGTGTACGTATAATGTAGTATAGCCTAACGTTGCAATGTTTTTGGGGTTCCGTACCTAAAGGCTAAAACGAGACTCTATTACTCGGACTCCGCTCAGGCTGGATCTCATGAACCGTGATAGTTATACAGTTGAAATTTTCGCAGATGATGTTCTTCTGTTGCCGCTATAACAACAAACAACTAAAAACCAGAATCAATATTTAAGGGGGCTCCCATACAACAAGCGTGTTATTGCCGTTTTTATAGATGATACAGCACTTACTTACTTGGCTGGTTTTTGGTGTAGACAGCAATCAGAATTTCGCCAAAAAATGGTATGGTTTCCATTAATAAATTGCTGAAACTTATGAATAAATGAATGAATGAATGAAATTTATTTCAGACCGTGGTCCATATTCATTCTTCTTATAACCACCCGTAACTTGTTTCTGGAGTGGGCCTTCTGCATCTGTGTTGCGATCGTGCCATAGGCGTTCGCGATCGGCTGAATGAATTTAATTCCTTATCAATGGTGCCACCATGTCCCGTTAACTAATTTCCGAACGAATGAGTAGACCATTTTTCGCGCCACCGTATCAAATGCTACGCTTTGGCGGCCATTTTTTGCGGGTACTTGCTTCGGTAAAACCGTTGATAGTTGACCACAAGGTGCCTGCAATAGTGTTCAAAAATACTTTGTGCTCGACACAAGGCACAAATTGTGCAGATAAATGTTGAAAGATTCCATTTAAATTAGGTAGAGCTTAGATGACATTTGTTTATAGGTAATTCTGCCATTTTCTTAACCAACCAACTAAGATAAGATTACGGAAAAAACGGCATTACTTATTCACCCGTGAGGTCAAACGTTCGATTTAAAGCATGTAGGTACCATCACTGAGTTTTTTTTATCTTATATACCTACAGTTTAAAGATGACAAAGGTCACGTCGTAAGAAAACCTGCACACAGGTAGGTTGTCGGCAAGTGTGTAAAATGTGGTAATTAAACTTTAGTTGCGATCATGACTTGGTAAAAGCAGTGCCCCCTTCAATAATATCGAGCTAAAATATGCCTACCTACGATGCTGCTGCCAACCCGCCTGCCAAGCGTGGCGATTATGGCAAAATCCTCCTTTTGGAGAGGCCTGTGTCCAGCAGTGGACTGATATAGGCTGGAGATGGAGATGATGATGATTCTGCTGCTGGCAACGGATGGAAAAGAATAGCCGAAGATAGGGCTCATGGCTTACATTACTAGGAGAGGCCTATGCCCAATTGTCCAATTGAATTGACGACTGACTATGAATGACGTGGCATATGTAAAATCAAGTAGTCGTTGGACACATGTATGTCCAACAACTAGAAATTGAAATGAAACTAGGTAACTGTGTTTTAATTATCTGGGTAAAAGTTATTACATAGACTAAGAAAGTATGTATCTATTTTGTTTACTACAGTCAATTTCGTAAGATAGAGTTTTAACTTTGGGCTAGTTTTGACTGAAAATTACGTCCAGGATGTTAGTTCTTAATGTCTTTAACTATGAAACCTTTGCACTAAAATATTTTTTCTTACGTTGTGTATTAGGTATCATGATTCCGCATCATAAGTTTATAGTCTTGCTCTTTAATATTAATGTTTTGCATAAGCACAAACTGGTATAGTCGCCGATGTAAAACTGATTCTCGGAACGTCTGTAGGTCGAATACCTAGCGTTGTTTGTGGAACACTATAAAAAGACAAAAGGTCGCCATGACCCTATGTCTGCCACTCGAAGTGGATTATGGCGTAAGCAGTTTATATTTGCTAATAACGTCATTTGTTTGTGAAAATAAATTACTATTTTTTCTTCTTTTCAGAACTCAAGGACGGCAAGCGGAAACAAGGCGGCCAGTTCCTTAGATACAAAGACGTTCTGAAAAGACACATGAAAAGGTGCAATATGGATCCCTCTAGTTGGGAAGGTTTGGCTGAGCAGCGGTCACAATGGCGACATCTGGTGCAGCAGCAGGTCCAACTATTTGAAGAACAGAGGAGGCTTGAACTTGATGGGAAAAGGGACGCAATCAAAAACAGACCACCCTCCTCAATCCATTATAATTACGTCAACGGTACCTTAACATGTCCGCATTGTACCAGAACATTTAGTGCCAAAATTGGTTATGTAATCCATGTTAGGGCACACCATTGACACCCTTTGTAGCGGAGTTTCATTGTCACCGTAGCCGAAATCGGCCAAGGATTATTATTATAATTGTCAAGCTGATGCTGACGTCTCACAGCGGCAGGTAGTGTAGTAGAGAAGTTAAGCTTATACCTACTTATATTACCTACTACCTTGATAATACCTAGCGTATGCCGTCCCATAGACTTCTACATACGTCCTACGGACGTAAGTAGAAGTCATAGCTTTGCAATAGCTAAAGTGACAAAGGATATGTTATTCCGTTCGCAGAACTGATACTCGTTGGGAAATTAAGGTTCTCGATAAAAGCATACTAGGGAAGACGCAGCGTGGGAAGGCCTCATATACCCGGAGGACTGATGACCAATAGTGGACTTTTAAAGTCTGATTATGATGTCGTCCCAACACCCAGCCCATGCCTATCGCCTAGCATGACTTAATCACGCACTTCTTCTTCTTTTTCCTAGCGTTCTTCCCGTCTTATAACAGGAAGAACTCACTCTTTCTTCTCCACTTCACTCTATCTTGGGCATCCTCATCAGTGAGACCGCAGCTCTCCATGTCTTTTTTGACAACACTCAACCATCGCAACTTCAGCCGTCCTCTTCGCCTACTACCGGGTAACTTGAGGTTGAGCTTTGTATGCCGATGTACATACTCAGGAGGTCTCCTTTTAATAACTCTATCACGCGAACTTGATAAGCCTAAGGCTAATATTTTGTCCACTTAGGTGGTGTGAATGGGTTGCCTATGCCGGCGGGAATTGTAAGCAAAATATGTTATTACATTTTCATGATTACTTTAAATGTTAGTTAACTAACAAGGACTCTAGATTAGATAAGATACGTAATCGTATTCTAGCAGTTTGTTAATTTTGTATATAATAATAATTGGTTTTTAAGTTAATTTTATATATATCTAATAGATGAATAGTTTAGTTCTTTAACTACATAGGCAGGCAATGCAATGGTGTTATATTATGTTACTATCATACATTAACTTGCAATTTGTATTTGTAAGCGAACATTTATACTCTACATATAAGCATATTTTAGTATCTGACCTAATGCAACATTAATTAAGACCAATGTATAACCCAAAATATAGCAAATAAACATTTAAGTAAGTAATTTGCGTTAAAAATTATTTAGTTACATAAATACAAATACCTATTGATCTTAACTTACGATAGAACTTAACGAATTAACTGCTTTTAGATATCATTATGTTTCACAAGGTTTGTATCGTGTCAGTGTTATTTAACCAGCAAAGGAGCACTTTTATTTGGTGCTCCATTGAGAGCTTATATTCTACCTCACGCGATAGCGCATTTAGTCTGACGTATCTACAAGCAGTAGTTAGTGTATGTATCTACAAATTACAGGCTACAATTTGGTAATTGATTTTTATGATGATGATTCGGAAGGTGTCTCGCTGCCGGCCATTTTAGTTCAGTAAGCGAATCAGAGATGGCGCTGGTTGGTGTGATTTTGTAAGCGTTGACCAAGATTATTTTTTATTTTGTTTTTTAAACAAAATATTTTGTATTGGATAATGAAAAATAATAAAGCAAGAAATATTGGATTTACAATAAATAATTTTTAGTCTTCAAAGTTCTTTACAAGTTTTTATAAAAAGGAAAACGAGTTTTTACATGGCAATTATTATAACTCATAATTTTATTATTAAGCAGGTACCTTCCTACTTTTTATCTTAGTGTGTGTTTTAAACTTACCAGAGCAATGTGTGTAATGTTGTACAATATTTAATTATGATTTAGTTTTAGAGTATACATATCAACCTTTTATTATACACTAAATTCCGTTAAACTAAAATTAATTTCGTCAACTTTGTATAGATCACGTAGTAATTGCGCACGTATCTGCGATCTTCCGAGAGTCAAACCCTGGACAATAGGTGAGGCGATCGCTAACGGTCACCGATCTGATTGTTGCTGCACGCTGCTTTTTGCTGTTGGCATTCTTCGCCGCAAAAAGTTAAAAAGTTAGGTTTGGCCATTCAGTGTGGTTGCCGTGCATTGGCAACTTGTACTGCCTTCTTTAAAAAAAAAAAGTTTTAGAAGAAATTTTTCTGTTTATTTTTCGAATGAAATGAATTCTTATTTCGAATACTTACATCATTCATTTAACTGTAACTTAAAGAAAACTCTGAACATTTTGCATTTAATTATCAGTTATTCTTTTAGAACTTGATCGTAGCAGCTACATTATTGCGATCGGATTAACTACGAGGTTCTACGAGAATAAATGCGGCGTTGTGCCAATAGATGGCGGTACGTGTAGTTCGTAGCAAACCTTCCATCTACGCTACAATATAATACTTACTCTGTGCTACAATTATGTCCCAGAAATGTTTCCTTTACACATAAATTAATGGCAGTTTCAAAGTCTTAGTTTAAATAATCTATATATTTATCAATTTTAATTAATAAAGCCGTATCTGTTCTCTATAGACATAGGAAATATAAATAACGCACTTGCTGGCAAGTATCAACTCTACAAGCGAAGAAAAGGCTTTAAAAGATTTCTTATAGAGTATCATAAAGTAACTACAAGTAAATAAAACGTGCAGTATTATTTACACATTGTTTTGTTTCTCTGTAAAAACAACACTGTTTATGGCCAATGACCATTTTCTAGCAAGCTGAGTACATCGGCGCCGCGCGAGAGCGACAAGTGTTAAATTGGTACCGAGGCTGCAGCGAAAAGGAAAAAGCGATAGACGACAAAAAAACAACAAGCCGCGTTTAGGGCTAACACTTCGAGTAAGTATTGCTTTCGGTCGATGAGACACCGAAGTTTTAAATCTTAAAATGTGGCAGGCAAGGGCATAATAGCCCATATGTCCAAGGCTCGGCATAGGCAGCTGTAAATGCGTTATCTGTGAAAGCCATCCAGAATACGGGTGCCATTGTATCTCCAGCTTACGTTGCGTGGTAACCCGCTTATTTTTTTTTGTAGGTACAGCTAGCGGCACGTAAGTTTAGCGCTGGGCGAAAGTTGCGCAGAAGTTTATTACGATTACGTGATTGGCTAGTCGCGTGCCTCACCTGCTTTGACGGCCGGGATTGGTTGTTAGCTCCGCGCATACGCGTCTCTGATACGATGATCGTCTCGTAAGTTTGCGCAAAGCGATCTCCACTCTTTGCTCCAGCGCTAAAGTTACGTGCCGCTAGCTGTACCTAGCCGAGCACCTTAAAGCTGTTTCTCAACGAGAGGAGTCCCACAAAATCTATGATTATCATCATCATCATCTTCTTCTCAGCCTATTGCAGTCCACTGCTGGACGAAAGCCTCCCCCAAAGAGCGCCAAAAAGCATCCTGTTTTTTTCATCATTCCATCCACTGCCAGCCTAAGGTCGTCGGTCCATCGAGTTGGGGGGCGTCCTACACTACGTTTGTCAAGAAGCGGTCTCTACTTGATAATGCGTTTACTCCACCTTTCATTCGGTTCTGCGACAAATGTAGCCAGCTAAGCCAGCCCACGCCACTTAAGCTTGTTACATTTTTGGACTATGTCCGTTACGATTTCGAAGTTGGTCCCATAAAAAAAGCTGTTGAATTTTAGCAGTAGAACCACCCCCTAGAAAATAGTTAACTGATCTGTTTATATCTTGCATATGTGATGGAAGGAGGAGTTCTCCACCTGATATGAAGGTTGTTGGAGTCGCGACCAAAGCTGAGGCGACTGGATCTTCCAATCTTTTGATGTTCGGAAGTGGTTCGACGTTTATTGGGGACCTTGAACGGCACAAACGGAAAAATTCTTCATCCTTGCCTTCAAAGACAAAAGTCAAAGTCAAAATCTTTATTTGCAGAATAAAATGTTTCGCTTGAAATTAGTTGAAATGGTGGATCTGGTAAAACTCCATCTTAGAGACAATATTTCTAATAAAAACTTACCATCAAGAAACATGTTCTGGTCAAAGGGATTTTTAATTAAACATCTAACATCAGCTAGTATGTCTCAAATACCTACTGTATTTGCAATAATCACAACTGAACTTAAATAATTGTTACCACAAACAAGTATTAGTTACGAAAACAATTTTCGGTCAATAATCTTGATGGGAATCTAAAATCTCATAATAATATTACTAACAGGATATTCAGTATTTCTAGATTCTCATAAACATCCCAAATCATATTGCAAAACCCTTATTTCTAATGAAATATTTGCAGGCAATCCCCAACAATCACTTAGTAATGAAAACAAAACCAAAAAGTTATACGTTACAATTCTAACGCGGGATACATCGCAAGTTGCAAGAAGCAATCATACCAACTGGTTAAGGCCCCCGACCTTGTCCGGAACAAAAAGCATAAACACAACAGATATCGTACGCATCCCGTAATTTGTCCCAACAAAAACAGTAACCACGTCCCAACCTGCTCATTCATGAAGCGGTTTGTTCGGGAAAACGATAAAAACGACGATATTCGAGAAATGATTAAAAAAGGAACACGGAAATAAAAGAAAACGAGCGAGACAAGAGTTCGCGGCACGTACCAGCGACTTTTTAAAAAGAAAACTATTCTACCCAAGCGTGAATGAGAAACGCTGCTCGCCGCCTAACCGTAATCTCGTGATTATTATTTTTATTTTCGTCTCGATCCTCCTTTTTTATTATTATTTAGTCTTATTACTTGTATTTTTTCGTTTTATCGCATGAGTTGTCGTATGTAGGTCAGGAGCCGTAGGTTTTTTTGATTTTTCGCCCGCAAGGTCGTTTCTTCGCTGTAATTATTGTAGGAGCAACGAACCGGGTTTGTATTTGAGCTAACACTTAGTCAGTTGTCGAGATACTAACATTTATTATTAGTTTGGACTTTTTGTACGTCTGTATGTAGACAATGTAATTGGAAACGTCTAGTCAATGTAGAGCAGGCGATAATTGCTTTCAAAATTAATCAAGTCATGAAAAAGTGTTATGATGGAGTGGAAAAAGTTAAAGATGATGTTTCTAAGTAATACTTTTATAATATTAGGTTTTATAAAGTACTTATTTAGGTACTTATCCACGTAAAACTTTTGAACAGACTCTTCTTGCAAACGTCTTCTCCAGTCGCGGTAAGTGAGTTTCATATTCTTGATCTTGAAGGTAAGTATTTTTTTCGTAACACAGATTAACAAAAAAGTGCGAAACTTGTTTGAAAAAAAAAGTGTGTTTTATTCCTGCAATTTTTTAAGAAAAAATATAATTTTAGCCATACTAGGTCACTGTAGGAAAACCAGTATGATTGTAGGCAGTATCAAACTAGGTAAGTGACATAATGTGTCAATCATTTAAATTGTACTTATTAATTCTTCATTAGGTGTCCTTTTGTTTGCGGGAAAAGATAAAAATTACCTATTCTTTTTAATAACGTAAAAAAACTAATGTGTAAAATTAAATGATAAAGACAATTATTAATGTATCTTAGTGACTTTGGTAACGTTTTATCAATTCAATCAATAAATAACCTTTTTTTTCACCAATTAAGAGTAGGTAAGTTAGTATATCTTAATATCTATTACACCAATACGGTAAGAGACCAAAGTCCCGACGTTAAACCAAATCTTGTCAAGAGCCTTAGACAAAAGTAAACTTCAAACGTAAAATTAAATTAATAGTCACTTTATTACTAAACAGTTTTATAAGGCAGCTTTAAACTTCATAAAAGTTTAAGCGGCTCCCAGCTACTAAGTACAATAACCTAAAAACAAGATAATCCTTCATTATATTATAATGATCTCGATCAACCTTCGTCTTATAACTTTAGGTAGGTAGTAGACAACACATACATAACTCGCACAGGATCAAACCACTGGCTCATTTAGTCATCGTTCCGAGTAAAAAGTAAAAATAGCTATGACCAGTCTGCATCTTATTTCAAGGCCAAATCCTGAACGCTGAAAGGGACAGATATACACAACTCTATAACGCACGACAAGGACACATGAACACGGTGTCTTCGTCCTTTAAAAAGGGAAAGTGGTAGTTTAACCACTGGTGAGAGTGAGATGAAAAAATGTCCGAAGGGCAAAGCGAGAGGATTGATGCTGTTGCGAGGAGGAGGGAAAGGGATGGCAGACGGGAACCGGTTAATTTTAAGGACTCGAGACCGTGGTCCTCCGCGATGCTGTGGAGGGTTTGAGATGATTTTCTTTATGATTATACATATTATATTGGTTTAGTGTACAATTGGAGGGTAATAAACACATTTTTGGCGAGAGCGTGCTTAATAATTTTAAATGTTGCGATTTTATTGCTGGTACAACAGAATAAAGTAATATTACAAACTGAAAAATACCATAAAAGTATACAAAACAAGTGTCAATGAGAATTAAAAATATTAATTATACATTTTTATCAAAGAATGGTGTCAATCAAGTAGAAGTCTAGAGATAGAACATCCTTATAACCCCTATCAGCCTTTATGTTCTACGTTGTTCCGTTATACCTCTTGTTTTCGAATTTTATTTTTTATCTAACTAAATACTTAAATCGTCATAAAGGACTTAAGTAGAAGACTTTGGACGGTACAACGGTCGTCCTATTTACTGTTTTTGTGACTTTATGAAATAACTATTTACTTATTTCGAAAAGTTTCCTAATAATTCGGCTAATAAAAAAAAATACAACAACAAAAAATCGCGAAATTTGGAGATGCTCTCACTGGGCTTTCGTTTGACACTATGTATAAATACAGCATTAAAATTCAACTTCAAGAAAAAAAATATTTTCAAAGGCAGCCTGTGGTATACGAGTAAGTTTTCTCACCGCTACTATAGAGCAGAATTTTCTTTTTTTATTCAAATGAATAAGTCAATAACCGCTAATAACCTTTACTGTGTCATCAGAATCAGACGAGAGTTGTAGAGTTTATAAACCCCTGTACCTTATAACTCAACTACGATACGCATCTCCTTTAAAATGGAAAGAGTGAAGTTGGTCTACAGAAGTTGATAGACTTTACACGTCTTTATGGCATTGTCTATTATTATTTAAGATTTTTATTTGTCAAATCATCATCATCTTAATCATAAGACACTTCTGAACATAGGCCTCCCACAATGACTTCCAGATTGGCCGGTAGGAAGCTGTAAAATAATCCAGTATAATCCTTAATTAAACTAGTAAATTCCTTAAATAAAGTAACAGCCTTAGATAGATACTTTTTTTGACAATCAAATGTTCAATCAGTCAGGCTACTTTATCGCCGAAAGTGATCTCTTCCAGACAACCTTTTGGTACATGAAATGAAGTTTAGCCTTTAAAATTTCTAAACAAGGGACGATGGGACGTCCACCCACAAGGTGGACAGACGACCTGGTAAAGCTGCAAGTCGCTGGTTGCACCACCGGCCGATCTGGAAGTTACTGGGGGAGGCCTATGTCGGACGTCCTGCGGCTGAAATTAAAATTTCTAACGGCTTTATTATAATATATTGAATTTAATTCCGCTCTACGTAGAGCGGTGTTCTGCTGATGTTATGATGGGAGACTCGAAAAATTTGGTCCGGTGTTATTTCTAGGCACGAGTAGGTAGTCAGCCTCTTTCTTATTAAAAACATTGCTCAAAACATAAATGTTCGTGGCCAGTAATCCAAGCATGTAATTTTTAAAATACTTTTTTAGTATATATAACTTACTTTTTCACATTAATTGTAAATTATTGATCATGTTTTTAGGGTTCCGCCGTACCCAAAGGGTAAAACGGGACCCTATTACAAAGACTCCGCTGTCCGTCCGTCTGTCACTAGGCTGTAACTCATGAAACGTGATAGACAGTTGAAATTTTCACATATTATTATGATAAATTTTTGTTGCCGCTATAACAAAAAATACTAAATAAAAGAATAAAATAAATATTTAAGGGGGTTTCCATACAACAACGTGATTTTTTTTGCTCGTTTTTATAGATATGGTACAGAACCGTTCGTGCGATAGTCCGACTCACACTTAGCCGGGTTTTTTTTTCTTCAAAAAGTATACAATAAATACATTTGACAAACACACTTACTCCAAGTCACGAAATAGTCCGTACATCTATGTATCATTTATACAAAAAAAACGATAATATCAGTTCGTCATGATAAAATAAAAAACGCATATTATAACCCCCTGTTTTATTTTGTCTGTTTGTCTATCTATTATATCTATCTGTTCCAGCTAATTACCGTAACGGCTATAAGCTGGAACAGATAGATATTAATAAATATAATAATCTATTTCTTTTTAAATGAGGCTTCTTCACTAAACATTTAATAAGACGCCAGCAAACGAAGTTGCGCACAACGGCTTTACCAGAAGACATACGAAATTGTTTCGTTTGTGCGGACGCGGACATATAAACCTGATAAATTGAAATTACCATCCACATACAACAAATCTTTGTCAATTTATGAGCAATAGGCTAGTTGACACCACCAATCAATAGACATACTTTTTTTATGTACTGACAAAACGCACCTCTGCCATAATTTGTATGGTGATAGCAAGCTTTGTGGTCATTGTTTACCGGACTCAACTGCCTCACTTTTTATTGGTTTTGAAGAAGAAAAATCAGATTCTTCATATAAATGTTTATGTACCGGGTTATGGGCCTAAAATAAGGAGTCAGATTGAATAAATGACTTAATTTTTTTGTTTTTAGCAATTCCATTCAATGTTTTATTGAAGATAAATAACACTTGAAAAAAATCATGGAACCCACCCACCACCTGAGGTCGCTGATTTTTTTCAAGTGTTTTTTATTTTGAATAAATGACGTCTTAAAATTAGGGTATTTGGTGTCCCAATTGAAAATAGTCTTGTAGTTTCAGTTACCACCGTAGTAGGCCTCCAGTACCCCCAAACTCCTGGAAAGCTCACTTATACACTACACAACTTAGTAGCCTCGCTACCCGGGCTCGGCTGATTCGCGGGAACGGGTCAACTTGCCTCAAGGTCAGGGGAAGGCGCACAGGAACACCACGGAGTCGATGCGCTTTACTTTTTATTTGTACCTGGCTGAAAAAAAAAGAGAATATTTGATTATTCAGCAAGCTAGGTTGCACAAGAGCACAGAGAGTCAGACAGACAGAATTTCCAATGTAATTTATACAAATAACCATATTTTATGTCATTTCATTAAATAAAATAGGACAGTAATGTCACTGGTAAACGTCAACATTTATTTGTCTCTCATTTCACTGCGATCTATCGCCATAGGGACATTTATCAGTGGGTTGGTTGGGTTTTATTTTTTGCATGCTCAGTATACAATATGTACGCATCCTACTCTACTTCAATGTTATAATTTCAGTGTGTCTTGGTCTTGCGGCATCTTTTGTTTCAATCTTCAAATCTTAGTGTTTTCTTTCATGAAGATAAGATATCCTATTGGCTAGGCTGTTCGGGTGGTTTTTGAGTCGTTCCTTGTACTGGTTTTGTATCGAAGAGTATTTTCTGTTTGATTGTGGCGAACAATCAAACCTCAAATTATACAAACATAAAGCACAGGTTTCTCTGAACAAGTCTCTTTTTTTAACAAAACTATTATAGCTCTCAGCGCTTAATACAAATTTGTTGTAATGTCGCGAATAGCTAAACATTACAGACAATTTATAAAGTTTTGGTCATTGTCTATTTCGGAAAGTGTCGCGTAATGTAGAGCCAACCTTGCCTCAAAATATGTTGAAATACGTGTTGCGCCACAATTTTCTGGTAAATACATAGCTCTATTCTGAAAAAATAATTAAGTGGCATCGCAACCTTAGGTACCAATCAACTGATACATACCTAATTAATTTGTTTGACACTTCATTAATTCTACCATCAATATAAAGTTAAGGACGGGAGTTACCAATGATCGTAATATACACCAAACTGAATGACACTTTGCAAAAGTAACCGTTGTCGTGGTTAAATTCTTGCAGGATTAAGAACGACGCACACTGATACTTTAAGCATCTGCGATCGTCAATTTTGTAATGCATTTTGGCGACTTTGCAATCGAATCACTAGCATCCGTGACCGGCGATTTGGCGACTACATCGCGTTCTTACGACTTATGATTGAGATTGAGTTCCAGCTGGAGATTTAATTATTGATCACTAATGTTAAAATTCTCAGTGGCAGTGTGTTATATAAATTAGTTTTTAATGCTATGCTATGCTCTGAAATATTTGCAAAATAAATGAGACAAGTAAATGTTTTGGTTATTTACGTTCCCCATAAAGTCCTAGAAACATAAAAATATTTTACGTCCCGTTATTTCTTTCACTTTATTACTTTACAGTTTACTGAACGACCTTGGAGTTTGCATAAAATCTGTAAATGATCCAATTCAAATGTCTTTCTTCTTGTTCTTTTGTTTTTTATTAGATGTTTTCATATTCTGTGTGGAGACTACGACTTGCCAAAGGTAGACCGATGATATATGCAAAGCTGCTGGCAGGAGCATGCTTTTCAGACAGGCCTATGGCCTGCAATATTAACCAACTAGATAATTATTAGACAAACATAATACTCACATACAATTATAAATGACATGAACATTTCACAAACACTCTAAAGGGTTCTTGTGGGACTCAAACTTCCGTTTGGTTCTGTTTTTAAGTCTGTAATCAGGACACGACAGAACAGGAGAGGCAATGAGGAGATCCGTGAACGAACAAAAGTCGCTGATATAGCCCGACGGATTAGCAAATTGAAGTGTCAGTGGGCTGGGCACATAACAAGTAGAACTGACGGCCGATGGGGCAGAAAGGTTCTGGAAATTCTGGAATGGAGGCCACGTACTGGCAAGCGCAGCGTAGGTCGTCTACCCAGGTGAATAGACGACCTGGTAAAGGTTGCAGGAAACCCCTGGATGCAGGCCGCCTACAACGGCCAATCTGAAAGTCAATGGGGAAGGCCTATGTTCAGCGGTGGACGTCTTGTGGCTGAAATGATGATGAATAAGGACTGCGAACCTAGTTCTAAGACAGTTGTCGATGAGCAATAAAGGAAAAAGAAGAAGCAAAAATTAAACTGTAATATAAAACTATAAGTACTCCATAGCGTTTTTCTGCAGCAATAACGTCCGCCACATATGGTCAGTTAAAACTCCTGCAACTCCATCGCACATCTTAACCTCTGTTCCCAAGTCAACATTTACCAATAAGTATTTGTGTCCACACGCACACACGCTCACTCATCTCGCGCCTTGCACGTGTGTGCGTGTGTCGTACACACTGCACAAGAATGCAACGCGCTGTTGACACAGCCAACTTCGATATTCCTTTATTTATTGCTATAAAAACTCATTCACTGCACCACAACAAAAATTCAACCTTAATTTAGTTAGTATTAGTCGTAATTTTGCTTATTGATGCATTTTCTTACGCCCTTCTTTTGTTTCTCAAAAAGCATCTCGAAGTAAACGAATTTAGAGTATAAGGTGAAGGCACCAAAGGTGGAGATTGCTTTTCACCGGCAAAGTTGTTTATGCCTAAGCGAGTTTAGTTCGTAAAAGGTATATTTAAATAAGGATTTATGTGTTGTCTGGCGTTTGGCGAGATTCGTGGATAAAGGATGGTGGCTGGATTAAAAGCGATTCGCAATATTGTGACCAACAATGGAACAGGGACGGTGCGTGAGCTATTACCCTGTTAGGCGGTTGGTTTTTGGAACTTTTTTGGGAATTTTTAACGTAGTCTATGTGGTTGTTAAATAAAGTTCCGAAATTCTATAGTCTGTGGTCGAGCCTGCACAATGGCAAGCAATATTAACGCTTATCATTATTGGCCCAAGCTATCTATAAAAGAGAAAAAGTTTTTTCCTTATTTTTATTTTGTTTAATAAGTAATCTATCAATAATGCAGTGCCACATTATGGTATTTAAATGTTTAAGATTTATTTTATAATCTGGTGGAAAAATGCACTGCTTGTCGGTGAGGTAGTTAATAAACATTATTTTATTAATGAAACGATGTCTTAATACCGTATTAAACTAATCCAATGCGCAAGTTCTAAGTGGACTGTAGCTGGTCCAATAGTATTTTGATCATCCAATATCAGGTTTCCTTTCTGACTCTACATCTATTGCAAAATGTGCAAATACAAATTGGATACATCTTAATAATTATAAAAATGTAATTATTTTGCTTACAACTTCCGCTTAGTTACGCCGGCATAGCGAACCCCAATTACACAACCTGTAACTCGCAAAATAATTACATTTTCATAATTATTTAGTTATGGATTTCCGCTAAGTAACGCCTGATTCTATCAATTTTATGAATACATCTTAACCTATAAAACTGAAAAATGCTTAAAATCAAGTTTGTCCAATGTTCGATATCTCATAAACATGTTAAAGTATGTAACTCCACAAGCCGCCACCGAACAAAGGTTACCAACGCTGACAAACGTTGGTTACGCCGAAAAATGTTGGCAACATACGGGTGTAACATCTGCAGACGGGTGACCCGTAATTGCCAATGGGCGTGCCACGTAGACATGATAAAAGATCGACCGACAACTATTCTGGAGAAAATCACATGAAATGTAAGCAGAAAACAAGAAAATCTAGATATAGAGAGGGAGCGTAGGGCTTTGGCGGTACGCTGCAACATGCTGATCCGTTGATTTGCCCGCTGTTCGGTAGGTCACAATAACGCTATTCAAAGCGTATTGCCAGTGCCTGTCACGGGGGGTCTGTGGATTAGGTATGCCAAAAAATCGCTAAACACCCTACAAGTCCCAGTATAATAACGTTTTCAGGATGATGTTGGCGCTTCCCTGTTTCTGCAGTGCCTCTGGAATGTTTGCACAGACCCAAACTGACGGTTTTCATGCCGTGTTGTTTGAAAAAAAGTAGCTTCTCTGATGGCTAGAGTGCGGGGGAGCGACAACAGCATCCTGAGAACAGTGGCAGAGGATCCGCATGCGCCTATTGTGAGGCATCTCGTGCGAACGATGACCGACATAGTTGATGACAATTCTTCTAGGTGTCGACCGCACGGAATGCCTCTTAGGTACATGACAAATTAAAAGTAATTAAAAATTTAGTTATAACTGTAATACTAACACATAATTTAATTTAGCATTAACACTAACCCATGGATCATTGTTGTCTTGAAATAAATAAATTTTAATTTGAATTTGAAAAGATGACATGAGTCTTTGAGCAGAATCTCTGCACTAAAAACTATCTGGAGGTTTAAAAGGCATTCGGCAGTTGGACTAAAAAAATACGCTGAAAGAAAGAAATAGTTAAATAGTCAAGTCAATCAAAACCAATCTGAAAACGCACTATAACTTTCTTGCTAAATCTACGTCACTTTAAAATCAATTGATTAACTTATTGTTATTAAATGTTTTATTTGACAAAAAGACATCAGAGACACAGTAGCCCTTATAACCACATATGCACGAATGTACAGTTAAAATATAAAGCCGTTCTGCGCATTACACGCATTTTATAAAAACCCGACTAGCTATTAGGGTGTCCACATGTGAATCATTCTTTGGGACCATTCCTTTTTTAATTTTGACTGAATTCTTTTCTTTTAGACGTCCACTTGGTCTCTCCTCAATTATGATGAGGTGGTTCATACTCACCCACGCAGAACCTGCGTCGAATGGTTGAGGAATAACTAGGCCTTAAGACTGGTATCAAGTGAACATTGAGTGTTAAGATAGACTCTTCTGATTATGTCTACATACACCTGTAATGGCATCTGAATCTCTCACCGCTATGCGCCATGGAATAAATCAGTGGACGAGAAAATTTCGCATTTGGTATTGTAGAAAAGGAAAAGTATGAAATGAAAAATATTTCATACATCACCTTAACGTTTTTGGTATTACCTATATACATTTCCTAGGTATAGAATACCGTATTATACAGATTGCCAGTAACATATACACTTAAGTGGAATACACAAAAGCACCTTCTTGTACAGTCAAAATACGATGCCACAAGGCTCAGTTGTCAGTTATTACCGCTTGATAAACACTAGCCAACTGGACGGCGTTCAGTGAACGCTACACATTTTTAACGAAAACTGAAGCAAACTCCGATAATACTGAAAAGCATTACTTTACCATTTGTTCTGCAAATATAATTTTTGATTTAGTAAACTGTGGTAAGCCCTCTACAAGTTTCAATTCAGCTGCAGAACAAATATTACTACTATTACACTGTTAGCTGTATCAAAAGGATTTGTCTCGAAATAAACATTTTTGTGGCCACTCTACCCTAGTCTACGAACATGCCGACAAACCTGTCGTCTGTCTACTGTTTAATTAACGACAATCACCACACAACGCTTGTTCTCCTGACCGTACGGTGAATGGCAGACAAAACAATAAACGATACTAAATAAAACTAAAAGTGCAGTAGATTGTCTAAAGTTGATTCAAGGTTTATTTATTGTTGGATAATACATTCAAAAATTAAAATACCTACTTACGCCTTTTATTATTGGTTTTGACTGTAATGTAATGAAAGCAGAAAACGAACTTTTCTTATTGTCTCGGGTCTAGGTGTTATGGTGCCATCGTTTTTTCTGACTTTTGTAACACAAGTGCTTTACCATAGGATCAGAGCAATGTATGTTATTTTGCCCAATATTTATTTATTTAATATTTATGAACGCAATGTAAGTACGATACCCAGCTCTATGGACCGATGACCTTACGTATAATAGAATTTACATTATCTGTCGTTTCTCTAGGTACTAAGTTAAAAGTCTATTCAGACATTTAAATCAGAGGAAGGGCTACGAACAATTATTGCAATGAAAAGAAAGTATTTTTATTCGGCGTCTTGTGTAAAAAGCTAAAGTTTTATCTGTACAAAACGAACGTGTCAAATCGGTTACACTTATAAATCTAAATAAATAAAACCAAAACACGAATCTACGCACTGATCCGCAACGAAACCGAAAGTACTATCGAAAACTATACATAAACGAAAAAACACTTTCATTAAACCTTTCCCATACAAACCTGTTGCGATAGCATCACACAAAAACATTATATTAATTTGGGATCCCCACAAAAAACGAAGATAGCCACACGGACAAAAAAACTAATGGCCACTAAAAAAGGAAAGGATTGAATCGAGAAAAAGGATAAAAAGAAAAAAACCAGCTAAAGAAAGGATTTGGAAGATACAGGTTGTTTTAAAGTTTATTTTTAACACGCTTTTCTTTACTTTAGATTTAATTTACTTGCAAATCGCAAGTACGATATAGGTACTATGTAATCAAGTCAATCTTGATAAACTAATAATAGGCGATAAAAAACTGGTGGCGTCCAAGCTGCACAGCCTGGCTCACCGCCGCAAGGTTGCTTACCTATCGGTCTTCTATAGATTGTACTTCGGAGAGTGTGCTCATGAGCTGCATGAGCTCATACCACCGTCACCTTTCTTCCATCGGACATCCAGACGCACGGCCGGCTACCATCCGTTCTTATTGATATACCCATACTCCGCACTAAGCGCTTCTCATCTTCTTCTATAATGCGCACAGCTAAAGAGTGGAATTCCCTGCCTGCGTCTGTATTTCCGAGTGCATATAACCTGACTCTCTTTAAGTCCAGAGTGAATAGGCATCTTCTGGGCAAGCTCGCTCCATCGTAGATCCCATCTATGCTCTAGAGCAAGATTGGGGTCAAGAGCAAGCCCATCTCAAATAAAAATAAAAAAAAACTATCGATACTATCGATGTTAAAGATAGTTTTTTACTTTTGATATTCTGTATCGCAATGCTGAATGTTGCACTCTAAGTCCCCAGAACTGTGCATCATGTTCCCTAGATACTTATATTGAACGGAAAATTGGTTGCCAAGTGCGATCAATATAAGTATCTGGGGAACATGATGCACAGTTCTGGGGACTCAGAGTGCAACATTCAGCATCGAATAGCCGCAGCGTGGGTTAAATGGCAAAAAGTAACCGGTGTTACATGCGACAGAAGAATGCCAGTAAAACTCAAAGGCCTGATCTACAAGACCATCATCAGACCAGTCCTTATGTATGACAGCGAAACATGGGCCGTAACCAAAGAGAACGTGCATAACATCTAAGTTGCCGAAATGAAGATGCTGAGGTGGATTTGCGGCGTAACAAGGCTAGATAAAATCCGCAACGAGTACGTGCGAGGAAGCCTGGGAGTGCGCGACGTTGCCGACAAGTTGCAGGAGAGTAGGCTGCGTTGGTATGGTCACGTTAAGAGGAGACCCCCTGATTACGTAGGGAATTTGGCACTGCAGCTTTCCCTCCCCGGTCGAAGATCCAGAGGAAGACCCAAGACACGATGGGAGAGTGTAGTGCTGAAGGACATGAAAAAGTGCGAGGTTTACGTGGACGATGTCGAGGACAGGGCGAAGTGGAGGAGAAAAAATCGGAAAGCTGACCCCACCACCATGTGGGATGGATAGCTTGGAAGAGAGAGAGTCTGTATCGCAATAGTATAAGTAATTTATTTATTTTAACATTTCGTTTCAGCCACAGGACGTCCACCGCTGAACATAGGCCTCCCCCAGTGACTTCTGTCATCGGGGGGTTTTTGCCATACTCGCCACGCTTGCCACGGGTTGGCGAGCGCAGTTTTTTTATTATTTCGCACGCAGACGCTGCTCCCCGTCTAGTGCTACAGGATTTAGTCGCCTCTTACGACACGCCTCCTGATGGCGGTGGTGAAGTGTATTCTTTACGGCCGTCCCCACACGGCACCTTTTAACATTTAGTATAATAAATATAATTTGAAGTTTTTGTGTTTTAGATAGATTGATTGCTTTTATGGCGGGATACTGTCGATAGTATTAACTTACTGCGTGTCAATATTATTGATATTTTAGGCAATCAGTAGTATCGAAACTGCCGATGGTGCTACGAATGACTGAATATTAAATTCAACTATAGTTCGGCAACACTTAACAGGGAATACTTATAAGTAATAAGATTTTGTAAGAAAAAACCTCAGCCGTAATACAAATCAATGAGCGTTACGGTTACGAACCTTGATGATCATGACTTGCATCTTTTTCGGGACATGCTGTAACTAGACATATTTTTAGTGTCACCATAAGTGTGGTCAGATATTCTTTGTGGCCCATTCCCTTTCATTTACCCTGAACGTCTGCAGCCTTGAACAGGACGTTTAAAAGAAACATCTTTAATTATCTTAGCTTTAGTTTCACAAACCATTAATTTGATTTATGATTGATGAGCTGCGCTTGCTAATTAGAGAAGAAAATAATTAATAAAAGTTTAATGCACAAATATACTGGTAGCACTGCTATAGGTAGTTAACAGTTTTAGGATAACTGCAATTGTTTGACTTTAAAGTTCTTGCTATTGATTCCATAAGCTGAAAACACCTACTCAATTAAATTATAAGTCACAGATTAAAAAATCAATGTACATATGTAAAATCGCAGAAACATTATTTTTAGAAATCAAAATTGTTTAGAAAATGTTTACTAATGCACTTACACATTTTAACCCTACCACTACTTTGGGACAATAATAATTGAGGGCCAGCGAAAAAGGTAGATGACACACAAGTTGCAACTCATTTTGCACCAAGTGAACTCGGTAACATAACCATCTACTATGTATTGGATCTAATCAACCACGAAGCCGTACTTGCCCGTATCATTATCACAGTCATTCAAGGAGGGTTGAGATACGATATCTGAGCCGAAGTGACCCGACAGCGCCCGAATGGGTCCGAGCGCCCGCGGCGCGAACAGGTGCTCTATCCATCTTACGCCGGACGCTGGAACACGAATCTGCTTGATACTTTTAAGAATTATTTTAACCTTTAGTTAGTGTAATCACTGAGGTAGAACAAAAAAGTGGACTGGGTAGCAGTTCCATACAAATGACAACTAATTTTGTGTGCCCAATTGAAGAGCCACAAGTGACAGTACTGAGAACTAATTTTGACATACAGCATATTTATCTTACGGCCATTACTAACTAAATTGTAATTACTCTCGCATCTGCCTATACAATGGCCTAGAGTGCCAAAATGGCGAAAATCAAATAGAAATAAATTTATTTTTGTCAGCAGTCTAAGTAGGTATGTTTATTTCAGGTCAGTTTAGGATGAAAATCATAGACAAAAAAGTTCATCAAAGACAAAAGAAAGTACGTGAAACTTCAAATGCTTAATCGTACGACTGTAGACTCAAAGATCTACAGTCATACGTTTGCTCATTGTAAACTTTTTACATTAAGACTTTACATTTGGATCAAGACATTTTTATAACTGCCACAAAATTTGCCTCTGTCCACAGTCACAACTTACCTATTTTTAAGTTGTGAAGTAATACCAGTAACCCATGGATCTTTGTGTGCCGTAATAAATACATTTCATCAAGACTGTTTGGTCGAGGTACACATCTCTACAGCATCAGCGTTGGAAGGGTTAATAAAGAATGTCGGTTTTTGTATCGGCGTCTACTGGCGCAGTACATTATAATATTTCGGTTGATCCCATCATAGTATTTTTGAAAATTAACTACACGTTACATGTTCTTGAAGAAATCTTTTAAGCACGTCTCTGTTTGTCCTCTGTAAAATAAGCGTTGTTGTCGTAGTGATTGGTTTTGTTACATAAAACTTTAAATAGTAAATAAATGACACCAAACCTGGTATAAAAATGAATGTATCATAATTTACCACTAATAATAAATTACAAAAATGATAAGTCCATAAAAATAGAAGTATTGCGTTTGAAACAGACATCTTTTTATCGTTTTTCTGCATCCGTTGCATACGATGACGTCATATCAAAACACCGCTATAAAAAGTGCGTCATTTTAATCAGACTGACGTCAGTTGGTTTCTATAATCCAACTGTATTCCAGATGTTAACGAGCGTTATTTTTTTGTCACATACAGGAATAAATAAACTCCGAGTTTTATTTGTTTTTCTAACTAGGTAATCGGCTTTAAATGAAATAATTGACAACATCACATACCTACATTGCTCTAATCCTTAGGTGAGTCTGTAGCTAAAGCACTTGTGTTATGGAAACCAGAAACAACGACGGTAGGTACCACAACACCCAGACCTGCGACAAAAAAAAGAAAGAGTAGAAAAGTTCGTCTTCTGCATTGACCCGACTGGGAATCGAACTCGGGACCTCAGAGATCACGCCAATCCGGCGTGCTCGCCTCTCGGCTACGGAGGCTTTAATAATATATTTCCTTTTGCACTAAGCGATTTGTCTCATTTTAGTCGGGTTTCGCTTGATCGTGATCCAGTAGCGGCAGTCTAGTTCTTATATTTAGCGATTAGAGTCAGACTTTTGTTACATAACCTAGACAGGAAATATAGACTTTTGACCAAGGCTGTATACTAAGTTATAACTGCCCGGTAGGTTTTATTATACACGATATTGTCCCTTACTTCAGAAGAAATAGTATAAATATATTGTATCTACATAGATTCTGAAAATCTAGGGGTAGGTACGGTTTTAAAGCCAGACTATGATCGCTGTGGCACTACCGCTCCAACTTTATAACTTTAAATATTTTCTCTCTTTCATAGATCATTGCATTACTCCCCATGGTCAGCTTGTTTTAAAAGCAAGCCTGTCAAAAAAATAACAAAAAAGTTTAAGATGATAAAAATGACAAGCAACAAACTAAGCCGTAACGAACCGTTGGATTTTCGCCGAATTTCCAAACAAAAAAGCATTGAAAAGCTCTCTAACCAGGTGCTTATTCACGCAATAAATTAAATGGCGGTTAGAAAGTCACCCGTTACACCTTAAATTGGTATTTTCAACTTATAACAGACAGTAATTAATCGCAAATCATACGTCCAAAAGGGCCGTTATCTCCGAAATCCGTGGCCATCTTCACCGCAGTAAAACAATGACGACACGCCTGATTGCGCTCGCGCATTAGTTTCAGACATTTAATAAGATTTTTTAGGGTTCCGTACCCAAAGGGTAAAACGGGACCCTATTACTAAGGCTCCGCTGTCCGTCTGTCTGTCTGTCTGTCCGACTGTCACCAGGCTGTATCTCATAAACCGTGATAGTTAGATAGTTGAAATTTTTTACAGATTATGTATTTCTATTGCCGCTATAACAACAAATACTAAAAACAGAAAACAATAAATATTTAAGGGGGCTCCCATACAACAAACATGTTCTTTATGCCGTTTTTATAGATAATGGTACGGAACCCTTCGTGCCCGAGTCCGACTCGCACTTGGCCGGGTTTTTTTTTGTCTACCTCAAACAAGTGCTGCAGTTAGGTAGAGACTACTTGGAGCGGGAAATCACTAGGAGAGTGCAGCTTGGCTGGGCAGGTTTTGGTAAAATGCGTCACATCTTCTCGTCGCTACTGCTACAATGCCTGAAGAGCAAGGTATACGATTTATCAACATCGGTTGAGAGGTTTTGCCGTATGAAATAATTATAGTATCACATGGTACTTTTACATAAAATCTGTGACTCTGAAACAGAATGCAGCCTTTCAGCCAGAGGGTACTTTAGAGGTTTATAAATCGATGAATAAAACCTCTACACTACACACCTTGGAACAATTTTCTTGACGTGGAAAAAACAGTTGTTTCTGGATTGATTCAAATAACGTGAGCCAAACAGAAAATGCAACGTCTTACAATTTAAAATAGTAAAAATCATATAAACGGCTATTCTAAAATCAGAAACATATATAGTTCCATATTATCATCGCACACAAGGTGTCAAAGTTAAGTGATGAACCTGTAATACTAATTCTCAAGTATAAATATTAAAAAAGTCATAGAAATAAAATTGATAGAATCAGGCGTTACTTTGCGGAAATCCATAACTAAATAATTATGAAAATGTAATTATTTTGCTTACAACTTCCGCTTAGTTACGCCGGCATAAGAACCCCAATTACACCACCTGTAACCCACAATCTGAGGACAATCACAGGCACATGCAAAGAGCACCGCCCTCCCTCCCTCAAATTGCATGCGAAACAGACGAATGCAAAAGTTAGTACCCAACACCGATATAAAAACCTCGACGCGCGTTTCGCCACTTCACGTGGCATCATCAGGAGAGATGTTGTTCACAGTTTAGTCGTCGAAAAGCAGCCGAGGAGACAACATCTCTTCTGATGACTAACTTTTGAGGGAGGGCGGTGCTCTTTGCATGTGCCTGTGATTGTCCTCAGATTGTGGGTTACAGGTGGTGTAATTGGGGTTCTTATGCCGGCGTACCTAAGCGGAAGTTGTAAGCAAAATAATTACATTTTCATAATTATTTAGTCATAGAAATATTCCTCATTTCAATTAATTCCCCTGAGCATTCGTCACCACAGTACCTACCTAGTATTCTTGTACCGTCCAGTGCAACGTGAACTAACGAGCTGATTCCAAACTAATTAATCTGCAAATCACACCTCAAGCGTTTCTTCGAGCCCGTTATACGTTGACAAAAAGATAAAAGCCGCCGACCGGGCGCGGTCACGGCGCGCGCGCATCCGACGCGCACAGCGTTGGAGTGGACGGTAGTTAGCATTAGCTGTGACCGCGGCTTCGATCGAGTGGATAACCTTTTTAAGAAATCATAAATCCACCAGTTATATTGTGAATGAAAGATGACAAAGAATTAGCTAGAAAAGTGGCAGTGGGTGTAGTACGTAGAACTGACGGCCGATGGGGCAGAAAGGTTCTAGAATGGAGGCCACATACCCAAAAGCACAGCGTAGGACTTCCACACACAATGTGGACAGACGACCTGGTAAAAGTTGCAGGAAGCCGCTGTATCAGGCCGCTTCCAACCGGCCAACCTGGAAGTCATCGGGGAAGGTGTTCAACAGTAGACGTCCTGGCTGAAATGATGATGCAAAAGAGTAAAAGAACAGACACTATAGTCCTCGTTACCAGCCCACGTCAGTCCAGTGCTGGACATCGGCCTCTCTTAATGCACGAAACGGAGCCGAGCCTAATTCTTGTCCATCGATGCCAGCAGCTTTGTATGCTTTATCATAGCTCTACGTTAAATAAATAATAATTTCTTCCCCACATATCGCCCATATACTATATTAGTTAATCTAGAATTCTGTTTCGGTATTCTGTTTTAATAGCACATAATTTCAGATCGATCAAAAGCCTTCACAACATGGTATAGCCTAAATTCCCATCGTAATAAGTACCTACAATTTAAAATAGCAGACGCTCAGCGGCCTGAATGAAAAATAATATACATTTGATGGAGTGTAGTTTATCTTACAACTGGGAAAACACTCTGAAAAAATATCGCGCGCCAAGGAAAATATTCGTAAATGAAAAAACAGCAGTCGCCCGCCCTACTCTACGTAGGGGTGGCGCGCGGAGTGGTTTTAATTGTGTTAAGCTGTGCCGCGGTGACATAAAGTAATTTATTGCCTATGGTGATATTACTAAGTGATACCTTTATTAATATATCTACATAAAGTACACCGGAATCGTGAATACAATATTTTGTATTTACTTTACATTATCATTTGCTATCTGTTTAATAATAAATATACATTTTAAATTACAAATATTAGAAGCTGAAAAAAAAACGAACACCAAGATGGACAAAGCCAGAACACTGTGATGCATTGATTAAGTTATACCTTTAGTTAAACTCATAAAATTATGGAATAAATAATATTTGCTTCCGACGCTTTTTAAGTAAAGTAAGTATTTTTTTATACCGGTTTGTAAGTTCGCTACGCGAGTTAAAAAAAAATAAGACAAAACGACGAGTAAAACAATGTGAAATTATTTTTTATCGTTAAGATTTCTAGAAATTTGTAGCACAGTATGAGTTTACTTACCTTTTCGCTGTTTGTAGCAGCCACAACAGAGGCGATCATTCGTCGAAGTATCATCCACACCCAAAGAAAACCTAAACAAAGGCCGATGTATCATCATCATCATCTCAGCCACAGGACGTCCACTGCTGAATATAGGCCTTTCCCAGTGACTTCCAGATCGGCCGGTTGGAAGCGGCCTGCATCCAGCGTCGTCCTGCGACTTTTACAATGTCGTCTGCCCACCTTGTGGGTGGACGTCCCACGCTGCGCTTGCCGGTACGCGGCCTCCATTCCAAAACCTTCCTGCCCGATGGGGCATCAGTCGATGGGGCCGTCAGTTCTATGTGCTATGTGCCCCGCCCATTGCCACTTTAGCTGGCTAATCCGTCGGGCTATGTCAGCGACTTTTGTTCGTTCACGGATATCCTCATTTCTGATTTGATCTCGCAAAGAAACACCGAGCATAGCCCTTTCCATAGCGCGCTGTGCAACTTTGAGCTTTCTTATAAGGGCCATAGTAAGAGGCCACGTTTCTGTTCCGTATATCATCACTGGGTAACACACACTGGTTGTAGACTTTCGTCTTTAGGCTGATGTATCACACCAGCCAAAAAGGCAGAGTAAATCTGTCTGTATATTTCATTTTAAAAAAACTAGCTGTGCTCGCAACTTCGTTTGTTTGGTGTAGGTAGTCCAAATGTTTGGCATGACATAAACGCAAACCGTTCAAATAAAGAACAATATATTGGAAAAATATCCCACAGGAACTTTTAGCCGAGATAGGAAGTATCCTAAAAGTAATCTAGATCATATTCTATATGCGTTAAAAAATTTATCCAAATCCGTTCAGCCGTTAACCCTCGATTGAGACACAAACATCCAAAGATCCTCACAAATATTCGCTTTTATAACAATAGCGGTTTCAAAATACCGTTTTTTATTTTTATTTTAAACTTTAACTTGCCAGCCCTACGCGTACTCTAACACGTAAACGGTTCGCTCACAGACAGAACTAAATGAGAGCTAACAGAGCCACAGAGGTGATCTCCCGTGTAATCGCTAAACATTGGACTATTGAAGCGGCTTGTTTACAGGAGAACACCTTGTATATCGTTTAAAGTTAGAGGCTTTAAAATAAAAGTTATGGTATGAAGTTATTTTTAAATATGTAATTAAAAATGAAATATTGAACTACACCACATACATTTCTCTGATCCTAGCGTAAGTAGCTAAAGTACTTATAGAAATTAGAAACAGTGACGGTACCACATCACCCAGACCCGAGACAATAAAGAAAAGCTCGTTTTCTACATTGACCCGACCGGGAATAGAACCCGGGACCTTAGAGAGGGCGATGCCAATTCCGGCGTGCTCGCCTCTCGGCTACGGAGACAAAGGTAATTTACTTAATGGACTTCATGAAAGTTTAGGACTTCGTGAGTGTCAGAGACAGTTGCAACCCATGCCCTGATTCCGTATCTTGCAAATGCAATGCAATAGCGAAAATTGTCCGATTCTGGCTTGAAAATCACAAATTGACAGCAAAAAACAAAAACAAAAACAAAGCTATCTACTGTCAGTGCTGCCCATACATAGATAGATAGAAAAAAAAAAGTTTAATAAAAAACTAAAAACCGACTTCAAAATGAAACTAAAAAGCGAAAAATAATATTGACTAAAACATACCTAATCAGTTCTTTTTGGAGTCGGTGCCAGCCACCGAGAGTTAAAATGTGTCCATTCGCACCGACTCCAAAAAAAACTGATTAGGTATGTTTTAGTCAATATTATTTTTCGCTTTTTAGTTTCATTTTGAAGTCGGTTTTTAGTTTTTTATTAAACTTTTTTTATTTTACAATTTTAAGTGTTAAGTCCTCTATTTTTTCCCTCCTAACTTCGCCAAAAATTCCTTTACAGCAAAGTAACCTTAACTAATATTGGTCATCTATGGACCCCTCATCCAATGGTATGATAAAAATAAGGTGTTATATAGGGTCAATTTTTCGACGAAAATTTTTAAGTCTTAAGAAAAGGGTTTACCTACACTCCAACCAGAACGGCGGCTATTTTGTGTCGTAACCATAGGATAAGGTCTCGCGTTAAATAACAAGTTAAATTAAGAAAGGAACTTTCAAATTTTTTTTCGTTACTGGGTGTGCGGGTTCGCCCCCAGTTTATAAAAATTGGCGGTCTGGTACCTCATAAGCTCCACGTCTGCTCAACACACTGCGAAATACGTTCTGTCGACAAATTGCAGTATTATCTTCTAACTCCTATCCGTTAAGGAGTTCTGTGGCTTCCATCATCAGGTCAGCAACATGACATGATGATTACCAGACCCAAAAATCAGCATCGAGTCAGAAAATATATGCAAAACATTATGGGTGCCTATAAAAATTGAGGGTTGCCCTCGATTTCCCAGGGATCCCATCATCAGAATCTGACTTGGTGTAAATGGGACCACCTCGGGAGTATACCCTTTGAAACTAAAAAATATATTTTGAAATCGGTCCATAATTGACGGCGTAATCGCGTAACATACATACAAAAAAAAAAAAAAAACAACAACATTCAGACGAATTGAGAACCTCCTCCTTTTTTTTGAAGTCGGTTAAAAAAGAAAATACACTTAGAATGGTACAATTTAGGCGGTATTATCGCTAGAAGCGATCTCTTCCAGACAACCTTCATACACTTTGACACTATCTATCAATCGGGCGATAACTGCGCGATTATTGCTGCTTGCAAATTTTTAGGGAATAAGGGTACCGTTTTGCTACCATTGACATTGATTTGCCTATTAGTTCGTAAATGTAAATTTTCTCATCATCATCATAATCAGCCGTCGTCAGCCAGTCGATTCTAAGCTAGAAATACGCAGGTGAAACCTTAAACTCACGTTTGCGGTCTAACAAACTTAGCCTCAGGTTTTGTAATGAAGTGGGATCATAACTGGTTGTCGGTAAGTGAGTTCAGTGTCTAGGTCAGCGTGGTTTTGTTAACAGAATCGCAGGGCAGTCTAGCCGTATCACAACACACACTAAAAGTTTTTAAAACTTGCATAAGATCGGTTCATTATGTTTTGTTTGGTTTGTAGTTATGGCGAAAAAGAAGCAGGCCCGTTTTTGCGAGCCAGTGTTTAAGGGATCCTATTTTTCAAGCTCTCTATGGGATTACTGTTCTACTCAAATATTGCAATGACTCTTTTTATGGGAACCAACATTGAACGAGATTCGATTTTAAACAGCCCATAAGCTGTAATAAGATAAGTGTTTTTGTATATTAGCAGTAAATTAACGCCTAACGCCTAGTTATCCAACAAAACAGGGCCCTATATTCCCTTTCATAATAACTGTCACGGTGAAATGCAGCACACACTAGTTTTATTTCCCGTCCATACGAATCCCATTAGAAATTCCGTAACAAATGTTAAAAGCCCACACATTTCGGCTTCTCTCTGCCCATTACGCAGTACAAAAACGCCGCGTTTTCGATATACTAGCTGAAAACCCCAGAGGGTTCGAGTGTGGGGTTTTAGGGGGATAAAACACCCTCTGCGCACACGCTTCTGTTATTCTTCGCTTACCGAGCCTAATATTTTCAAAGGCCTAAAACAACATGGGTGGTGGATTTTCTCTGTTTTTATTCGCGACGAACACTCGCTTCATCTGTCTACATTATTATCTTTGTAATCTCGTTTACCTATATTAATAAAACATTTTTCCAGTGGTATTTCATCAGTGTTTTGTTGCTAGGGCAGTCAGTGAATTTTTGTGTTCTATTATGAGCATAGATTGACGCTTACATTTTAAAGTACTTATGTAGATGACTATTAACTCAAGTCATCTACAAACTTAGAATTTGAGCATGTAATGCTATTGCTCATCGAAAAACAATGAAAGTAACAGAATGATCCTAAGAATAATCAGTTTCTGGAGTTCTTGGAGATCTTTATCTTTAGAGAAAGATAAGTCTAAGAAGGTCAGTGACTGACAAACATTTTAGATCCAGGAAGCGAAGCCTCTTTGGGCATGTCTAGAACTCTACTAAAACACACAATATCCAAAAAAATTGGGAGTAACTTTGCCGTTTAAATGTCCATAAGTAAAAAACAGCCTTAATAGGTAAATTGACTACAGGCGAGCCTCCACCTCAAAATATGTAAAATGTCATGACAGTTATCAAATACCTACGTATAATAAATTACACAAAATATTGATGTTTATTTTTGTCTGGTGTTTATGAAGCGTGAAATAAAAATCATCACCAGCCTATATCAGACCACTGCTGGACACAGGCCTCTCCAAAAGGAGGATTTTGCCATAATCGCCACGCTTGGCAGGCGGGTTGGCGATCGCAGTTTGGCCAATGGTGGAGAGGAGACGCTGCTGCCCGTCTTCTTGTGGCGGTACTCCTGTAGTCGCCTCTTACGACACCCATAGGAAGAGAAGGGGTGGTGCTATTCTTTTAACGTGCCGGCACCACACGACACATTAAGAAATAAAAATAGAGGAAAATATTTTAAATTATGACAGCTTTTTGTTTAAAATACTGCAGTAGGAAATAGGAATCAACATTAAGCAAGCTTTTATCAGAAATCGAAGATGAAAACCGAATAAAATCAAATCGACTCTCAATAGATTCAGAAGCAAGTAACCACAACCTACAGATTCTAGCCTAGACTTTCCAATAATCTGTTTAGAGCCACTCTTATTTTTAGGGTTACTTGGGCAAATAAATTATAAATCAATGATAGAGTAGTTTTAAGATGGATAGAGTTTTGATAACAAAGGATATTTTACCTACTTGATTCTAGTAGACTGAAACTAAAAAAAAATTTTCGACAAGATTACTTATAGGTCGACTTGCACACCACCAGATAAGTTTAGTACGAGATTAAGACATCTTTCTGTCTCTGTCATTTTCTGTTCATACAAACTGACAATTATAGAATGATTTTTAACACCGTGTTATTGGATAGTTCGGGATTAAATTCGCTCATCCTAAATATTTTTCTTATTTCTATTTCTAATCCTGACATGCACATAAATTCCAAGGGGAGTACGATAACTGGTATTAAAATCTGCCAGTTTTTCGTTTATGGGCAGACCTGATCTGATAATCAGAGATGCAGAACTGATAACCGTCGGGAAAGATAGGTGTTCAGTGAGAGAGTAGGCAGACCCCCCGCCCCCCACGCGGTAGACTGACGACCTAGTTAAAGTTACTGTCACTGGATGCAAACAACCAAAAGCAGCTTGGGCGTTCTGTTGGGGACGCCTATGGCCAGCAGTGAACTTCCAAAGGCCGATGATCATTATCATCATTATCATCATCTCAGTCTTTTGCACTCCACTGCTGGGCGTAAGCCCCCAAATAGCGCCAAAGGGTACGATCTCCCGCTTTTTTTCATGCCAGCTTCTTAAGGTCGTCAGTCCATTAAATGCTGATGATGATGATGATTTATCTAATAAAAACTTATTTACCCGCTAAATGGTTCAAAGATTCGATTAATTCCGCTCTCTCCGGATGGCTCCCCAGGAACGTTGGAGCTGGAAATCGATTTTCGCATTGACCACGAGTCGCGACGTCACGCACGTTGAGCCGATCGCCGCTCGATTCGATATCGATGTGTTTTTAAGGTGTTTTTGTGCCAACGGATTTTTGGCGCGAGACTCTTCACCCGGGTATTAGGTAAGCCAAAGGAGATTGGCTTAGGAAAACAAATGAATCTTCTTTTACTCGGATTTTATCTACCTACTGTAATTATTGACAAGCCCGAACTTAAAAAAATGACAATAAGTTTCTTTCTGAGCAAGTCTGTTCTACAGACCACGTTGAAACTGATTTTTTAATTGTGCCAATAAGAGTATCCCAGGAAATCAAATGGTGATTGTTTTTTTAAACATAAATAAATATTGGACAACATCATTGCCAGCAGCATTGCCGCGCTGAATAGTTATTCCAAAACTCAAGTAAGCAAGTAAGTGTAAGCTCAAAGCGATGAATCCTCTTGCGTTTACGTAATAGCCACCTCGGTGAACAATCTCTTTGGTCATCTTTTTTCAGCTTCCCTATTGTGGGTTGACAGAGCAACTTGTTTTTAGCTTCCAGATTCCGTTGGGTAGAATTAAAAATTTTAGACCGTTAGGTGCCAGAAAGTGTAGTTTCTAAGTGTGATGTAATTTTAGAGTTAGAAGAATCGATTGAAGTATTGAATAACGTAAAATACAAACTATTTAAATCTGGCTGACTATAAATACTCTACGTTCTTTCGTATAGTATTTATACAGGGTGTAAGGTAAATGGTATAGCAAGCCGAAACTATATGCATGCCTATGTACCACATACCCTATAAATACTATAGGGAAAAAATATCATTTTTGAAAAAAATATTCTCATAGAAATCGGATTTTAAAAACTATATTTTGTATGATATAAGATAAATTAAAATGATGATATCAAAAGTACTATTTATATGCACTATGTTAACATAGGCTAGTTTCGACTTGATGTACCCTTTACCAAACACCCTGTATAATTTCATTTCTAGTTAGAAGACATTTAGTAATTTTAAAAATATTGGAAATTTACGTTGCAGGCGTCTTTAAAATTACAAAAATCTAAGATCTAATCAAAGCTCTTACTAACCACAGAATTCTAGATCTCCAATGAAAAAAGTGGTCAATTTAGGAGGAATCTAAAAATCTATACCAGGCACAACTGTGGAATTATCGTCATTATCTTTTTAAAGTCGTCATTAATTGATTGAATGGCTCTAAAAGCTCCAAATGGGCACCGAAAATTAATTATAGAGAAAGACAAATTAGTTAAAAGGTACTTACTTGATTTTTTACTGGTAGAATTATGAGAAATAGAAAACGAATGAATGTTCCATCTGATTGAAAATAAAAATGCTGAATGATTTGATATCCGGTGTTTCAGAGAGTTGAACGCTCGACTATTCGTTTTCGTTTTGATTTTCTGCAACTTGTTCCAAATGATCCGTAACTCTTCAATACTTTGTTTCTTACTCTTCATCTAATTCGGCTTGTGGTGGAAGAAGTTGGAAAGACACGAACCGATTATAGAACCCAATCCTTTGCGTTCTTGGCAACCAACCGCGCTACTACGCCAGGTCTTCCATTACAATAAGAAAGGATTTTTTCCAGCTTACCATATAAGGCTTCAGTTAAAACCATTTAAGATATGCATTAACCAA
Source organism: Anania fuscalis (assembly GCA_950371115.1). Lineage (NCBI taxonomy): Eukaryota > Metazoa > Arthropoda > Insecta > Lepidoptera > Crambidae > Anania > Anania fuscalis. The sequence continues at coordinate 3,154,209 of OX493333.1, forward strand.
TTACCGCAAAAAGATGTGAAGATAACGCGGTTCCCACTGTCATTCGCTGAACCAGTGACCTTAGCTACCACATCGGTGAGTGAAGGCACTTAACATTAACATCTAAGACAGGCTTGCGCGATCTAGCTTCCGTCTGATGAAGCGTGACTGGGGAAAGTCTGTGGGACACTGGCAGATGTGCTATACAAGCTATAACGAAGCTACCAACATGATATTCATAAAATACAATGGAATATCCAGTGGTTTTGTTTGTAACCTACGGCAACACACATTTGTATGTAACCTACGGCCTACCTCATTTCATTTATCACCTAGGCACTGCCTAATTGCCTATATGCACCGCACGTCCCTAGGAACGCCCCATATTGCTGGTAGCCTGGGTTCAATGGTATGTTTTCTACTAGATAAGTATGCACATAAAATAAAATAAAATCCTTCGCCTGCCTAACGCTTTGACCCGTTGATAGACGGATAGGGATTCTTAACTTCCATCCATCCATCAGCCGAAAGACGTCCACTGCTGGACATAGGCCATTCTATACTTACCTAAGGAAAATCTAATCACTACAATAAGAGCGACCATCATACCTCCCTAACCCTTAGACAAGGGAACCAGACCATTTTGGATCATGGTCATTACATCTTTTTCTAGAGAGTATAAATAGGTTCATTGAATGGAAAAGCGCCAAGATTATTAACAAAAAAATATAAATCTCCTGTCATTTAGAGCGAACAATTTGTATCCAAATTTCAACGCGATAAAGAGGAAAGGAAAGGAAAACCTATCTTTACCTAGAACACAACCTTAACCCGAAAGCTACCGGTAAATACCAAAGAGCGTTTCATATTAGACGTCCCTGTTTCGTGACGGACGCATCGCGAGCTCGCTACTCACCCGCTAATCGATTCATAATATCTCGAGTAGTCCGAATCGATTCTTTACATCTAGAGTTATGAAAATCGATTTGGTTACGTTAGCGCCACGTGTAAAAAATATAGGTTGAATTTGTACTTGTTGTTTTAAGTTTAGTTAATACAATTTTACCATTATTCGCTAACAGGGAATTAAAATATAAACAGAGGATTTCAAGTAGGATTTCGGGTAGGTAGGTATGTTTGATAATCTGACAAATTATCTCTATTAAAAAAAATAACACAGCTTAGTGTAATTGAGTATAATGAACTTAATTGCGTTTTGATTATGAATCAGATGTAAGGAATCTAACTATGTATGCATTATAAATTAAAATTGGCAAGTAACCAGCTATGCGTGATTTGGCAAGTTTCGGAGATAACAAATCTAATAAATAAATAAATTGTTTCCACAATCACACCAATTATCTAGTCCCAAACTAAGTAAAGCTTCTACTTTGGCGACTAGATAACGGATAAACATACTTAAATACGTTTATAAACATCCAAGACTTAAGTACAAATGCTCGTGTTCATCACACTAACATTTGCCCCTCGCGGAATTCGAACCCGCAACTGCCAGGTATTGTAGTCCGGAGTGCGAACCACTACACCAGACGGTCGTCAATATGTCATCATTATCACTATCAGCATTTCAGCAACAAGCCGACCACCGTAATGACTCCAGGGTTGCAGCTGTTTTAGTATGAAAACGGGGTCAACATTGTGTTACAATATTTTAAATGATTGTCTGGGGTAAAGCTATCGTATTGGAGAAATTAATTAAATACTGTCATAATACCTGATTTCTTGGCTATCGAACGGCAAAAATCCCATAAATTTTGATTACGTATTTCTTAAGTTTGAGACAAATTCGTGAAGCACGAAATGTATGAGCGTATATGTTAAATTTTTGGGAGGGCGGTTAATTGTGCCTCTGAGTGTATATTAACATAAGGTAAGAACAGGTAGTTAAATTAATTTATAACATAGGCTAGACAATCAGACATCTTGGAATCGCAACCGTACTCCGTAGCATTTCAAATGTGAATTTGCCGCGAAAACGACCATGTTACCTGTGGTTCAATCACATCTCGCGCGTGCGCGTGCGTCACCAAAAATTATAATCCGCACAGTTATGACTAGGGTCAGCACTTTTGAGTTTTGCGATGCAGATTACAAATATATAATTTCTACGATTCAAGAATATTTTGCCTTGCAGAAATTCATAAGAACATTTTTTTTTTAAATATTCTATTTAACCCAAAACTGCTTGTAGTATGACGTACAGATAAATGAATTACACACAGTAATTACACAAATTATATAGTGACATTCGTGACTCACGTAAAAATTCTCAAGCTCATCAGACAAGTCGGGATTCAAACCTTGTTCTGTAGTCTTGAATGTAAAAAAACCACTGTCTCGTTCAGGACTTTTGACGAAAAGGAATTGTTTTTCTCATATAATCAATTGGTTTAATTACAACGCATAAATCGCTTTTAGCTAAAGCGTAAAGCGTGAAACAAGCTTCAATGTAAAGTTATTTTACCAAGATAATGTTAATTAATGTTTATTGTTATCTTTTTAGCCAGCCCCTCTAGCACGATCAACAAAACACGATATGATATGATATGGTATGGCGATTTATCACCTATTTACTTTCAAAATATGATAACATAGCCGCCATCTTGAACTTTTATTGAAACAGTAAGCATGTCCGTGCCGGCGACGTCACGGTTATGCTCGCTTTTTTAATAAAAGTTCATATTTTGACAAAAAAATATGCGATAAATCGCTATATCATATCGTATCTTATCGTGTTTTGTTGCACATGCTAGAGGGGCTGATTACGTATCAGAATTGTAACTTTGTGTTATGTTTTTCAGATAAATGAATTTTACCTACAATCTTACGATCTCGGAGATTATCGACTTAGGTATATCACTAGTTGATTATTTCCTATTTCTAGTTTGGACAGCCCTATCGGATTGATACAGATTTCCTAGAGCGGTAATTAAGGCCACCAGCCACCTGCAGCGAGGGTCAAAGTCAGGAGCACCTGGGGAAAGCGCATAAATAAATAAATATTGGACAAAATCACATACATTGTTCTGATATTAAGGTAAGTAGCGAAAGCATTTGTGTTATACAAATCATAGGTATCACAAGTCGCAACACCCAGACGCGAGACAATATTAAACTATCGTTTCTACATAATTAATTATTTACCCGACCGGGAATCGAACCCTTGGCATTTGAGGCGAATCACCGCACCAATAGGGTCATCTATTTAATATATCCTGTGTATTATATCAAAGAGGTAATGCAGCCAGAGTTTAAGGCACCATCCTCAATGACAGCGCTGGGGCAGATGTATTTTATATTTTATAGTTAGTAGGATTTTATGGTATTTTTAACCGACTTCAAAAAAATAGTCGGTTCTCAGTTGACCCGTATGTTTGTATGTATTTATACAATGTATGTATGTATGTATGTATGTTTGTCCGCGATTTACTCGCGTTCGGCTCATCAGATTTTGATTTTTCAGAAAAGTATTTGTTACATTCTGGAGTAGGTTTTAGTATGCATATCATACTGCTGAGCTGATGATGGAGGCCACAGAAATCCTTAACGGTTAGGAGTCGATAGATAATACTCCGATTTGTCGACAGAAAGTATTTCGTAGTGTATAACGTAGACGTGGCGCTTACGAGGTACCAGTCAGTATTTTTTTTACTGGGGGCGTAAACCAGTACACCCAGAAATGATAAAAAATATATTATGTTCGTTTTTTAAATTGACTTAGGCATTCAACGCAAGACCTTATCTCATGGTTACGACACTTCTGTTATAACGATATTTTTAACAACTTCTATAACGATAGATCCTCAATTACGATAAAGTATTGATATAGTCTTAACACTAAAAATAGTGAAATAAAAAAAGTTTTAAAAAACTAAAAAGCGAAAAATAAATTTCTAAACTAAAACATACCAAATCGCAGTTATTTTTGGAGTCGGTGCTCGATGGAGAGTTAAAATGTGTTCATTAATCGCGAAGTCGATTCCTAGTTTTTTTAATTTAGATTTTTTGTAGTTATTTAAGTCTAGGGTACCTAATTATATTATTATAATAATGTATATTTTAGTATCTCTGTTACGTATTACTAAATTATCAAGGAATGCAAATGACTAAATAGAAATTGTATCTAGATTTAGTTCCAGTGTTCAGCAGAAAGAAGAACTGTAATATAATAATATTCACTTGCTATAAAAAAACTATCCAATCAGACGATGGTAAGTACTTTCACTTAGCAAAAGAACAAATAATACTAGCTAAAAATATACCCGTGTCTCGATGTCTGGCGGTGAATATTATTTCATCTCGTTCACGGTCCGTTTGACATTTGTAACAACTAAATTGCGGGATTTCCCACATGCTTTGCTTTTATTAATTTTGCAGTTGGTGTAAACAATCTTGACCTTATTCTGCGCGATCCTGCTCTTTATAAGGTCAAATTTAATATAAATAGCATTATCAATATCAATACATAACTAATTGTCGACCGTCTGGTGTAGTGGTTCGCGCTCCGGACTACAAAGCCTGGCGGTTGCGGGTTCGAATCCCGCGAGGGGCAAATGTTTGTTTGATGAGCACGAATACTTGTACCTAAGTCATGGACGTTTATAAACTTTTTTTATGTTTATCCGTTATCTAATCGCCATAATACAAGCTATGCTAAGTTTGGGGCTACCTAATTAGTGTGATTGTGAAAAAAAATACTACCTTTAAACTCCTGTTGCGACTCTCATTGCGTCATCACGCCAAGCCAGACAAGCCAGACGCCGAAGCCAAACTAACCTAACGAAGCGATAACAAAGTTCGAAAATATTAAAATTATATTAATACGCAACGCATAAGCAATTTTTTCTGTTATACATATACGAAAACATGTAATTGGTGTACAGTTTTTAAGTAGTAATTAATTATCTATACAAAATCACTGTATGTTTTCCAAATAAAATAATAGTACATTATGATACAAGTGTGCAAAGTTGATACACACGAGGCATTATTGTAAGCGCGAGCCGCAGGCGAGCGCGGTAAGGAAGCCGAGTGTGTAATAATCAATGCACACGAGTTCCATACGACGTTTTTCAACGCAATTGCGAGGAAAACCAAACTAAAATCTAAAATACCTTATCCGTTTTTGCTGCGTTTCTCTGGATTTTGGCGGCAACAGGCTATCACTTGCGTTTCGTGCCTCGATAAGTATTTCCGACGGGGTTGAATAACATTTTACTCGTCTTCACGATTTAAAGTAGACATTTTTGATAGTAATTAACCACATAGCAACCACTTTACTAAATATTTAGGGAAAATGGCACGTAAGTTTTGTTTTTTTCGCGCGCCACAGGTTCAATGATGGCACAGGAAAAACTGGCTGTTCAGCCGGAGTAGCAGCAATTAAAAAAAAAAACTATAAATTATTGTTTCTAAAAAAGATAGTTAAGTTTATTTGTGTTTATTAATATACAATTTGATAAAATGAAATATTTATTTGTCATCTTAACCCTTAAATAATTGAATATTGGGGAATATTCAATGTTCTTGGACAAAAACTTTTGCTGGTTTTTCTAAAAAATTTTACATTACCGCACTAGTGCGATAATGTTTTTACAGCACAAGTGCGTAATATGATGAATTATGAAACTAAAAACGGTGTTATAAGAGTCAATTTACGAGCAACTGTGTTGAAAAATAAATATTATGGGATTAACAATTGGATTGATTTTCAGCTACTCCATACAAACTTACTCGCATACCTCAATGATAATGTATGGAGCATCTGAAAAATAAATCACGATTTCGATGTTGCTCCCATAGGAAAAGTTGTTGTATATATCCTGCTGATCACGTGGTTTTAGGGAGTGTCCCATTCTTATGTACACCCTGTATATTTTTTGTAATAATATCTGTGTTTGAACAAAAAGCAGCTATTTTAATACAGTTGCTATACCTAGAACGTCTGCACGTATTAGCATCGTTGAGAGCTTATTATTTGATCGCATAATCGTCGTCCATTAGCGCTACAGTTTAGCGTGTCTCTGTACTACCGAACTAACACTATTTTGCTTCGCGGTCGAAAACAAATGGGTTAATTATGGCAGTCTCACCGCAACTAGACTAACCAAATTCATACCTCTTAATACGTTGAAATACGGTTCATTTTAGGTGTAAAACTTGGGGGTACAATCGGCCCAGACGATGTTTTTGGGTTAGGTCTATATTTTGGTAAGCAACGGTTGTGCGGTCTCCAAATTCGATTGTAATGATTCCAAGTCGTTCGGTTTAATGAAGACATTTTGTTATGCGTATGAAATGTTACAAAACAGTTTATGGTTAAATCACCATTCAACACTTTTCTTTTAACTTTCTATGGAAATAAATTCTGTACTTCCATGTAAGAAGAAAAGTTAATTATCCTATAATTTTATCAAAATCTTATAATTAACAACTCCATGCATAATCATAGAGAAAGTGGCGATGACAGAGATACTTATGTGTATATCCCTAGGGATATAACTATATACCGTAACATAGTTATACGAAAGCGATTCATTACTATCTCACTAGGAATATAGTTATAAAACGGTCCAAGTTTAGTGATATACTTATATTACTAGATTAAGTTTAGTGAAATAGCTTTTGGAGTGTGCAGCGCATGCGGCGCGCCGCCCCTCCCGCGCCTGTAAGACGCATTCAGTGCTATGTAATTCTAGATGTCATGATTCCTCTTCTTGTCTGAACAAAAATTAAAAAATACTTTTAAAGAAACCAAGATCTTAACTTAGTGGATAAGAAATAAAGATATCTCAAAACTGTTAATTAGCTTTAAAAGATTTTTAAAGTTTGATAAGTTTTAATTGTATTGTTAATGTTTAAATTCCAAAAAATATGATCCTTTTAATTATAATTGAAATTACTATAATACGTGTTAATGTCACAAAGTATTGTAACTAACTGCAGGATACATAAAGTTGATTTTTTATTAAAGATAAAACAAATATAATATTGTTTAATTTAATTATTTATGGTAGATTTCTATTTCACTAAGCTTAATTAAGTAATATATTTATAACACTGAACTTAATTTAGTAATATAATAAATCTAGTAATATAAGTATATCACAAAACTTGGACCGTTTTATAACTATATTCCTAGTGAGATAGTAATGAATCGCTTTCGTATAACTATGTTACGGTATATAATTATATCCCTGGGGATATAACTATATTACGGCTTTATCTATCTTACTGCGACATATATATAAGGTTTAAAATTTAAACCCTCATATAGTTAAGAGTATTATTATTCTGATCAATAAAATTCTTACCAAGCTTTTATTTTCAATATTTCTATTTGATGAATCTATTCACCAGTAAACTAGTAGCGCGGTATGAAATGAAATAAAATGAAATGAAATGAAAGTCTTAATTCTTTATACAGGCCCTCTTCCGGGCACTTATACAAGTCCGAACATATAACTTAGCCCTACCACCGCTTCGGGACAACATATCGGCTGGTGATGAGAAGAAGCGGCGCAACAAACTCAGTCACCTTTGTCAGCCTGATTTTACTACAGGAAATACGATTACAAGATAGTGTAAGTACGAGCTAGGCAGGTTATTAAGTCCATGCACTCTTGTCGTTCAAGTAATCTTTAACTTTGTAGCATCCTTTTTCCATAGGGATTTTTATGTGGTTTTTGAACTCATAAACAGGTAAGTCAACAAGAGTTTGTGGTACTTTATTAAAGATTTTTATACATTTCCCCAAAAAAAATTACCCACTTTCTTTAATCTAAAGTTCGGAATTTATTATAACACTAATTTGCTTATAACGCTAAGGGTCCTTGTTTGGATCATATTTATTGCTTTTTCTAATTATTATTAAATAAATATTTACCATTGGTGATTTTTTCTGAATACTAGATTCATTTCAAATTAAATAAAATATTCATTAGTCAAGTTTTTGCTAAATTTTATTTTTTACCTTCTTTTCTTTTTTCCTTCCTTCCTTTAATAGACTCGATCGACCAGCCCCTAAAATTTTACTCGAACTTTTATTATTATTAACTATCTAAACCTTATATACAGCGTGTAAAAAAAGGCTTAACGAAGCCTTAAACCACGAATTCTATACATAAAACAAAGTAGAATGCAAAAAAAATAATTGCTGGGAAATGACTTTTATTTTGGGTATCAAAAAAAAACATATTTCTAACCCGCAATGTACAGCGCGCACGCCACAAACTATGTCTGTATGTGTAAGCGGCTCATGTTTCTTTGTAAAAAGTTTAGTATTATCAAACAGAAGTAAAAATCTTTGAAAAAACATTGTAACTTTGACTGTCAATAGCTCGGTAACCCGTCATTTCCCAGATATAGTGTAAAAGAAAAAAATGATCGTAATAATACGTAGAATATGTAGTATTCGGCTTCGTTAAGCCTTTTTTACACCCGATATTTACTATCAACGTACCCTAAGAGCTCCGTTATCGCCAATAGAGTTGTAAACCGATTTGTCGGTCCCATCGAGAGCGCTATCGCGATCTGTAGCGGTACCGTTGTAATTATTATCTTCTCTTTGATGGAATAGATTTGGCAAATATAGATGCCTACTTATATCTGGCAGTACGGTTAGATAATGTCCATAACACATAAAAATTTAAAAAAAACAAGCGGGGAATATTTTTTTATAAAAAAAGTTTTTTTTTTACAACATCGAGATCTATAAAGAAAAAGTTTCGTTTCCCATGTTCAACAGCTGATCATAAAGGCACATATTTCTATGTATGTGGAAGTGTTTTTATTTTAAAATGTCGACATTGTATTTAAAATATTACTGAAATAGATGACCGTGTAATATAGGCTTCTACAATTACACTTAATGTTCATCAAAGTCGTTGTCGTCAGAGTTACTTTATGTTGTATAATACACGTTTTGTGATGTTTTTAGATGTATAACATGTATCTCTCAGATGTCGATTTGTTTGAGCTTACACCAATGGCATTTAAAAAACAAGTAAAACTTAAATTTGATGAGATTAAAAAAGACTCGTAATACCTAAATTATGTAAAATGAAACTTACATAAGTATCTGTATATTTCATTAAATAGATTGTATAAAATTAAGAGGCAATTTTTTTTTCATATGTAAGAAGGGGATAACGGTGCTGATTGTGCAATAAGTAATATTTTTAAAAAAAAAATTGTATTTGGAATTGTACAATTGTTTGTTATATATATATCTATGAAATAAAAAATCTTAAAAAGGTTTTTAATTAAAACGTATAATCATATCTTTGGTGAAAAGAAGATGAGGAGTGTATTTTATAGAACCTTGTCTTTTGCCAAGTGAATAGGTTGCGTAATTTCGTTCTGTTTACAAGAGATGCTAAAAAATAAAAAATAAAATAAAATTCTGCTCTATTTTTGTGCGAACGGTACCGAGTGGACGCATGCGCGTCAGAGCACGTAAGGAGATGGGCATGACATGCACTACCTGAGGCCTGACATTACTTCATTAAAATTCTATTAACAGAAGCATTCTCCTCGCTTCGCAATAAGAAACCACTTTAAAAACCCAACACACCGACCTAAATAGCACCCTATTGTTATCGCAACAAATCACAAATTAGCTTATCACGATCTTTGTTGAGGTTTCAGAGATGGTCAAGCGAGGATGACAGTGGAATTTGAAGCTTATTAGAAAGGTGTTAGATGATATTTTTAGATGGAATGGAACGAAATAATCTTAAATGTTTAGATGGACAGTAGTGAGGAGAAATAAACCGTAGCTAGTGGAAATCAGCCCATACATTACAAACATTATTTATCGTTAAAATAAAACTACCAAACTAAACTGTTTAAAAATTCACTCATCACTCATAAATCATTTATCAGTTTTATATTCAGATATATTTTACTCTTTGATTCAGTCAAATACTATCACAAAGAAACGCTGTGTGTACGATTAAAAAAAACAATCGCCATCGGCTTGGTTTAGAAGAAAAAAACATGGTCAACAAAAGACAAAGAGAAAAAAGCGTGAGCTACCTACATGAATATGATTGTGAAAATTGAATTGCTATGATTAAGTTACATTAACCTAAAAGTGTGAATAATGCCATTAAGAGACTTATGCCAGCAAGAATATCCTAGCTAATTTATTGTTTTTTTTAACTAAAGAAAAGGACCCTAATTATTAAATATTAAAAAACCTTAGAATAACATATCTATAGATACATCGTGAAAATTGCTTTCGTGCTACGACCCTACAACGAAGCTACGAAAGTGTTTAGTCGTTTATCTTAAGACATGAATTAGCTGTTTCCTTCAGGCTATGAGTCATGTGCCCGCAAATAGTTCGGAAGTCAATTAAGTAATAACAAAAGGTACAAGAATCAAGATGCAGGGAAATGTTTGAAAGATGCAGTCGTCAACACGAGTAGATCAACACATCTCGCCTCTATTACAAAAGGCGTAAGGATGAATATGACCATTGTTGCTGTTTGTACAAAGTTGTTGTGGTGCCGAAATTAGTTTTAGATCGTGCTTTAAATAAGAAAAGGTGCTAATATATGCATAGGTCCAATTTTAACGTTGAATGTGAGTGCTATTTAGAATTTTCTATTTTCTAATGGTTACATTAAAATGATTTATGCACTTTCTATTGTTACGCAGCAGTTATGTCATGCATATAATGTAATTTATAAATTGATAGAAAATTCACGATTTTTTTTTGGGGATTGAGTTTATTAATTTCTTTGTCTTATTTTAGTAAAAAGACTGTTTTTATTTTATTATTTTTTTCCGGCAGAAGACCAACGTAACAGACTTACTTAGCCCAAAAATGTAGCGCTAAGTGGCAGTAGATTTTGCCGGTCCTTGGGGGAAGTCCCCCCAATTTTTATTTATTTTTAATTGCTTACGTCCAGCATTGGACCGAAATATGCTGGGATTATGAAATAAATTACTTATATCTAATCAATCAAGGACACAAACAAGTCCAGCTCTTTTAAATAAATATTTATTGCTTGAGTATATTTGCGAATGAAAAAGAATAGCCAAAGCAGGGCTCAATGGCGTGCATTAGAAGAGGTCGATGTCGCATTGCCCGCAGTGAAATGACGTACTGTATCCGTGAAGGAACAAAAGTCGCTGACATAGCCCGACGGATTAGCCAGCTAAAGTGGCAGTGGGCGGGGCATATAGCACGTAGAACTGACGGTCGATGAGGCAGAAAGGTTCTGAAATGGAGGCCACGTACCGGCACGGCAAGCACTTGTTTTATAGCAATCAGAAACAACGACGGCACCCAACACCCAGACCCGAGACAATATAGAAAATGTCGTTTTCCACATTGACCCGACCGGGAATCGAACCCGGAACCTCAGAGATGACGGCGACGCCCAGTCCGGCATGCTCGCCTCTCAGCTACGGAGGTCGTCAATATATTATGTATTCTGTTAGAATCATGAACACAGACTAGATCTTATTATTATTTGGCTAGAGTCCGCAAAAAGTGTAGCTGTGACAGACGCCCCGGAGTCGGCCGTGCGCCAAGCGGCTTCCGTTCGGACTGCGGGAGCCAAAACGCGAAATGCTGGAATTTCTGAAATTGTCTGTTACCAAAATGTTGATAAAGCCACAAATATTGCAAGGAAAACCTGGGAAGGCTCTTGATAGCCACGTTTGGTGGATGATCAATTGGGAGAACTAAAAATATTATGAAGGGCATTCTTCCCTATTTAAAAAAAATATCATTAGGTACACCATACAAAAAAACCAGAATCGAGAAAAATACAATTTTCTTTTTTTTTCTGGTGCTAGTGAGTGTATAATTGTATGCGGGCAGCCATTCTATAGGATTCTATTTCATGTCTATATCTTTGCTTTGATTATAAACGTCATGTCTAGATAGATTGTGGTGCTGCAATTGTCACCAAAAGAACAGGCCAGATTTGAGTGAGTAACAACAATGGTTACTATGGTAACAATTATGGCTTGCCATGGTAACAAGCGCGCCACTGAGTGGGCAAAACAAACTTTGGCGCCAACAGTTGGCATATATATATTTTTTGACGTTTATGACACTCGAACAGGGAATCTAGACAAGTATGTAATCAAAGGTACTAAGTAATAAAGTTATATTGAGTACAATTAAAACTACGTTTCGTAAAATCCCAAAAAATATTATTTGTAATCATCTATTGAGTTAAAACTTTTTTGTTTGCAAATCACTCCACAGCATTATATTTATATATTTATTGTAGAACATTTATAATATCGTCATAAATTTAATTAATTTCAAAACATAAAATTTAAACATAGAAATCATATTGAGTTAATATACCACGGACTATCTTAGAGCGTTGATATTTATTTAAATAATATCGTTAATTAAAAGTCAAGGCAGAGTTTGTAAGAGTAATATGAGGAATCATTAATACAAATCAAAATTCGATATAACAGCCTTGTTCTGTCAAAAGGTCATTAGCACTTGTGCAATTTGTTATTGTACAGGGGAATGAAAAAAACTTGTGGTCATAAAATTGTTCCCTCGAAAACAATTTGTGTTGCTATATGCTAAAATATAATAATTGTTGTGATGAGGACTGACTGGCTCTGGGCTAAAATTCTTTAGCGAGTTGAACTCGCGCACGATGGGGGTACGGGTCTATAAAAACAAAAAAAAAATCACGTTTGTTGTATGGAAGTCCCCTTAAATATTTATTTTATTTTGTTTTTTTTTATTTGTTGTTTTAGCGGCCAAAGCAATACATCGTCATTCGTCTGTAAAAAAATTAACTGTCTGACTATATATCACGGTTCTTGAGAATACAGCCTGGTGACAGACGGACAGATAGACAAAAAGACGGACGGACAGCGGGGTCTTATTACTATTATTAATAACGGGACCCGATTACTAGGGTCCCGTTTTACCTTTTGGGTACTGAACCCTAAAAAAGCAGGCCAAGTGCGAGTCGTTTATTGTTTATGTATTTCGGTTGAGAATGCAAGATGAGTAATTCGTTCATGGGAAATTGTATTTGTCTAGTTAAATGCTAAAAGGTAAGAATTGCTAAACTACTTTTTACTTTACTTGCTAACAATATATCGCTTGCCAAGATGATTTGAACAAAAATATTATAACACTGTTAATTACAATAATCAGAGTTAAAATTCTTCGTAATTATTTTATTTCTTTATAGAACTTTAGCTGATTTCAAAGATTGCAACTTTGTTTCGTCTATGGTTACGGATATTATCTTACAACTTTTTGTACGGGCTAATATTAAAATCTAAAAACTCTTGTTCTCCATACTAAACGATTTGTATTCGAAAACGAATTTTCTGATTTTTTATTTCGATCTAACTAACAAAAAAAGGTATTTGAGCACCAGAATCAGCCCCTAAGAGGATGTGCATTAATTTTGTTACACCTTGTATATTTAGGATGTATAATAATAACTGGAATAGGTTCTCACTGTGCCACTCAAGATAAAATGTTCTGCGGGCGACAGAACTATTACTGTTACTAGTATTTACTGCATAACCCCATCCTGCGCGTACGCACTGCGTCCGGTCTCTCGAGTAGTGTTGCCGGACTGTCGATAGTTGACCTTTAAATTCAGTTACCCTATCGATAGCTTATCGATATCGATTGCTTAAATATACCAATGCTATTGATACGCAGCTTGTCCATTCTTGAAGACCAACTTGTCCATTCTTGAGGAGCTCGACATCACCACAAGGTTGTCCGCTGCCAGGTCGATGGGAGACGGTCACGCGGTCGCTCACCTAGCCACTGGTAAAGTAAAGTCTGGGTAAAGTCGCTCACTGGCCTATCAATAACCAAAGCTATAAAGACTGCCAAGGAATACGTAGAGAAGCATAGTGCATCGTGTGTGTGTCGTGTGGTGCCGGCACGTTAAAAGAATAGCATCACCCCTTCTCTTCCTATGGGTGTCGTAAGAGGTGACTATAGGAGAACCGCCATAAGAAGATGGGCAGCAGCGTCTCCTCTCCACCATTGGCTAAGCTGCGATCGCCAACCCGCCTGCCAAGCGTGGCGATTATGGCAAAATCCTCCTTTTGGAGAGGCCTGTGTCCAGCAGTGGACTGATATAGGCTGGTGATGTGATGATAGTGCATCGGGTGATTATCACTTCAAGCTAGACACGACCTTCAGCAATGAAGATACCGACTAAGAATACTTAATTCTATCGATAGTTTTATACTATCGATTGTAGATTGTGTTTTGATACTACTATTACTATTGCTGTAATTAAACAATCGATCTACCGATACTAACTATAGTATCGATACTATTTGATGGTTCGATAGTATTGATAGGCCTATCGATAGATTACCCTTTTTTCGATACTATCTGGGCTATTGAGCGACAACACTACTCTCGGGTTTTTGCAGCAGCCTTGACTGCTAGACGTCGTGTTATTGCCCTGAACTATTTATAACATGGAGTTAATCAGAAGAGTATGATACCGAGTCAGTAGTGTTACGGTGGAACTGGTTATGCGTGATGCAGTCATCTTGTTCAGACTAGTAATTGGCTAGACATTACATTCCGATGAGATACATGCATTGCTTATAAGCTAGCTTAAGCACCAGGCAATAAAACCCACGTCTATTGTTTAGCTATCCTAAAAATCTTATTCCCTGATGTAAAGGTTTTTATCTGAAATTTTCCCAATAAGCTTGTTAATTTATAACCCGGTTCGCATTCAACAGTTAAAAGTAAAATAGTTCAAAAACTCATTTATTGAGCACTAGGTACTTAGCTGTACCAGCAGACTTTATCTCCAAGTTTATCTCGTCTTCGCGCACAAAACGGTCCAGTTTTCGGAACTCCCCAGTCATGTTACAGTGACTCCGGCTTAATCTCATTCATACGAGTAGGTATAGTTAGACGCAGGCGGATCGCAAACGTAGACGCTTTTTGCTACCAAGCAAGATTGAAGATGCACAAAAGTTGCGTGCCACAAGCACAATTCTCTAATTTCTAGGTTTGTAGTGTGTTGGTTTGTGTTCTATGAAAATCGACGACCTCCGTAGGCGTGAGGCGAGTACGCCGGACTATATGGCATCGCCATCTCTGAGGTCCAGAATTCCGGATTAGATCCCCGATCGGGTCAATGTAGAAAGCGAACTTTTCTGTATTGCCTAGGGTCATGGTGTTGTGGTACCGTCGTTGTTTCTGATTTCTATACTACAAGTGCTTTAGCTACTTACCATAGGATCAGAGCAATGTGTGTGATGTTGTCCAATATAATAATATGATGTAGTCCAATAATCTGTGAATTTATGACAACCTATGTCTCAAATGATGGTGATGATGATGATTATCATCATGAATATGCAACCGCTGACGGCAAATGCAAATAAATAATTGACTTATATCTAGGAGTGGCATGAAGTAGACTGAATATTTATACAATCTTCATCTTCATACATGACTTATTAGCAGACATGGACAATGATAGATGTGGTCAGCACCTGACTCCTGATCAGGTCCTGTCAAGGCAATAACCAATGAAACCAAATTATTTTTGCAAATAAGCTTAAACTAAGGACTTTTACACGTCCCAATATATTTCCACTTCGGGACAAGTTTGGGCTAGCTAGATCCAAAGTCATGATCCTAGCCTCATTAGTTATTAGCAGACATTCAAATGCAAAAAAGGCTTAGAAAACATGGTACCTATTTGGTTGCTGACAAAAGTTTCTCCGTTCTCGGGTCGCCTTAGGCGCGCCGTTATTACACGCATTTACATAATTCGTCGCACGCGCATGTAAGCGATTAATAAATATAGCATTGTGTAGGTAATTGAAATACCTACCTACTTTGAAATTAAAGTTAGACAATAGAAAAATTTAAGTCGCAACGAAGTTCTGTAAAACTCATAATCCTACTAATATAATAACGCGAAAGTTTGTAAGTATGGATGGATGTTTGTTACTCTTTCACGGAACACAAAACTACTAAACGGATTTGGATGAAATTTTGCATACACATAGAATATAATCTGGATTAAATTATAGGATACTTTTTACCTATTTCCGATAAATGATCCTGCGAGATACATTGAATAAACTAAAGATCACGCGGGTGAAGTTGCGGGCAACAGCTTGTATGGTAAAAATAGGGATGCAAAGGCAAAGCTTATTTCAAATGGGGATTGCGCGATTGGTCTTGACAACCATCCAATGTCCAATGACAGTACAATTATTTGTAATGTTTTTTATTTGTACTCGATTGTTTGAATCTTTAGTTTGAAGTAATAATCGTAAAAAATACAACAAACAAAACCAACTTTCGATAAAATAATCATTTTTTTCATAGTACATAGCATCATGTCAGCCTAAAGCAGTCCCTGCTGGACTTACTCCTACTTTGGTCTGCACATAAGCCACTCTAAGACCAAAGTGATGGTGGTGGACAGAGTTCAAGTTTTAAGTCCATCAAATGCGCTCAAGGATTATGAAAAAGTAAAGGAATTTATATAGGTACTTGGGGTCGCTGATCTCTAACAGTGGTAACTGCGAGAAATAAATCGGACGCCGTATCGGGATGGCTAAAAGTGCCATGACTTGCCTCGATAAAATCTGGAAAGACCGTATTATTTGCCGAGTAACGAAGATGCGTTTGGTTCGTACGTTGGTCTTCTCTATCTTCCTGTACGGGGTGGAGAAGGAACGCAACAAGATCCATGCCTTCGAAATGTGGTGCTAGAGAAAGTTGCTGCGCATTCCTTGGACAGCTATGAGAACCAATGTCTCCATCCTTGAAGAGCTAAAGGTCACCAAGCGCCTGCTGACTACGTGCCAGGAGAGGATCCGGAGTTTCTTTGGGCACATAATGCGATCACCATTGCATAGCATGGAGAAACTCATCATTCTCGGACAAATGGAGGGGAAGCGCGCTAGAGGAAGAGCGCCAGCTAGATGGGTAGACCAACTCAAGGAGGTGACTGCAGGCATACAGGGAGTGGTACATATGGCGCAGAACCGGACCGAGTGGAGAAGATTGACATACAGTCACGATCCTCAGCATTGAGGGAACGACCAGAAAGAAGCTGGACTTACTTCTAACCAAAGCCTACCCGAAAAAGCGCCAAAGAGCTCGATTTCCCGCTTTTTTCATCCAGCCACTGCAAGCTATCTTAGTGTGCGTCAATCGCGTTAATGCGCGTTAGCACAGTAAATATAACTACAATAATATACTGTGGCGTTAGACGCTTTAAAAAACGCGCGCTAGGTTCTGGGAGTTACATCCTACTTCTTCCAATTAAATTTATAAATTTTCAAACCATGTTTTTAGTCAATCTGTGTTCTTTCTACTATCCAAATCTACAACCAAATTAACGTACTCGCAGGCTTAGACAAGTAACACAATAGACTATATAAGTCATTTAACAGTCGCAAAAAACACGCCTCAAGCCTGTGCCCATATAACGTGACATATCGTCTAACTGTACGTCTGTCTGTCTGCATAATCGCGAATTAATGACTACTGTGCAGACGATCGCTAATGCCTGATCCACATTTGTAGCTTTTGAAGATAACAAAAAAGATTATGGGACGGTTTTGGAAAATTTAATGGTTTTTTGGTTCAATTGTTGGCAATTTTTTTGCTCATTTAAATCACCTTTGAAATAACACTTATTACCTTAATTCACTAGCCTAAGACATTTGGGTTTAGTAGTTCTCGCTTCGGACTACAAAGCGAAACAGTTGCAGGTTCAATTTTAGCACGGGACAAATGTTGTGATTAACAGAATATTTTCACCTAAGTTTGTGTAGATTATATTTAGGAAAGTATCTAAACGTGGATATTATAAGCCCATGAATCTGTGTACAATGTGTATTTATATTATTTTTATCTTTAAAATGTAGGATGTATAAATGTATCTAAGTGCTAGGTACTTACAATGCTAAAACTTTTTTATGAATTGTAAAAGTTGTTGAAATTTGCTTCTAAAACAAGTATCATTAGTGATTCGGCTATAATATAGGTAGGTACTCAAGTGAATTCATATAAGTCTCGATTCACTAGATTGTTAAAATAGGACTAGAGCCACATAACTGAGCCAGACTAAGTCTAGCCTGCGTATAAATAGCAAACTTCTAGCCTTAATCTTAGATCAACAGATGCGAGATACATATCTAAAGCGGTATTATCTCGGTCGCATCTCAGCCGAACCAGTTATTACGGCGCCGCCAAGTGTGAAGAAGCCTTTATACATATTTTTTTAAAATTTAATAGGGCACACCAACAACATAATATATTACACACTTCAAATTATATTATTTTATTTAGACAGATATATACTTTTAACTAAAGTCCCTACGATATTTTTTTACTGAAATATAAAGTTACGCAAAACTTCTGTTAGCGAATGGACAAGAATAAGCTAAATAAGAATAGGAATGCTGAAAAACTAGTGAGTTTCGAAGATCTTTCCTTATGAAACTCAGCAGTTTAGGTACTATAATTGTTATTTGATATAAATATTTGAAGTTATTTAAATAAAGTACCATTTGTAAATGAAAATAAACACTGACAATTATTAATTACCTAAAAGAACTACTTACTTACTAATTCATATAAACAACATAAGCAATAATGTTATCATTTAAAATAATTTCAATGCGCGCACGCACGTCTGCGGCGACCAATGAGAAGCGAGCGCGGGAATATCGGCCTATAAACATTCAGCATTTATCCTTCATAGCCAATCAGATGACTGCACCATAAATCACTGACGACTTATTTATTTATTCAAATACGATGGATGCAGAATACCTACCTTTATCTTGTGAGTACAAGTGTCTTACATTATGTACCTACAGTAGTCATTCACATAGGTAGGCAGTTAGGCACAGAAAGATAGACTAGATGTAGCCTAATCTTCAAAATCTTTTTAATTTAATTATTCTTCAAACTTTTTATAAACGAGGGTAAATGTATTGTATTGTACCCTATTTATATGCAAATAAACATTTTGAATTTGAATTTGAATGAATGTGTGTGTGCGTGTGTGGGTGGGTTGTCCTACCTAGTTGTGTTTTTTGCACCTTAATGCTCGAAAATGACAAAATATTAGTCTTTTTGGCGTGTATATTTAAAAATTACCTATTTAAAATCCAAAGTTATAAATCACAGTAATAAAAACAGAAGCAGAACCGAAATATCATAAAAATATCAATTGATCCATCGATTTGATAACGCCATTGAAACTTCACTAATCACATTACACGAACGAGCCAAGTTAAAGAATGTAACGTCAGTAACGTTTAGTCACAGCCTAACAAAAATAACCAGTTCATATAATTATTCCTTATACAAGGAATAAAAAGCGTAAAAAAATGCATTTCACTCATGGCTTGGTTAGTTATGCCTACAATAATTGAGTAGTTTTAACGTTGGCAATCACAATTCTAGTTTTTAAAAAAACTTTTAAAACTTTGATTACTTCAGGTGAGAATTACAAAGTGGTTTAAAAAACATTATGAAAGAAGCGGTACTTAAATGTAACTTTTGAATTAAACTTATAAATATTCCAAAACTTAAATAATTTATGCAGCTGGCATATTGATAATCATGGCATGGCACATATATAGTGGCTGTAAACTGCTTGAATTGAGAAAGGATGTAAGTACAGGTCGAAAACCATTTCTTTTTTATCTTAGACTTCAGTTTGCACGGTCTTAAAATATTTTCTTAAACGATTAGCACAACCATTATGCGCCCCATTGCTGGGTCATCATCATATTATTTGCAGCCATCACGGGCGTCCACTGCTGAACATATGACTGCTGCTGCTGCTGACTTCCAGATTGGCCGATTGGAAGCGGCCTGCATCCAGGCGCTTTGGGTGGACGTCCCACACTGCGCTTGCCGGTACATGGCCTTCATTCCAGAACCTTTCTGCCCCATCAGCCGTCTATTTTACGTGCTATATGCCCCACCTACTGCCATTTTAGCTTGCTAATTTGTCGGGCTATGTCAGCGAATTTTGTTAGTTCACGGATCTCCTCATTTCTGATTGCTGTGTGTATTTAGAAAAAAAGTTGCTTGTTTGTTCTCTCTGTACTGTGGTTTACTTTACGACCGCGTTATCTGTATTTACGGTCGTAACGTTACGCTTAAAGCTTAGCGTTTAACACCGATTAGTTTTTACATTAATTACTAATCTCAACGAGGTTTTAAAATCTTTCGAGGTTATTTTCGCAGGCATTTTCATTGATTTTAAGAGTCTCAGTAGCCTACTTCCTTTGCACAGTTCGTCCCGCGTACGCTTACTTAAATGAAACTAATTTGAAAGAGAAAAACAACAGAAAAATATTATATTGCATGTTGAATATCTTAGTTGAACAAACCCGTTCGCAGTTAGTCTCTTTCAAATTTCGTCCCTTAGCAGTTCGTTTCGTGTAAAGGTTGACTAGACTCAGAACCATCTGAGTATGTACCAACCACAGATGGGACAAACTGCAAACGAAACTTACGGTGAATAGGAAGAATTACGGACACGGGACAAACTTAGCTAAAACTACTTTGATTTTGTTTCTTAAAGAAAGAAGTCCTAAGGATTGGATATATCTTATTACTAGAAATAGCACCAACACCATCACACCAGCCTATATCAGTCCACTGCTGGGCACAGGCCTCTCCAAAAGGAGGATTTTGCCATAATCGCCACGCTTGGCAGGCGGGTTGGCGATCGCAGATTGGCCAATGGTGGAGGGGAGACGCTGCTGCCCGTCTTCTTATGGCGGTTCTCCTGTAGTCGCCTCTTACGACACCCATAGGAAGAGAAGGGGTGGTGCAATTCTTTTAAAGTGCCGGCACCATACGGCACACTAGAAATAGAGGTCTACAGTTATAGTAGGAAAGACAAAGCCTCTAGCTGGAGAATGCCAAGCGTAAAGGTGAAGTTGGTTGTAAGATTCCAATTCTTGTACTCGTTAAAGATAAATAACACTTGAAAAAAGTCGACCTCAGGTGGGACTCGAACCCAGGTCCCATCGCATGCCGGGCGAGTGCTTTACCAACTAAGCTACCGAGGACGTCACGTGACACAATGAAATTTCTCAAGTGTTCTTTCTCGCTGTCCAAGCCAGCGTATCTCTGATCAATGTTGTAGCTATATGTATAGCTGAGTATTATACTACCGTCAGCACCCTATAGAAATATTTTTCCAAATATTTGACTATTGGTTATGATCAGAAATGCTTAAACATTGAAAATTAATTCAAGTGTTATTTATCTTCAATCAAACCTTGCATGGAATAGCTAAAAACAAAAATTTTCAATCTTGTACTCGTATTAGAAAAGTCTTTTGTAAAATCGATTTATCCTCATCCTAACCCAGCCTACAGGTGTACAAATGAATTCGCAACGCTCCATCATCTGCCAGATAAATTATCCACATAAATAGCGTCTGGTTGGGCGCAAAAAAGCTACCGTTAGCGCCAAAACTACTTTTTAGGGTTCCGTACTCAAAGGGTAAAACGGGACCCTATTACTGAGGCTCCACTGTCCGTCGGTCTGTATGCCTGTCTGTCCGTCTGACACCAGGCTGTATCTCATGAATCGTAATAGTAAGAGAGTTGAAATTTTCACAGATGATGTATTTATGATGCCGCTATAACAACAAACACTAAAAAACAGAATACAAGAAATACTTACGGGCGCTTCCATATAAAAAACGTGATTTTTTTGCCGTTTTTACAGATAATGGTATGGAACCCTTCGTGCGCGAGTCCGACTCGCACTTGGCCGGTTTTTAGTAGCTTCCGAGATTAGTTCCGCTATAGTTCTTTGGAGATTTAGTGTTGTTGACTAGCTGCGCCTGCGATTTTGAGGTTTATTGACGAAGAGACAAGACCCGGTTATTTCTTTTGTTATTTACACTTTTATATTATACAGGGTGTTCGGTTGAACGACGAACGTACTTTTACAGATGATTCATATAAATATTAACAACTTTATCATGGAACCAAAAGAACCTAGCTATTTGGGGTCATTAGCACCCGATTTCCGTTATAAATGAACAATTTACAAGCCTTCAAACTTTAAGAAAATCTTGAATACGAGTACCTAATTATATAATTCTTAACTTACAAACACATTGCAACATCAACGTTAAAAATTTGTCGCTTAGTTAGATTAATATCAAAACGAATTTTCTGCTGTTGGCGTTGACTTTAATAAATACTTCAGAATTCGAGAATTTCAGTATGAATTTATGGTTTGTGTGTGTGGCGGAATACTGGTTCACCAAAAATTTGTCAGCATTACCATCAACACAAGAAGAAGAAAACCGGCCAAGTGCGAGTCGGACTCGCGCACGAAGGGTTCCGTATCATTTTCTATAAAAACGGCAAAAAAAATCACGTTTGTTGTATAGGAGCCCCCTTAAATATTTATTTTATTCTATTTTTAAGTATTTGTTGTTATAGAGGCAACAGAAATACATCATCTGTAAAAATTTCAACTCTCTAGCTATAACGGTTCATGAGATACAGCCTGGTGTCAGACGGACAGACAAACAGACGGACAGCGGAGATCCCGTTTTACCCTTTGGGTACGGAACCCTAAAAAGATGTTTGAATGGTAGTTTACAGGCGTAGCACAGTTGTATTCTTTAATTGACCGGTTATTTTAACGCATATAACTATTGTTCTCAGATCAAAGCGCGTATGAGTAACTCCGCGTCGCAGGCGCTAGTCGTTGGCGCGACGCCAGCGCCCCTGACGGATTTATAGCGAGACCGCTGTAGTCTGTTACCATCCTCATTTTATTTCTATAAGTAGGCACTCTTTCAACGATTGCTAATGCTTTGTTGTAAAACAGGACGATGTTTGATAAGTCTCATAGGACTTTAAAGATTTGAAATAATTTGACGGGTGATTCGAAAATATAAGGGCGTTGCTGCGTAAAGCGGACTGGCAGGCTAGTTTAGTTTCTGGAAAAACAAAGAACAGCGCAACGGCGCGGCCCGTCTCACCGTATTCGTCACATGGGATACCCACTGTATTTAAGGAAATCCGTTTCACACAGCGAAGGCTTTAAGGGGAATCCGTTGACTTAGAATTTGTGAAACTGAAAAACTGAAAAACCATACCACATATTATAGTAATAATGATTATTTATGATATACATATTACACAATCTATGTAATGACTATGATGTTTACATTAAGTATGGCAATACACTTCCTCGTCAAACATAGCGTAATCGCAATAAACCTTGAAATTAAACAACAATCTGTTAATTAGTTTAAATGCCAAGCTTTTCGATTCAAATATAAAAGCTGTACAGAACCGGGTGCAAGTGCGATTTGCACTTTGACAGTTTTTGTAAGTATCGTCAATGCAGACATAATTTTGTACGTTTGTTATCAAATTAAATTACAAAAATAGACCAACTTCCTATGTCAAATTACTTAGTTTTGTTGAAAAGAACTATTGGTCCTTCGAGCCGGATATTTGAATCATTAGTAACTTACTATTCAGTAATATTTATTTTAAATTGGCAATTAGCAAAACTAGAGTTAGAAGAGCATTAAGCTCGTGCGGCGACCGTGCGACGCACGCACATAAATTCGTCAGCGCCCTCTGGCGAGCGGCCAAAGGCGGTGCCGATACAACACTTTACTTAGCTGGGACTGCGCCTTTGCTATTGCACTAACATACTGCTTTATTTGGCGTTATTACGAATTAGGTAGTGCCGAAGCGATTGGTCATCGTCAGCGTCATGTTTATTGAACACGAGTTGACGTTGCACATGACTATGAAATCTTTAGCAGTATTAATTCAACTTTATAAATATAATACGGTTAAAGCCTTGTATCCACTATGTTCGCGAACCTCTTGCGCTCCGCGCTCCTGGAACTTCTTCAAAGTATACGATTCGCACTCCCCTTTGTGTTCGCTCAAAAACCGCCACCGATTGGAGCGCCGAGCGCGAAGTGCGCACCGGTGCACGCTCCAGGAGCGCGAACGTATCCACTATGGTGCAGTTGCAAGAGCGCGGAGCGCAAGAGGTTCGCGAACATAGTGAAGGGGACATATGGCCTTAATGTGAAATAACAATGCTTATACACAGTTAAGCGTTCATGGAACAGTTGTCAAATGGTGTCGAACAGATCACACACAACACTGAAGAATCTGAACTATCTATATTAGATTACTTTTCGAAAACTACAGACCTTTGACCGGCCGTTTGTTGAATCGATATTAATACAATTTAACTGTTTGCATCATCGATTTTATACGGAGCACCTTTTTTCACAATTTCAATGTTGCCCCTAAAAATTGCTCGTACTGGCACAAGCTGTGTTTGTATTAATTGTCTTATTATGATGTTGTCCGCCCTGTATATATTATAGGTATATATCCATTTTACAATGTCACAGTCACAGTATACATTTAGCTTTACACATGCTTAAAACGAAATACTTTTCGCATTTCTCAAAGAGCTGAGAGCCATAAATATATAAATTAACCGATCGTAAGGCGTTAACTCTGTGGCGGCTGGCGCTCTGCCAATCAGGGATTTATGTCTGGCTAATGTCACCATGATTATGGAAAAAAAAAAAAGCAATAGATGATCCAATTAATGTTACGTTTATTCGATATCGTTCAGAGCCTGATTGTAAGGTCTTTAAGTTCTACCAGTGCGTATTATTAAATTAAATAAATAAATTATTTCCACAATCACACCAATTATCTAGCCCGAAACTAAGCAAAGCTTGTAGTAAGGCGACTAGAATAACGGATAAACATACTTACATGCGTTTATAAACATCCATGACTGAGGTGCACTGCTCGTGTTCATCACACAAACATTTGCCCCTTGCGGGATTGGAACCAGCAACTGCTAGGCATTATAGTCCGGGGTGCGAACCACTACACCAGACGGTCGTTATTTGACGTCGTATTGCCAGTGATGATCTGTGATGTGATATAAATCAGAGTGTGTCGTGTGATGACTTACAATACCTTATGAGACGAGTACCATGATCATTGGCCTCTAAAATAAGCTCAAATTTTAACCGTCTTATGGAATGAGGTATGCTTTGAGTTTCTTACGAGATGCGGTACGAAACGAGGAGGTACGTTAAAGAATTAAAGTCATTGATATATTTTTTTCGCATTGTATACAGCTTAAGTGGCAAAGGGCAGGTCACATCGGTCAAGAAAAGTTTTCGTAGTGACTACGAAATGGGAAGTCAGTTTACACGCAACCTTTATCACACATCACCTACTCGAGGTTTTGGGATGCCGGTGAAGACAATACACGGGCTCATCCTAAAAACATTTGTCTCTTAAAGGATTTGACATGGATAGCTGTAAAGAACAAGCTAGGTCGTCAAGTCACAAAGGATCGTGGAATTGTACATACCACAGTTTCCACAAAATAACAATTCAAGATGATGAGAGCAATGAATAACCAGAGCTTCTGCTGTTGACATTGTTTTTTTTTACTTCTGTAAAACCAGGATCAGTTTTTTTACCGTGGTACCGTTGTTGTTTCTAATTTTTATTACACAAATGCTTTAGCTCCCTTAGGATCAGTGCAATGTATGTGATGTTGTCAATTTTTTTTTACAGTCACGGGATGTAGAAAAAATAGGACAATTTCTTTAACCATCTGTTCAGCTGGTGAAATACAACAACATTTAATATAGGTCCAACAGATGAGATAAAGCATTGGAAGGTCCATACATTGTTTTCAAATCAGTGCATTATTTTGTATGAAAAATCTAAAAAATATTTACGATTTTGATAGTAAAATATTAGTAAAAGTATTTAGGCGGCTGCTGACATAGTTTGAGGTAGATTTGTATAGAAAAAGATAGCTCGGAAGAAGAAAAAGCTTACTAAAGTCCTCCCTGTGGAACATCGTGGGCACCCTACCGCTCAAGTTGTCCTAACATGAATGAGGTCGTAAGAGCGTTTTAAGAAATTAGAGCACACCCTATATTCTCACTTAGTTGAGCGGTTCTTATCTTTCACTGTTTAGTTTCACATTTTGTTTTCGGGATTTAACTTTTGATTTTTGCTTTTTCTGAAATGGTGTGATAGATTGTTAACCCTTGACCCAAAAAGAGGGGTATTATAAGTTTTTTAAAACAAGAATATGGTGGGTAATATTTTTCGTACGTTTTCCAAGGCATGGTCTCCACTCGAAATTGAATAGAAATTGGCATACACCAAGCAATATGAGCTGTATAACCGCCCTAAAAGAACTTGAACTAAGGAAATAGAGCCTTAAATATTATTTACATCCCTTTAACATACCGAACATAGTATTCCCATTATGGTGGTTAATTCGTCTGCATACGTACGTGCGTGTGCATCGGATTACTGCAGTGATACGCTGACGGATCGATCGGTCTGATCGCGCGGGTGTGCGCCGAAATAAACGAAAACACAGCCCGGAAAAAAATACACACGTCAAAATGGACGAGGGGGTAGTGCGGTTGAGGAGGATTGGTCTTTGGGGAAAAAAATGAAAGCTTTTTTTAAACGGCTGTCATTAAGGAAAAAAAAGAGAAACGGTTTGATATAACTCGTGTTCTAATTATTAAATCTAGCTGTTTCTCATCAGTGCTTATATTAGAATTACAGTTACAGAAAAAAACATTAAATCGCTGTGTCCCATAAGACTCATGCGCCAACGAACCCTGGTAGTTTATCTCATAAGGGAAATATTTTGTTTTGGTTTTTCTGTAAAGATTTATGTAAGTTTTTAAATACCACAGTGTAAGTTTTGTTTAGCATTTATGGTTAGGCATACACACATGTATGAATAAGCAATATATAATTTTATTGACCATAAATGTGGTGTCTGGTGGAGTCTCTGTTTTTGTAACACAAGGATGATAAATCCTTACGTCGAAGATAAAAAGTATATCGTATAGTAGACATAGCTAAATGTTATACATTTATGTATTTTACCAGACAGCAATTGAATAACTCTAAGTTGGATATACGTATTATTTCCACTCACCTCATGAGCAATAGTATTGTTTACATTATATTCGTGTACCTAACAGTTTATGTCATTTTAATATCAAAATTAACACGTGACGTGACCAATACTCAACAGCCTCACTACAGAGGTGCAAGCGTCACCAAACAGTCTGCCACCCTAAAAAAAATGCAGCACGCCGCCCGAGCCCCCCCCCCCCCTTTCCCCCTCTGTTTGCCGTAATTGGTGCGCTGCGAACCTATTACTAATTGATTTGGGAGATCCATATATTGACAGCACTGAAAACTACACGGTAGGTTGTCAAGAAACTTAACATACCTAAGAAGGTTTAAAAAACATTTACTAATTAAACTAAATTATTTCTGCTAATAGGTATGAATTAAGCTCTTTTACATCTGAATTTTTTCGGGTCTTTTTTTCGGACAATAAGTATTTTTTCGAGAAAAAAGTACCTGTGCAGCAGGGCAGTTTATGCAATTTAAATTTATACATAACGTAGTTCAGCATAACTTTGTTAAAAAAGCGATTAAATTTTGAATTGATACGCTCCATTTTCACGTGTTTCGTCACCCATTACCGCCGTTTTCAGGAGGGCTATGGGACCTCTCTTGACAAGCCTGCTAGTAGTTGTCACTTGACAATCCAAAGCTATTTTAATTGACGACTGTCTGGCCTAATGGTTTGTGTTGCAGACTGCAAACACAAGTGGTTCAGCTTCGAAGCATGCAATGAGAAATTGTTTGTGATGACCACCGGCAACTGTGCCTAAGTCATGGATGTATAGGCAGATCTTTATCAAATAATAAAACGTGTAGGCTAAAAATTAAACTTATGTTGACTTAAAAACCTAAATGTAATAAGGAGCCACAGATTCACTTTATTTATTTCATTTTTTTAGCTGTTTTAAACAATATTACATCAACCTTATTTTGTTTTTCTGCATATTAAGTGTTAAAATACCAGTTTGCTACCAATTAAATAGACGCTACCCTAATTTAAAGAGCTCTTACTTATCTAGTTTATCGTATAAATACAATAGAACAAAAGTTTAAACCCATTTATTTAACAGAGTGCTTTATTAAAAACCAATGAGCCGACCTGTTTATAACTTTAACAGTGCATGTCTATTGTCTATGCCCCATTGCCCTGGACGGCTCACGGGCTGTTTAGCGATGAATGCACGCTGGGTGAACCGGACCACAGATAACGTAGGCGTACCATAATCTAGGCAGAGTTAGGCTGGGTAGCGGAAATTCCTTAGCTGTTTTGTGTTTGTAATAAATGCTGAGGAAAAGCAATGTCACCATTGACCATCACCCATCACGAGACCCCACCCACACGTAAAAGTAAAATAAAAGTTTTAATATTTGAACTATTTTTTTACTTTTACGTGATCGAAAGCTTGTGTGTTTATTAAGGTCCTCTTATGGTCCTCATCATCATCATCATCATCACAAGCCTATATCAGTCCACTGCTGGACACAGGCCTCTTCAAAAGGAGGATTTTGCCATAATCGCCACGCTTGGCACGCTTGGCCAATGGTGGAGAGGAGACGCTGCTGCCCGTCTTCTTGTGTCGGTTCTCCTGTAGTCGCCTCTTGCGACACACATAGGCAGAGCAGGGGTGGTGCAATTCTTTTAACGTGCCGGCACCACACGGCACTCATGGTCCTATTCAACTTCTATATGATTATTCTAAATTCGAATTTTAACTTAGGAGCACGAAACACAAAAAAAAAGGTATTTTCACGTACCATATTACAGCGAATCAGCTATTTAGAAAGGGAATGTGAATTTATTTTGTTATTTAAGTTGAAGAAAGTTGTGATATCTGAGCAGTAGAATCACCCCTAAAAGTAAGTTAACCAATAGACAATGAACTCTAAACAGTACCTAAATAATGTTGTTTAAACTCCAAATACATCCCGTAAATAACAACCATGTCATATTCCATACATACAGGTAAACAACTTTAGTTTACTCAATTATTATGTTTTGTCTTCTTACAAATGTTATCGGCTATTTTGTTTTGTACGGAAAGCGGATTAATTTCCATACAAACTTTATAAAAATCACGGAACCAAAATGTGTAAAATACTAGTGGTTCAAATGTGCTCCTTTACTTGAAGACACCGTTTATACTGAAAAAAACCAGCCAAGTGCGAGTCGGACTCGCGCACGAAGGGTTCCGTACCATTATCTATAAAAAGCGCAAAAAAATCACGTTTAGACAAACGGACTGACAGACAGACGGACAGCGGAGCCTTAGTTGTAGGGTCCCGTTTTACCCTTTGGGTACGGAACCCTAAAAACCAATAAACAATGAACTCTAAAAAGTACCTAAACAGTGTTATTTTAACTCCAAACACGACATAGGATATCCCGTTAATAACCACCATGTCATATTCTATACATACACTTTCTTCTTAAACAAATGTAATCGGCTGTTTTCTAATTTTTTACGGAAACAGAACAAATGTTTTCACCCTTTCCTTACTTGAGAGACACCACCTTTACTAGAGAGACACCGTTTATACTGAAAAATCAGAACAATGTTGAAGTAATCCTTTTTAAGAGCTTGCGGTTGGGACAGAGACAATGAAGCACTTGGATGCTGCGTCGGAACTTGTACAATCTACTGCGACCGTCCCACTGATATAGGAGCGACACGAGACACAGACACACAGGTGCATGTTCCGATCAGCCATCATTTTGAGTTCACACTGGCCACAAACAGCGTAGAATTACGACAAGAAATGCATTGAATTTTTACCGTACTTTACCATACCGAGAGAGATGAACTTCCTAAGGAGGTTTAACTATAAAAATCGGTTTAAATATGAAAATAAGTATGAGGAAATTTTATATGGCACACCCAACTTCGTCGTTCAGCGTCTTTTTAAAAAAAACGGTGACAAGAAATAATATTTAAAACTAGCTGTGCCCGCAACTTTGTTTGCGTGGACTAGAGGCTGTTTGGTATGATACATGACACGAACGTTTAAATAAATAAAAATATACAGAAAAATATTCCACGGGGACATTTAGTCGGGGTAAAATTAAAGTATCCTACGTGGATCTTACAACTTTTTACGGCAGAAGAACTGAGTTGCGAGACTTGGTTTTTTACAAGTTATGTTTTTGATGGCATATGTTAATCCATACTCTCATACGGAGTGACGATATCGCTGTTCCAGTCAGCCTGTGACCACGGTCGGTGTAACCCAATGTCGTCAGGCAAAAGAGGTAACATTTTGTACCTAAATTATGATCGCGTTAATTCCCGTTTCATTGAGTCTTAAATATGTTAATCCAGCTCATTTTATATATGTATACAATTCAACGCAATCCGTTTAGCGGTTTACGCTTGATTGAGTCACAAACATCCTCACTTTAATTATTAATGGGATAAAAATATATGTTAAAGATGAGAATTGGACAAACATATTTTAAAATGCGAGTTCAAGTGTATACTAGTACATATAGCTAGTTTAGTGATAGACGATATGATTGGCATAGTGGTAATGTGATTCGCCTTCAACGCAAAATTGCACGGGTTCTAATCTCAAAATTAACTGTTGCTGTTTTTTTTTTGCGAAAATAAACTTTAGAGACTTCGATGTTGGTTTCATTTAGTATTTATTGTATTTCAGAAATAAATTTAGACAACCTCCGTAGCTGAGAGGCGAGTATGCCGGACTGGGCGTCGCTGCCATGCCATCTCTGTGGTTCCGGGTTCGATTCCCGGTCGGGACAATGTGGAAAACGAACTTATTTATATTGTCTCGGGTTTTGGTGTTGCCATGTTGTGGTGCCGTCGTTGTTTCTGATTTCTATAACACAAGTGCTTTAGGTACTTACTTTAGTATCAGAAACAATGTATGTGATGTTTTCCAATATTTTTTTATTTAAATCGCACCCTAATAAATATTTAATTAGTAACATAGAACTTACTATTACCTGAATTTTATTTTCTTTTTCTCCCAAAAATGAAACATGATTTTCCTTTCTTCAGTTTTTCAATTCAATAACCAACTGACCGCATCTTTCGTACCAAAAATATAGATGTACTCGTATATTCGTAAAACTTCCGCTTGTAAATTATTAGTGTATTTAGGTCCTACACACACGCCTGCGAGACCTAAACCTAACTCACGTGTCTATCACAAATCAGAGCTATCAGCCTCCCCCGGACGACCTAAATTCTAACTCAATTAGTGTCTAACTTAGGGCCCAGCTTTGTTGGCCTATACAATATTCAGAAGGCACATTAGAATCAGAGATGATTGTCAGTTATACTCGAGTATTATCTAGTTGGATGTCTAAAAAAAATCTGTTGATAATTATACAAAATATGCGCTAAATAGCCAACAGCAAATACCTAGTCATAGTGTATAATTTCGGAAATAGATCATTGTGATCATTTAGTAAAGGCGTGGCCATCTATGAGGTCCTGCGTTCGATTCCCGGTCGGGGCAGTGTAGAAAAACGAACTATTTTCTATTGTCTAGGGTCTAGGTGACGTGGTACCGTCGTTTCTGAGTTCTATAACACAAGTGCTTTAGCTACTTACTTTAGGAACAGAGCAATGAATGTGATGTGTCCAATATTTAATTAATTTAATGAAAAAATGACAGTTGTAGTTTTCCAGTTTTTAAGGTTCCGAACCCAAAGGGTAAAACAGGACCCTATTACTAAGGCCCCGCTGTCCGTCTGTCTGTCTGTCTGTACGTCTGTCACCAGGCTGTATCTCATGAACCGTGATAGCTAGACTGTTAATTTTTCTACAGATTATGTATTTCTGTAGAAGCTATAACAACAAATACTAAAAACCAGAATAAAATAAATATTTAAGGGGCTCCCATATAAAAAAGTGTTTTTTTTTTTGCTCGTTTTTATAGATAATGGTGCGGAACTGACTCGCACTTGGCCGGTTTTTTTACATGGTCTCGGAGTAAGGAATTAAGATCCTTGTATACAAAAATATCAGGCAATTTATTTAACCGAAGCTAGAGCCAATTGAAAAGACAGTTACAAATCGGGACCGGATATAAATCGGGTTCGACCCCAGGACCCTTGCAATTTAGGCGAATTACCGCGCGATACTGACAACAACTATTTACTAGCGAATCCCAGCACACCCAAATTTAAAATAGTGTTACAGGGTAGATTTTTTTAAGTTATAAAACTGTACCTTGTCCATCCACGCTTTAGCTAAAGCAGCATTTAGCCAATGCGTGGTGTCGAGTGGGTCATTGCAGTTATAGTTTTGTGTGCAATCTTTACATAGCATGGAAGGTTTATAGGTATACGTAATACATTAGGAATAAACTAAACACCACGCGAACTAAGTCGCGGGGAAAGCTAGATGAATCTAAATAAAATAAAGATAAGCCTATTCTTTAGTTTACTATCAAAATTAATCAGAACGGATGTTTTAGTCCAATCACCGCGCTTAACCTGTCGTTATCAATCCAAATGGAAAACTACTGATAACTACTTTAATTAAGTATAGTTTAATTATAAAAACACACCAAACAATTATTCTTACACCGTCAAATATTATAGTCAGGGTCATAGTTAGGGTTTTAAACCAAATGCATTACAACTTAAGTTACACTTGTTCTCGTTGCGTATCCATAAAGGCCGTTAAAAAGCGTCTGTCAAACAACAGCACACAGGAACAGGCCATCACATACATGTGACCCGTGATCAGTAAATTAGCAATTAATGAATGCAGCGGGGAGGGGCGCGGCCATTTTTTGTTGCTATATAGGTAGCCTGCGCTGGACTGACACGCTTTGCAGGGGAGCATGCTCTAGATGACTCGTCCGGTGATATGAAAATTAATTTCAGTCTCCCGGGGAAAATATTTTTGACTACAGGATAATCCGACCGTTGACGACGACGACGTTGGTTAAAAAACTGCAAATTGTTTTTTGACCAACTCTTAATTATATTTAAAACTTATTTTATATTATAACCTATCTTACAAGTTAAAGTAACGATTTAAGATAGCATTATCAATGCAGTGTCCTGAAGAAAAATTGCAAGAATTGCAAGATTTCTTGCACTGCTTCTTTTGAGCGCTAGATAATTTTGTGCTAACCAGTGTTAGGGTAAAATAACAAAAGAAATGTTCAAGTTTATTTTATAAATTAATTAGGTAATTATTGATCTTGTGTTTTTTGTATGGAAGAATAACTGTGGATGGCGCTTAGTAACGCATTGGGAAAGGCCTATGCCCAGTAGTGGTCTAACATGGGCTGATTATGATGAAGAGTTATCTTTACACACACTGACTCTGCGCCTTTTATTAAAACTTTGAGTTTGTCTTTCGATGCCACGGACATGACATAAATAAGGATTGAAAACTTAAAAAAGTTTTGTTTTATATTCAAATTGTTATTTTTTATACAATGCCTTTTTATTCAGTATTTTTAGAAATACATTGAGAGTACATATACCTCAATGTAGAAATATCACTACAAATATCAGGTTAAAATTAATGTAAAACTAAACTTTGTACAAAGTAAAGCAATAAGAATATATTTTCTTGATTTCTATGATTTACTTACATCATTTTTTACACCTTAGAGCAAAATTTGAAAATCCATATCTCAAGATAGATCTCGTGACCCCTCGCCGCTATGCTGCCATCGTTTTCAGCTTTTTTCGCAGCGGAGCCCGCAGCATTCGTTTTTCTCATGCCGCTGCCCCCACCCCCCCGGGGGGACGAGTGGTCCGGGGTGGGCAGCCCCCCGATAGCACCGTGCGCGGAATTTGATTAATGCAATGTTCACGATAATTATTCCTGTTACTATTTTTTGACAGGATAAAGTTTTTTAACGTTGATTTTTTCAGTTTTTCGGCCAGTGAGATTGCGTGCGTCATTTCAATTTTTCTCTGCATTCAGCCTTTGTTGGATCTGCATATTTTCGTTTTGCATAATTTTTATCCAGTCTGTATTCGTAAAACAATTACAATAAAACAATATGTATTTTTTTAAATGTATTTTTTTCTGACTCGGTTAAATAATCGTATCCTATTAACAACTAATTAATGAGACATTATTGCGTATTCACACTACATCGGCCTGAAGATATTAAATTGGATCTGTATTTTTGTGTAACACATACCTGTTTTTAATACGATACGTTCGGTTTTGTGACGTTTAAATTTTGGATCTATTAAAAGCAATCATGCAAATAGCGTAGAGTTTCTTGGCACAAGATTTATGCCATTCAAATCAAATAAAACATAAAAAAAATTATAAATCTCCCCAACGCAATCCTAAAGACTTACACTTCATCGTAGCCAATAATTCTTAGGTGAAATCCTATAAAAAACGGATTCTACAATAAAAGCAAGGCGTGGCAAACGCAAGTGCTATCTAAAACAATCTCCGGGAACAATATCCGGCCTTCGCGCCCAACTTTACACGTAAATGCAGGAATCACTGAAAACAGACGTAACTTTATTTCAGGGTTCCTTGGTGAAGCTCGCTGTCTGATAAACTTCAACTATTGGCCTAGTGCCAGTATGATTATCTTACAACTTTTACAACTATTGGCCTTGTCAGTATGATTATTCTGCATGCAAAGGGTTCCGAGTTGGATACTCGGGTTTTTTCGAAATTTAATTTGGCATGAGCGTGCTAGGAATTACTCCCGGTGTAAAATGATTTCCATGGCGAGACTAATAAAGTGTTGTCTGGCGTATAGTTTTTTAATATTCAAAAATAAAATATTTTTATCGTTCAAAAATGTTTATGTTTAACCTCATCGTGGCTTTTTATATCAATTCTTATTATTTTTACCAGTAACATTACTATCTAAAACGGTATTCTAGCAATCTTTAAGTTTTAACAAAAAAAGCAAAATGTTATCTTAAACCGACTGAAAAAAGGACAAAAAAAATGTTTTATATTGTTTTTTTTTTTCAGTTGCATTACGAACAGTTATTGCTTTTTTTGTTTACGAAAATACCGATTCTAATTGTAATGTTACTGGTACTGAGCAGACAGATTGCGGCTATTGTTAAAATAAGGGAATTGGGCTTTAGGAGACGTATTTTTGAATCATGCGAATTCCAATTCGAATACGAAATGGCAAGATTCGCATGCGAATGAATAAAATCGCTATTTTTGAAAATTCATTCTGTGAATTCTGCAACGAGTGGTCCGACCCACTCGTATTTCGATTCTACTAGTAGAAAGTTTAGAAGTATGACTTTGACAAGTAAACATATGGTTCACAGATTAAAAACTTTTTTTTCGTTCCGTTCCATGCGATTCATTGCCGGTTTTTAAAATCAATAAGTTTTTGTATTCCGGTTTTAAATATTTTCTGCGTGAAACGAAAATATTTAAAGAATTCTACCATAATAGCAACACAGAATTCGAATGATTCAAAAATGCGTAAAATCGGGAGTCATAGAAATAGAATTCGCACACGAATCGTATTCGTGTTCGAATTCAAGATTCATTTCGAATGCTTCAAAAATACGTCTCCCGGTCGCCACTCAAAAAATTTTCTTCATCAATCATCATCCCCAGTGACTTCCAGATTGGCCAGTTGGAAGCGGCCAGCATCCTGGCTTCCTGCAACCTTTGCCACTTTAGCTTTGCAATTCGAAAAACTTAAGCAGAAACAGAACAACTCCGTTTCACAAATTATTACCGTGAATTTTTTTTTTCACCGATTTTAAAATATAATCTGGCAGGACACCTTAACATTTTCACAACGAAAGTCTCACAAACTCCTTCGTTCCTATTGTCTGTAGGCACATTGTCTGGTGTCCATTAACACCGTACTAATTGCTTGTTTTGTTCATATTTCCACATTTTCATAATTATGAAAATCTCCAAACCTTTCTTTTGGGAGCTGAAAATTAAGAATTAGATGGTGACAATAACTTCTTAGTCTCAGCGAGTCGGTATAAATATAAATAGTAAACTTGTCGTTCGCTCAGAAGTTGTTTCGTACAGGAAATTTCATGGTTTTTATGGATTTTTTTTAGCCAGAACTAAGTTTTCTAAATTTAAAATGAGTCTAAGTTACTAACAGCTATCTGCCTGTGAAAGTCTCGTCCAAATCGGTCAAGCCGTTTTGGAGATTAGCCAAAACTGAAAGACAGACACTTTTGTACAAGTATATGTTTACAATTGCAGTATACCTACTTAGTAAATGTACATACTTTCTTACCCACTTTTAATTTTCCAACCGGCCAATCCGGAAGTCACTGGGGAAAGCTTTATGTTCAGCAGTGGATCCTGTGGTTGAAATGATGATGATGATATAAGTATTTAATTTTTAAAGTAAAAAGCTGTTATTTTCATAACAGACACTTATTTTTAATTATTTATCTATAAGATTAGTGTTGCCAAAAAATACTATCGATAGTATAATTCGATAATTATCAATACTACAGATATAATTTCTGTTCTGAACATGTAAGCTCAATAGTTGCGATACCATCAATTATTAGTACCTATCGATACTATCGGTCAGCTATCCATAGACTATCTCGACTATATAATCGTCTTGCTATCGA
The DNA here is from genome assembly GCA_950371115.1 of Anania fuscalis. Taxonomy (NCBI): domain Eukaryota; kingdom Metazoa; phylum Arthropoda; class Insecta; order Lepidoptera; family Crambidae; genus Anania; species Anania fuscalis. Next base: position 3,190,774 of record OX493333.1, read on the forward strand.
TCAGTTACACTTATATAAGGTCCGATTTTATTAGTGTTCATCCTGTTAACCTGTGACTATATAGGTGAAAAGCAATCGTAAAAACCAACTTTCAAAAGTCTATCATATAAACTAAAAAAGTTAAAAATAAATTACAAAATAACAACATCGACTTCATATTGCATAAACTCGTCCTATCTTCAACTCTTTCTCGCTCTGTACAAGGGGAATAATCAGATGGTTAAACGTAGCAAAGATAGGACGAGTTTATGCAATATGAAGTCAATGTTGTTGATTTTATACTTTTTAAGTTTTTATGGTACACATTTGAAAATTGGTTTTTACGATTGCTTTTCACCTATATAGTCACAGGTTAACAGGATGAACACTAATAAAATCGGACCTTATATACAAGATGTTTTTTTATGAGTACACAAATTTTAATATGGTGTTCTAATCATTTTTGGACTTTGTCAGTTACGTTGGTCTTTTGCCTGATGATCTCGTTTCGGATTTTATCCCTTAACGAAATCCCAAGCATCGACCTTTCCATAGCTCGCTGAGTGTACACGAATTCGAATGTAGCAAACTTAAGTGGCAGTGGGCTGGCCACATCTGTCGCAGAACCGATGAAAGGTGGTTAAAACGGGTTCTCGAGTAGAGACCACGCCTTTGCAAACTTAGTGTAGGATGCCCCCCAGCCCGATGGACCGACGATCTTCGGAAGATGGCTGGCAGTGGCTGGATGAAAAAAGCGGGAGATCCTGCTCTTTGGCGCTTTGGGGGAGGCTAACGTCCAGCAGTGAACTGCAATAGGCTGAATAGATAGTTCTACTCATGAATATAACAGCTTCTACTATGCTACTAAGTACTATTACTAAAACAACTTTAAATTTATATAGATTTGGACAAAACAAACGACCTATCCAACATTTCTTCCAACTCCCATTGTAGAGCATCAACAAATTGCTAACAAAGTACCACACACGAGCGCTATGCCGCAAGATTGATGCGCCCGGTGATAGATGACCCCCCACCCCCCCCATTACGCGATGTGTAATGTAGATCTGGGCGGTAACCATGAACTCATAAAACAATATAAAATCTGTCAAACATTATCATATCTGTCAAATTTTGTATGGAATGACGTACCAAAATTGACATATTTGACAGCTTTGAGATCGTTTTAAGAGTTCATGGTTACCCCGCAGGATTAAATGGGGACGTTGGTTGAATGCTCTAAGACTGTTTATGACGTTTTGGTGATTATACTTTATTATTTATACCACGTAGTTTAATAAGCTTCAAATTTAAATTCAAATATTTATTGCGTGTCATAAGTCACATTCCAATTAAAAGCGGTGTTGAATAAATAAAGGTTACATCGTACAGGTATAGCACCCCGCAAGGGCATAGCAAATAATAATAATAATAATAATAAATATTTATTTATTTCTTCTCTCACAAAGATAGAACAATGAAATTCTAAATAGAAAGTAACTATTTCATCATTATAGTAATTTTGATTTAAGTAGGTATTATACAAATAGAAAATACATCACCGATTTATTATATTAAATAAAAAAAACTCTGCCAAATTATAATAACATTTATTTATTACAAATGATTTAGCTGTTCATGATAATTTTTGAGTTTTTCTATGTATACTAAATTGGTACTACCATCTATCTCTATTATTATATATTTTTTACTTAGTTCATTGTACTTCTGGACTCGTTATTAGTGTGTTTCGTGTTCGATTCAAACACTTTGGGTCCCGGGTTCGTTAAGATTATTATGACACCAATTTCCTTAAGCGTAAATCGTAAGCTTTACATCTACCAGTTCAACACATGTCACACAGCAAACCGGTTAAAACCTCGTTAACCCCTTAATTATACATCTAACCCTATTTCTCTCATCGCGGGCTTTTGACACTTTTCCGAATTCCTCATAAATGTGATCGTTAAGGCTTAGCAGCATATGGCGTAGTTTTTGTAATAATCATTTTTACATTAATCATGAGAAACCTGTAGTTTCACTACAAACTAATTCGTATAACTGCGGCGTGTAGATACATTTTTTTGGAGCTTTTCTAAATGTCAGTTAAAAATCTTTGAAAATGAAATATTCAGTTTAATAGATAAGCTTTTTAAAACAGAAATCAACAACAGATAAGGTTTGGTCCTGATTCTCTCAATTTTTACATTTTAGTTCAGATTAAGCCGAATAGGTTCGCAAGTATTGTTTTTATTTTATAAGGTTCCGTACATGAAAAGTGAAAAGACATCCTTTTTAGGATCGCTTTGTTGCCTGTCTGTCAAGACCTTATATACAAGCACTGCGTTTTTTACCATTACTGCAATGGCCAGCCCAAAACCCGAAGTCTATACAGCCTTAATATTAGTGCAGCAACTGACGTTTGAGTCCACAACACCTAGGTCCGAGACAACATAGAAAAGTTCGTTTTCCACATTAATCCGACCAGGAAACGAACCCGGGTCAGACAGAGATGACGACGCCAAGTCCGGCGTGCTCACATCTCGGCTACGGAGATAGTCAAATCTACTAATTAGGTACAAACAAGAGGAGGAAACACTAGACTTGGAAACTGATGGGACTTAATTCACTTACCATAACAAACCATAAAGTTTAACTACTCATAAAGCTAAGCTTTATTGGTCGTCCTTTCTCATCGGGGTCCTTGTCAGTATTTACTTAGTATTGTTTGTACCAGGATGCCTGTCTGTCTGTTCGTCCAACTAAGAAAAAGCTGTAGATTTTATGCATAATAAAATCCCATTTTTTTGTTTTGTTTTAATTTATCACAACAACTTGATCGATTGATTGTATGTGATGTATGAAAAGATAATTTTTTCCCGCATAAAGAAAGTAATAATTGAACTTTTAATGAACCTTATGTTATCACAGCACCTAAAGTGTTGCTACTTTTTGTCAAAGTTTTCAAAAACTTAGGCTTAAAACAATGAGATGTAATCACATCCTTTACTTTCTAATTAATCTGTCGCATATAATATCTCAATGAACTGCTCCCAAGTCTGTGACTTGACAAATTACCTGATTACAATATCCCAAGTACAAAAACGCATCTCGTCATTGTAATCCCAGCGAAAATCTATTAAATCGCCTTCCAAACATTCCCAGGGCATTCGACTTGACGGGTCAAGTGTCCGATAAAAATCAAAGGAGTTATTCAATTCGCAAAGCAAAACAAAAAAACATCCTTAAAGTCGGTAATAAAAGATTGAAAATTGCGTAATCCTGTGCGCATCCTTACTTTTATCCTTGCGTTCAGGTCGTGACTGTCAAATAGGGTCCCGATCATTCTAAATTGAATTTTATTGCTTGGTAATTAGGTTGGGTTTTCGTTTGGAATATGTAACCTAGTGTGTTCGTCATGAGGGTGGGTTCGTACAAAAAGTGGTTGGACCGGTCCTCAGTCTCGAAACGAATCATTCGGCTGGACCGAATGCCCTAATAATATATTCATATTTTTTTAGATCGATTAGTTTGAGTTCTTTGAGCTGGCTACATGTGATGTAACGAGTGAGGCTGTCACTGGATTCCTTGAATAAATTTGGGGTTGGGAATGTAATACACACCAATTGCTATGGAATTTCTCAACTAAAAACAGTTTAATTTAGTTGGTAAAAGTGTTTGAGTTCAATATCACGTAATAATGGTAGTTATGATGAATTCAAAGAAGAATGATAGTTCAAAAGACACATAGATAACAAGAAGCAGAATAAAACTATTTGGGACCAACCTGAAAGTTGTGTGAAAGAGATTGCTTTAGCAATAGCACCGCCTATATGTAATAGATATCTTATAAGCAAGATGATATTTTTATTTTACTCTGCAAACCATGAAAAATGCGTATATATGTAATACCTATTATCAAAAATAATATTTATGCTAATTATGATACAAGAACAAACTTCAACCCCTTTAACACGAGTACACACAAACATAATCATATCTTTTGGAAGTCCACACCCGAACCAACCGTTTTTCAGATTTTAAAACAAATGAATAACTATCATATACATCTTTTAAACTCTTTGTTTTCCACGTAGTTCCTACAGGAAAACAACTATCACTGACTCACACTTGCACCATTTTCCTAACACCGGGTTCCTATATTGTACTATGCGTAAGTGTACATCAGCAACTGATCGTATTGGTGTCAAAAGTAACGAGCCGTTATAGTAGTTGCTAAAAAATTTGACGAAGCGTCATTTATAGGAACGCTTTTGAGTATGTCAAGTTGACAATTTCTACCATCCGTTAGCAAAACCAACCGTTTCTCGGATATGGGAACCGGGCTTTAAACAATTATTAGGTACCTACCTGAAAGTTGTCTGTCTGATAACACCGCCTAAATGTAATAGATATCTTATAAAACTAGATGATATGTTAATTTTATTCTGCAAACCTTTAAAAAATGCGTATATATGTAGTACTAGTACCTAATATCACAAATAATATTTATGCTAATTATAATACAAGAACAATCTTCAACCCCTTTAACACAAAGACACACACAAACATAATCATATCTCTTGGAAGTCCACACCCGAACCAACCGTTCTTCAGATTTTAAAACAAATTAATAACTATCATACATTAGAATAGTTTGTTACGTGATTGCTACCATGTACCTTATTTTTGAGTTCCCGATATTCCCGATGATAATCCCGTAACAAACTATTCTAATGTTAGTGACCATGAAAGTTTAAAACAATATACTATCATACATCTTTCACACTCTTTGCTTTCCACGTAGTTCCTACAGGGAAACAACTAACTATCACTGACTCACACTTGCACCATTTTCCTTAGTCCTTACGCTTATTCCTTGAAGCAACTAAGCAGAAAGGAATGCATAGCTTGAAACAGGTCAGTGAAACAACTCTATAAAAACGCATTGGCGATGCAATATACGAGAATGCACTAATAATCTTCTTGATAGGGTAATAACAAAATAGACTTTTAGTACTATTGATATTAAGACTTAAATTATACTAGCATTCTGATTTAAGAGCACAAACCATTTAGAAAAATGCTTAGGTGGATGTATGCTTAGGTAAAAAGGTAAAGGTGCGACCACAGAAAACTTAGACGTCAAGTACGAATTATGACATGCCAATGTATGATATTATCTTACTATTGGAGGCCATGAAAAAATGCTATCATCGCTATTGGCTTCGGCTTCCTAATATTACAATCTTATTTATTTATTTTCATGCCAAAAACATTATCTACCAGCTAACTATAGAGCCAGACAGAGATGGTATAGGCGGGCCAACAAAGTTAAATCAAAATTACAAAAACAGGCTAGATAAATATGTTAGTTCATACATACCAACTAGTCTATCATCTTGTCTAAAATTACCAAACAGCTTATTAAATGAATAATGTCCCAAATTTTCAAAAAAGTCATAAAACATAAGTTGCTCAAAATGTGTAGAATTAGTGACGATGATGACCTGGTCTTTACAGGACATCATGTGTTATAATACCATAAGAATAATATTTATTTGGCACAACATAATGAACGTACAATTTACAAGTAAAAAATACTGAGTGGGGGGCGCTCAGTATTAAGCGAGCTGATGGTCTACTGTCATTTGTCCCACTCTTGGCTGCCACTCTGATTCTACTTTGGTCAACTGGTCTTAATATCACTTAATGTTAAATTTTTGCATCCTAAAATATACTTAGTTGTTAGGTATTTTAAATCACCGTTTTAATAGTCTACCACTGTCATTTGTCCCACTCTTGGCGGCCACACTGGTACTTTGGCCCAGCTGGTCCAATTTTTCTAAAATAAAGTTGTTAGTTATTTTTAATTACCGCTTATTGAATGGCAGACATAAAAATATATACAACAAGTTATGATAATTTTCCACAAAATGAGTCTCGTTCGACCGAAAGTGCAAGTCGGCATTCTTACGACCATAACCGGTCGTGTGGTGATCGTGATACGATAGCTCGCATCTGCATTAGCGTAGGTTCATTTGTAGTTGATTGTGTTTTTTTTTTCATAAAAAATGAAATAATAATTCCACAATAATATCAATCATCCATCACCAAAGTTTGTATACTTTAAGACACACACACACATATACAAATACACAAACACCAACACGCATGTGCTTTTCTTCCAAAACAAATGTTAACTTTTGGCAGGCTTAAAATTATCTAGCTATAAAATATAAATCCGTTAACTGGTTGCCTTATTAATTAATTTTGTGAAAGATAAAATAAAAAAAATACCTAGATAACCGAAAAAATAAAAAGCTAAAAAATACAAATCTAGCTTCATTGTTGTAGGTTCATTTAATTTTTTTTTATAAATTACGTTTTATTCTTTTGTATTCTTTGTTTTTCTCTTCAAGAATCTCAGTTCCAGTTAAGACTCTAAATCTACCTATTTGTCTCGATCTAATGCTACTTTGCTACAGTTAAACAAACTTATATGTTTATAAACATCAATGACTAAAGTACAAATGCTCGTGCTCACTCATTATACAATCATTTGCCTCTCGCGGGATTCGAACCCGCAACCTCCTGGCTGTGTACCTCGGAGAGAGAACCACTACACCCGATGGTAGTCAGTCAACCAGTTTTATAATAATAAATAAATAATAAATATTAGACAACAACGCATACATTGCTCTGATCCTAAGGTAAGTAGCTAAAGCACTTGTGTTATAGAAATCACAAACAACGACGGTACCACAACACCCAGACCCGAGACAATAGACAAAAGTTCGTTTTCTACATTTACCCGACCGGGAATCGAACCTGGAACCTCAAAGATGGCGACACCATAATTATAGTCCGGCGTGTTCGCCTCTCGGCTACGGAGGTCGTCAATGAAGATCGTTTTCTACATTGACCCAACCGGGAATCGAACACGGAACCTCAGAGATGGCGACACCATATAGCCTCTCGGCTACGGAGGTCTTCAATTGTACTTTGTCGATGGACGCTTTTGATTAATAAACTTGTTAATGTTTAGGGTAGTTTTTTGTAGGTTCGATTGGATTTCAGTTTGTTTCTCGGTTCCGATTTAGTTTGAAAATGAAATATAAAAATACATATAATAAAATGGTTACATATTAATTTTATTTTATTTGTGTCAAATTTTATGTACTTAACGCCCAGTAGGTATCTTAATAAAAACTTTTGATAAAATAATGTCCATTTACGAGTAGAATTTATTTTACATTCTAATTCAAAATCATCAGCTCGAGATAAATTTGTTAAACATAACAGAAGCTCAGAGTTTATGCAATGTAATAATTTTATCATATTCTTAAACTGGATTTTCCACAACCATTAATTGGGAATTAAATAAATTAACATACACTTTTAGTTATTTAAATATGTAACATTGAGGTAGGTCAGGCAAGGTGAATGGCAGGCAGAAACTTTGCAAGGACAAACATTAAAATGCTAATAAAATTGTAAAATAATTGTCGATTCGTCACCAATTGTACTTTTAGGGTTCCTTAGTCAACGCCGGAACCATTGACTTGCCATGTTCGACAGTCGCGTCTGTCTGTCTGTGTGAGACTAAGCTCAGAGACTCTTAAGTAATGTCAAGCTATAATTGGTTTGGGACGGGCTTACATATTTAACGAAGTAATAAAATAAATAAAAAATAGCTTTTTTTGCTTTAGGTAGGTACTTTCAGTTTTAAAATATTGTGCGTGTTAGTGTGTGTGTTATAAACATTTCTGCACTTCACGAATCTGTTTACGTAATACTTAGAATAAAACAAAGTTTTCTTGGGACACTTATGTAGGAGAAGTAAAAACAAAGATTTTAGTAAAATGTCTATGGGTATCAACGGAACCCTTAAATACTCCACTCACTGGGCAGGTTTTTTTTTTTGCTTTTTTTCAGTCGATACTGCCTCATTAATTCATTTTTAAACTTCCGAGAAAACCTCTTATCATTACCGACGTAATGCTTGTAATATTTTATTAATGTCGACAACCTTTAGCTATACGCGCAAATATACAAACTTCAGTTGGTTTTTTTCTTGTAAGTAAGTGTATTTTTTTTTTCTACACAAACCAAAGCTCTAGATTAATAAAATTGGAGACAGATATACCTAGCTATCTAAGGGCAGATTGTTCTAGCTCGTAAGTGTACGCTTGGCTCGTAAGTGTAGCGCGAAGTTCGCGGGGTTCTCCATAAATTAGCGCGCGTCGGTGTCGTGACGGCAGCCCGCCTCTACACTGCGGGACATGGAAACTTATGCATAGTTGACAAAACTAAGGAACTATTGTGAACTAGTTTTTGGCTAAGACTACATCTGTTTAGAGTGTAGAATTGATCCAAAGAAAAACGAATAATCAATCTTAGGTTATAAAAAAAACAAATATGCCACGGAAATACAAAAAGTTAAGATTTTTCATACATATTAAGCTTAATTTCAGTTAATTCCGTTGAAAATGTGTGAAATTTGTTTCAATATTCACCCCATGGTACCTATAATATGTTATTTTATTTAAGCCTATTTTGGGAAGGAGGTGGTTGCCCAGTTCAAATTCCGCAAAGGGCAAATGAGTGATAATCACAAGCATATATTTTCTTACCTCGGGTAAGGATGAATAAAATAAGCTTTGCTTTTTTTTTACTTTAGGCCCCAAATTTTTGGCGGCCAGTGTAGCAATCTGTCAGTAAGTTTTCCCATGCCTCGCACGGAGAGGAATGACGGAAGTTAGAGAGCCCACAAAAACTGCATCCGGTGTAAGCCAGAAAAATCCCGCGCTGAAAAGTTACCCACGTTTGGGTAGCGCTAGTGTTGCCAATGTTGCTAGTGTTTCAGTGGTTATAAAAAAAAAGGTTTTGAGCACACAAAAAAGGTTTTTTAGCACTCAAAAATGACGAGTGTGATGCTCATACGGTCTACACAAGGTGTTATAAGAAGCAAAATTGTAGTTAATCCTACTAATATTATAATTGCGAAAGTATGGATGTTTGTTACTCTTTCACGCAAAAACTACAGACCGGAAGTGGATGAAATTTTACACACAAATAGAAATATGAGCTGGATTAACATACAGGGTGTAAAAAAAGGCTTAACGAAGCCTTAAACCACGAATTCTATACATAAAACCAAGTAGAAAGCAAAAAAAATAATTGCTGGAAAATAACTTTTATTTTTGGGTATCAAAAAAAATAACTTATTTCTAACCCGCAATGTATGACTGCCACAGACTATGCCTGTGTGTGTAAGCGGATCATGTTTCTTTGTAAAAAAGTTTAGTATTTTCAAACAGAAGTCATTTTGTAAAATTCTTTGAAAAAAAAATTGTAACTTTGACTGTCAATAACTCGGTAACCACTCATTTCCCAGGTAGGTATAGTGTAAAAGAAAAAAATGATCGTAATAATACGTAGAATATGTGTTATTCGGCTTCGTTAAGCCTTTTTTTACACCCGATATAGGATACTTTTTATCCCGGTTAAAGGTTCCTGTGGGATATGTTAAATAAAATAAAGACCACGCGAGTGAAGTAGCGGGCAACAGCTGTTAGAGATAAGAAACAATACTTTTTAATGATTTACTATAGAGGTTAACAATATAGAGGTTTAATTCTAGTACTTAAATTTGTACTAACTTTTTATGTAGGAACAGCATCGGAATTTCAAAATCACGTTACGATGTGTACTGGGAAATCTTTTTTTATAATTTTGATATTGGACCTACATTACATAAAAGTTGATATTAGTTTTTGAGCCTTAGAATCCGACCAAAGGAAATAATAAGGTTATAAAAGTTTTGAATATAATCCTGTTTAAAAAAAATAGTTATGACGACCTCGGTGGTGCAATGGTCAAAGTGATCATCACGTCGTAAGTTTGAGTCCCTGCTCAGATAACTCGTCCTAACATACACAAGAGGGGGGGGGGAGGTTATTGAACTCTGCTGGCTGTCAATAAACTCGAATCAGCTGGTGAAATTATTTATGGTTATTTGGACGATTAATAATTGCCTAATTTCTATAAAGATAAAAAGTTGGCAAAGGTTGCAGGAAGCCGCTGGATGCAGGTCGCTGCCAAAGTTCCAACCGGCCAATCTGGATGTCACTGGGGAAGGCGTATGTTCAGCAGTGGACGTCCTTTAGCTGAAATTATAATGATGATGATGAAAGGTAAAATGTATCATGCTACTTAGATCTGTAATATATTTTTTATATTATCAATCAGAATAAAATTAGTTTGAATATTATTATCTTGATAATCTGGAACCCTGGCTTAAAATATCATGTTATAAATTTTATGCGGATTTATGCGGATAGTTTAGAATTTTAGATAACATAAATAAACTTTCTTATGTGTATATACAAAAGAATGTACAAAAGAATGGGACACTTAAAACCACGTGATTAGCTGGTCATATACTACAACTTTTCCTATGGGAGCAACATCGATATCGTGATTTTATTTTCAGATGTTCCATACATTATCATCGAGGTATGCGAGTAAGTTTGTATGGAGAAGCTCAATTTTTTTATGAATTTCGATGTTGCTCCCATAGTAAAAGTTGTTGTATATGATCAGCTGATCACGTGGTTTTAAGGAGTGTCCCATTCTCTTGTACACCCTGTATTATCATCATAATAAAAACAAATTGGTCGAATTGAGACGTTTATCATCGATCGATGTATCACTTCGAGCGAAACATATCGGAAACCACAAGTACAGGGTGTCACGTAAATGGTATATCAAGTCAAAACTCGCACGTTAACATATGCATAATAGAAATAATGTTGTGAAGTCAAAAATTTGATATAATTTCGGCTTGATATACCATTTACCTAACACCCTGTATATAATATAGCCTACATGGTAAATGCACCTATACCATAGTTTCTGCGAAACACATGCACATCGGGGGCTCATCGCGATTCGATTCGGCTTCATTTGCTTTATTCCAGAGCCAATTAATTGCCGAAAAAAATGGCTGAGTGAGGCACTGACATGCACTTTAATGTGTGGTTCCGTATGATTAATTATCCGTGGGTTTTGTGTCTGGAAGATGGTGTCTCTAGAAATGTTATAAGTCACTGAATATTCGCTTTCTGAACGTTAATAATCGGCTTATACTTTATACTGTCAACTGCAACTGTCCTGCAACAAAGGTGACCAGGTCCTCAATCTCAGTGGCCGAAAGGCGAGCACGCCGGACTATATATATATAAATTGCGTCGCCATCTCTGAGATTCCGGGTTCGAACCCTGGTCGGGCCAATGTGGAAAACGAAATTTTCTATATCGTCTCGGGTCTGGATGTTGTGGTACCGTCGTTGTGTCTGGTTCCTATAACACAAGTGCTTTTGTGGCCCAGAGGCCCTCGCTATTTCATCCAATAAGGGATTGGGAAAGCATTAATTTATTGACCTGCAGGGCTAGCATGCGCACATCGTTTATTTTATCGATAGACAAGATAAATTTTGTCATCGACGATAATTTTGTCGTTTTCCCTAACCTAATGGATCACAGACGTCTCGTATCCTTTTTCTTAATATTTTAAGGGTCTTTCGTTGTTCGTAGTCACTTAGTTTTACGTTAAAATACGGCATTTCCATAAAATTTTGGTTTCCTCTTTGTTATCGACGAAGACAAAACGACATATTTACGTCAAAAGTCAATAAAATGCCACGACAAAATTTTATCGTGTTGCGCATGCTAGCCCTGCTGGTAAAGGTTGCAGGAAGCCGCTGGATGCAGTAATTACTTTTAAACTTTCGCGTTGCATAATTAAAACTGTAACGGGAATTAACGCGATCATAATAATTTAGGTACAATAATGTTACTATTTATTTGCCTGACGTTTCGACCGGGTTACATCGACCGTGGTCACAGGCTGACTGGATGTGAACGTCCTGTGGCTGAGATGATGATGATAATGAGGCCTACATGTCTAGGCATCTAGCAAAAGCTTCCATAGGCAGATGATGTTGATAAAACCTCTGCTCCTCTAAACATCGTGAAAACCTTTATATTGGTGACATGAGTTAAAAGCTTGAGTAACTTGTCGTGCTGCCGGTTTCTGATTTTTATGACTAAATGCTTTATTTTATTTGAAATGTGTACATGTAATCCGCATCCTTCTAACCGATGGTTAGCTGCTGGATGATGATCCATCAGCTGAAAGACGTCCACTGCTGGACATAGGCCTTCACCAAGGATATCCGCATCCATCTTCCCTAAAAATTAGCAATCAGCAATAATCGCACCGTCATCGTCCGATTGATGCTAAGTGTGAGAAATCTATTGGCAGCACTGACATTGGATTGATTTGTTTTTGTTTTTTGCTGTCAATTTGTGATATTAACCCACAATTGCTCATTTTTTGGTATCGCATTGATTTTGCAAGATACGTAATAAGTGTGTCGGTCCAATATTGTTTTAATTAGTATTTCAATATTGAATAGTAATTTAAATTTATCATCACCTGCCTAGGGATCTCTAACGAGCCCAAATAGCAGCCGGTCCGCATTGCGCTTAATCTGAAAAACCAACATTGGAGGCCGTGCTACAGACAGACACATGCACGCTATTAACTATGGAAGCGTATTAATTCTTTTGCGGTGGAAAAATGATTGGTTTGCAAATGTGAGAAAGGAGGTATTGATGGTGTATGAGTTATATTAATAATAAAAAAAATACATTTTAACTAATAGCTTTACCTGTTTGTAACTGTTCAAGAGATATAACTATGTAATAAAATTTTGGAAGTAGTTATGAACCATCTTTTCGTATTGATTTGAAATTTCCTCCATTCAGCGAGGAAACGCTGCTAGCATTCTCGCCTCCTTGCTACTTGGTAGGCATGGACGATATCATGAGGAGCAGGTGAAAAATCATATGACTTGAAAATCATTTGTCACACCTGCTACTTTTTGTCATATTGACTGTTACAAATCACAGACTGTGAAATCATATGTCATGCGCAAATTTCTTTTCATTCGTTGATGACATTAGCAGAGCGGGTCTAGCGAGCGCAGGCCTTGAGCGCGCGAGCGAGTAGGAATGATTTGCTACAGATGCGTGTTAGAAAAAGACAAACATGCTGTGCTATTTTTTATGCCATCATAGGTGACGAACGATAACGATACCGAGCATTTTAAGAGCTTTAAACTTATGACCGTAAAGTTTAGATTCGTTTGTCATGATTTTTGTTACGAGTGGCAGGTTGAAACCTTCTAGTTTGTTGAATTTTATGCTGAGCGCCGCAAGGTTTAGATTAAATCTTGTTATGATTTTATAGTAGGGAACGTCGAGCTCGTTTTGTTTACAATGAAATTTTGTTTTATGATGTGTGAATTATGATTTTATGATGTTGTTTTTAAATTCACTAGTCGCCCGGTGATGAGTGTATAGGTGCATACGCCAATGTAAAAATAAGTTTACTCACATTCAGGATTTAAAAAAAAATCACATCAAAAATTTTACATTGTCAGTCCCAAGCCTGTACAAGTATGAGGGGAAGTTAATTGTTTAAAAAAAAATGCTTAAATAATACACACAAATAGCACATTACGTAGCGCACGAACTATATATGACATTTCATAAAAAAGTAGCAATGCAGCAAGGAGCAACTGTTCACAATAAACAAATAGCAAAAGTGTTACATTATGACACTGTGACAAATAATCATTGCCAATGATTTATCACAGGGGATTTCATATGACAAAAAATCGTCATTTTGTCATATGACAATGACTGAAAAATAGCAATCATTGCCATGCCTACTACTTGGACACGCGTTTTCAGTAGGTAGTTTATAATTTTTAGGTAAGTTTATAGTTTATTGCTAATTGTATGTACTTTCCTGTTAATGTTTTATTTTTCTTTGTAAATAAATGTCAGTTTGAAATGTTGAAATGCGATAAACGGATATTATCTATGATAATACTCTTATAAATAATGCACTTTTTACTTAAAAAAATAATTTAATAAATGACAAAACTAAATACGAAATCACAAAAATTAATTAATTAAATAAAGTACAAAATAACTATTAATTCGGCGAAGAAATCGGGCAAAGCTTCTGGCTTGATGTTTCCTCTTCGGTGGCTGGCGGGCAAATGGGCCGCTCACAGACGCTCGTGCCTTTATATAGGCATGATGACACGCAGCGCCCCCTTGGAAGTCTTCTCGATTCCAACACGGCCTCTCCTGACGGGGCAGCGTCCTCGCGGCCTTCACGAGCGTGCTGAAGATGGCCCAGCTCTCGCGTCGTCAGCAGGGTCATCAGTTTTATTGCAAGCTGAAACAACCACATCAATTTTAGGATAGCTAGTTCAAAACAGTCTCTTTTTTTTAAAAGACTCTAAATTGTCGTTATTATTAATAAACAGACCATGTATGTACCAAACAACTTTGCACAAATGTCACTCAGACACACCGACACACGGTATCGTAGGATTTACTTAGGCCTGTTCCAGCGCAACCGAATACCTCGACCACATACATGGGAGGGTTTACACCGATCTCTAACCGGTCATCCAGATACCTACAAACACTAAAGGCTGTAAAGTGGTCTATTCCAGCGCAACCGAATACCTCGACCACACATGGGAGGGTTTACACCGGCTACAACTGGTCACCCACCCCAGACACCTTTAAACAAACACGTGACGAATTCACATTGGTCTCTAGTTAGTGTGGGCCCCACTAACGCAACCTCTCCACTCTACACTCTCACACAGACGAGCATAGGAACATATGTATGGTCACCCGAATCCCTCGTGCACAAGGTCATCAGTCTGTTCCAATACACATCACACAACAAAACATACAAACTGTTTGGTACGTACATTGGGAAAAATTACTGGTATGGGCTAGGTTAAAGCAATAAGCAACAAACAACCTGGCAACACAATTAGTATAACACCAAATACTAACTTTCAAAAAATCCAACACAGGTATCGGGCGTCCACTCGCCTCGCCATAGAACCATATACCCAGCCATAAGAACCAGTCAACAATTTTAGTTCATATCTATCATTAGATAAAACCTTAATGACCTTATATGGACCTCGCATGCCACAATCGAGTTTGCCGGTGGTTTGCGAGTTCTTTATTATATAAACAAGATCATCAATATTAAATTTTTTTGGTGGACCTCTATTTTTGTTCACATATGAGTCCTGCCTCTCTCCGTTTTCATTAATAAGCCTCTCGGCGCGTTGTCGCCGTAGCTCACGCATAGCCTGCCTATTTGGGTTAGTACCTTCACACGTGATATCTCTAATAAGTGCATTTATAGACGGAGTAGTGGTATCTGAACCGACTAACAGATTCAGAGCCGAACATTGCGTAGTTTTATGTTTGGTAATATTAAGAATAAATTGTAATTTCCACAAAACTTTAGGCCATTCGTTTTTGTTATAATTTACTTCTATCCGGATCATATTTAAAACGGTTCGACAGTACCTCTCTACTTGGCCGTTTTCCTGGTGCATTTCAGGAGTGATAAAATGCACCTGGACTCCAAATGCAGTTATCCAATCAATAAATTCGCGGTTATCGAACATTCGACTCCGGTCACAGACAAGGCGTTTAAAAGTACCGAACAGGGAAATGGTCTGAGTCATGACACGTTTTAGCTCTGAACGGTACTAAACTATCAGTAAACCCGAAAAAGACAGAACTTATCCTTTTCACCAACAAAAGGAAGTTACCTTCACTACAATTACCAAAACTATTTAACACAGAACTCTCGCTATCAACTCAGGTGAAATACCTGGGCGTTATCCTTGATAACAAACTGAATTGGGCGAGTCATATCGATACAAAAATAAAGAAGGCCTGTATAGCATTTTGTCAATGTAGAAGACTAGTTGGTAAAAGTTGGGGTCTAAATCCAAAAATCACACTTTGGCTCTACACATCAGTTATCAGACCTTCTATAACTTATGGATCAGTTGTATGGTGGCCCAGAACACAACTGACCACAGTGAAAACAAAACTCCAGAGTCTACAGCGACTAGCGAGCGTAGCAACTACTGGATGCATGAGAACCACCCCATCAGCCGCGCTCGAGTTCCTCCTAAACTTAAGACCGCTAGATCTCATCATACAGGAGGAAGCACAGTCAGCCGCCCTGAGACTAAGAGCAAACGGACTATGGAAACAAAACATAGAAACAACACACTCAAAAGTTCTGCAGGAGGTCCTAAAGGAATTACCACTCCTCGAGGCGCCCATGGACAGAACTCCGTGTCAACACATCTTCGATCGAAGATACAATATCCAACTCACAGAAGAACCAAAAGACAACTCTGGCGTCGATGAAGTTAGGATATATACAGACGGCTCAAAAACGGCACATGGTACCGGAGCCGGCGTCTTCTCGAATGATTTAAACATAAACATATCGACCACACTAGACAAGTTAAACTCCATCTTCCAGGCAGAATGCATTGGTATAACCAAAGCGGCACAGGCGGTTGCAGCCAGAGACGTCCGAGATCTTGGTATAAAAATTGTCTCGGATAGTGCATCCGTACTCCAAGCCCTACAAAACAATGTCGTAACCTCCGCACTCATACTAGAGTGTCACAATGCACTCCAATCCATTGCAAACACGAACAGAGTAGTTCTGCAATGGATCAAAGGACACAGCAACTCACTGGGAAATGACACCGCAGACGAATTGGCCAAAAGAGGATCGAAGGTAGTAGTCCATGGACCGGAACCACTACTGCCTATACCTCAGGCCCAAATTAAAACGTGGCTGCGTGAAAGAACCACAGGAACCCACCATACCGAATGGATGAACAGTGTAGGATGCAGGCAAACAAAAGATGCAATTCCGGCAGCATCAAAAAAGCTTGCCCGCAGCCTCATCAGACTAAAACGGAACGAACTTCGGAAGGTTGTAGGTACTATAACCGGTCATTGTTCACTAAACAGGCACCTATTCCACATAGGAGTAACAGACAGCCCCACATGCAGAGGATGCATGGAGGCAGAGGAAACGCCGCGGCACGTGCTCATGGAGTGCGAGAGCGTGGCAGAACAACGGGCACGGATTCTCCAATCACCAGGATCACTCCCGGAGGCATTCAGGAGCCTGAAGGGTCTGCTGGCCTTCTGGGATGACTTGGGCTGGTTGGAGTAGGGGAAGGACACAACACGCACAATGGCCCAATCGAGAGGCTAAGTGCGGACACCTCCCAGCTAAACTAACTAACTAACTAACTAGCTCTGAACGGTCTTGTGTATATAAGCTGTACAACAGGCAATATTTCGTGTACGCATCGACTATGATAAGCACATACTTATAGCCTTCACACTCTGCCAACGGGCCAAGAACGTCAGCGTGTATGGTATCGAAAGACACCGGAGCCTTTTGCCACGAAGTTATAGGTTGTAGCGGGGCGCGAGGAACATGTTTATGCGAGATACAGACAACACAATGTGTAACGTACTTGGTGACAAACTGTCTCATACCCGGAAACCAAAAGTGATCGAGAATTAACTCCATCGTTTTGTCTATCCCTAAGTGCTCATGTTCGTCGTGGAAGACGCGTAACAAACTCAATCGGAACGCTTTTGGGACGTCACACAAATATCGCGTATTTTTTTTTTTTTTTTTATTTATTATTAATCTTTTACAAAAAAATAATTTAATTAATTGCCTCGCAAACCACTTCCGTGGTTGACTGCGGGTGCGAATCTCACTTAGTTAGATTTAATTTAACTATACTGACTCATATAAGCATAAGTAGCATATTTGTGTATGTAAACAAATTTAGCATATTTATGTACACACACAAACACGCCACAACACACACATACGCATTTATATAATATATGCTACAACATGTCTATGTAGTGCTGTTTAAGCTTAGTGCCAAATTCTTTTTTGCTTGTCAATTTAGCTATTTCGGGCGGCAGAGCGTTAACCAAATATGGTAAGCGTTTATGCAGTGTACGATCTCCGTAGTAGTTTTGAACCCTGGGTACAACATACCTGCCGCTCGAAACAGCCCTCGTGAGGTGGCTGTGTTGCAGCGGTGTCATACGCTCCCGACGCTCTTGGTTATTAGTTAGCAATAAATACTTGTGTTTTAAACTGGCTGGCAAGATTTTACAGATTTTAAATAATTGGTAATAGTTATTTTTACAGTTGGACTTTGTCTTATTATTAACAAGTAATTTTAGAAATCTAATTTGTATAGATTCGATTTTTTCTATATATGATTTAAAGGTCAATCCATAGCTGTCGAGAGCATAGGACACCACTGATTCTACTAAAGTCACATACAACATTTTCAATACTTTTCGTATCTTCACCTAGTTTTTCATACTTGTAATACAACAGGTCGTTACGTTTAACATAACGCGAACAGTCTAACTCGCCGTTATTTAACTTTTCAAGCAATGTTAGGGTTTCCTCGTCACCTGCCTGAGCTACCTGTGCCCAATTCTGTGGTCTCTTAACGACATCTATCGCGTTAACCGGATTTCTACTCAAGTAGTCCACATGCGACATTAAAACTCCCTTACGATATTCTAATGTGAAATTATAATCTTGCATGTAAATCCACCATCTTGCAACTCTGGGTTGGAGATCCTTTTTACGCTGTGTCATTTTTAAAGCATTACAGTCTGTTATAATTTTAAACTCTTTTCCAATTAAATACTGACGGAAGTGTTGTAACGATTTGACGACAGCTAAGGTCTCCAGCTCATAGCTGTGATATTTTGATTCCGCACATACCGTCAATTTACTAAAATATGCGACTACTTTTTTCCGACCGTCTTTTTGTGTTTGCATCAAAATGCCGCCGTAACCGACTGAGCTGGCATCCGTATGTAACTCGGTTGTCAACTCAGGATCGAAAATAGCCAATACAGGCTCGTCAGTTAACCGGGCTATAATTTCTTGGCGGGCCTTTTCTTGCTCGTCTCCCCAATTAAAACCAACCCCTTTCTTAGTAAGAGCAGCTATACACGCTGTTTTAACCGCGTAGTCTGGTATGTACCGGAAGTACCCGGCCAAGCCCAAGAACTGACGAACTTGCTTGACTGTAGTGGGTCGCGGCGATTTTGCTAGGGCCTCGATTTTATTTTCGCTCGGTCGTACCTGACCTTGGCATATCACCCTACCAAGATATCCCACTTCAGTAGTGAGAAAAGTGCATTTCTTTAAATTAATTGAAAAACCAGCTTCAGTTAAAGTTTTTAGTACCGAATCGAGTAAAGTAAGGTTCTTTTCGATTGAATCTGATAATAATAAAACGTCATCAATATAAACCAGCACTTTTCCCGCTTCAATGAAGGGTTTTAACGTTTTGGTGATAGTTTTTTGATAGATAACTGGGGCATTAGCAAGTCCGTAAGGCATTTTGCAATATTCATAGTGCCCTTCGGGTGTTACGAAGGCAGTCTTGTGAATTGACTCCTCACTTACTTTCAGTTGAAGAAACCCAGATACCATGTCCAGTGCACTAAAGAATTTAGCTTTACCTAGCCTATCCACATGGTCGTTAATCAGTGGAAGCGGATGTCTAACCTTAACGGTAATCTGATTGAGCGCTCTATAGTCAACTACCATTCTATCGGAACCATCCTTCTTTTTTACGAGTAGAACCGGACTCGCGTATGCTGAATCGGACTCCCTTATAATTCCCTTCTCGAGCAAATCATTAACTATAGACCGATCTCGCAACTTCTCGTCATACGACATTTTATACGGGCGATAGTACACTGGTACATCACTAGTTAGGTTAATTTGCATCTCACTATCTTTGACAGTGGTGGTGGCCGTACCACTTAAAAAATGATCCGAATACTTCTCAAGAACAGTAAGAAGGCTCTGTCTGTCGTCACCGGAGACTGGGGTATTCACATTCTCCGAAAGAGGACTTTTATCTACTTGCAAGACATCTACCGCGTCGCTATGAACAATACGTTGACAATCTCCGGTTCTAATATAGGCCACACCTTTCCTGTTCAAGACGTCTGTACCAATAATCACGGGAACGTTTAAATGACGGCTTTCCACGATGTGAAAATCTACTTCCAACGTAATACCGTTTAATTCATTGGGTAAAGTTACGAAAGATTTTGTAGCTACCTCCGTGCCCCCTAAACCCCGTAGTAACTGATGAGTCGGTTTTATATGAGCCGAAAAATGCTTAACTAAATCCGAGGATAGTAACGAAACACACGAACCGCTATCAATTAAAACGTCTACCGGAATACCGGAAATAACTGCGGTGATAACGTCTTGATTTTTTGACATTCCTTTATTTTCACGACAAAAATTAACACCGTTTTTGTTTCTAGAATCTACCCGCTCTTTAGCAAAACAATTATATTCGGAGTGACCAAGTTTCTTGCAAAAATTACACTTTACTACTTGCGGTGAGGTTGCAGTCGCAGTAACAACACTACTGTCAGAAGTTAGCTTTGATTTTTTTGGGCAATTTGCACTTTTATGGCCAAGTTGATGACATTCGTAACACTTAATTTGTTTGTTATCAGGATATTCTCGTTTTAATGCAGGCGAACGTTGATTTGAAAATTGATTTCTACGATTGGGCATGTGAGGGTAGATTTTCCTAGGCACATAACGAGAAATATTAGGCTTAACAAAGTTGGACAAAAACTCCACTATATTTTCGGGTGTTAACTTTGCGTTAGTAGCGGCAGCCCGTATTTGCGGGTCCGATATACCGCGTATTATAATTGCGGTTAACAATTCACAATTTAGACCTTTAACTATACGTAAACGTAACAAGGATCTACGAGCGTATTCTGAGTATGTGGAGAATTTGTCAGACTCTGTTCGCATCACATCGTAAAGAATGTTCGCGACGTCGATGTTACGTGGGCACAAAGCTTTTAGCTCTAATTTAAAATTAGACCAAGTACGCGTGGTACTAGTCCATTGGCTGAGCCAGGTGCGAGATTCACCCTTAAAACAATGACCAACGCGAGCTAGACATTCCGCGTCGTCCCAACGGTTCAAAAAACAAGCTTTATCTACTTCGTCACACCACGTATCGACATCATGAACACTAGGGTCAAAATCTGAGACAAAATATTGGTTAGATCTCACCGGGAGAGAAGTCAATGCTGCTAGTAGGCGCTCCGCAGCGTTCCTCGCGTCACCCTGCGGTGGCATGATGCTCGGCGTCGGCGTAGGCGGCGTGCTCGGCGTCAGCATAGGCAGTATGCTCGGCGTCGGCGGAGGCGGGGCGGCGTTCCCGCGCTCTTCTACAGCTGGTTCTGCAGGCAGCATCAGGTGTGTTGATTCCGGCGATGGTTCCGACGTGACCGAAGGTACAGGAACCCGCGGCGACGCGCTAGGCAGACGGACGATTGCTTGATCATCCCCGGCAGTAGCGACTCGGTGATCGGTATCCGCACGTGTACCCTTTTCTAGGGCCTCAAGTCGCTTCAAAATTGCTTCCATCGTAGTGTGGGTAGGAGAAGGCGACGTCACACGGCGCTTTCCCCTTTGCTTGCTGCGACGGCTTTCAGACGGCATGACAAATCGTAACTCTGCCCGATTATAAAAATTAGTAGACTACGCCACGTACTAGAAATATCATTTATAACACCAGATATGGCACTAGCGGCAGAAGCCTCGAATCCCACTTCTGATCTTATAAATAATGCACTTTTTACTTTAAAAAATAATTTAATAAATGACAAAACTAAATACGAAATCACAAAAATTAATTAATTAAATAAAGTGCAAAATAACTATTAATTCGGCGAAGAAATCGGGCAGAGCTTCTGGCTTGATGTTTCCTCTTCGGTGGCAGGCGGGCAAATGGGCCGCTCACAGACGCTCGTGCCTTTATATAGGCATGATGACACGCAGCGCCCCCTTGGAAGTCTTCTCGATTCCAACAATACAATATCACTTACCAGTGTAGATGGAAGCCTCTTGCGCAGCCACAGGCATGTTGGAGGTTTTGGCGACGAGGGCAGTTCGCTGCATGATGGACTTTGCGATGCCGTCGATCTTGACCGACAGCTAGGGGAAGTCCCGCAGTACTTCGTACATCTCGTTAACTGGGGGAGAAAGAGACGGTTTATACATGCTTTAATATAAAAAAAAGATTCCACCAACCGGGTGATCTAAAAGTCACTGGGGGAGGCCTATGTTCAGCAGTGGACGTCTTATGGTTGAAATGATGATGATGATGATCTGATAATGGACCCAAGGAACGAAATTAGTTCTTTTCTCAAGCCTAATCCGAAAAACATGATGGAAGAGGTCTTCCTCCGCCTCTCAACGTCAAATTGGCGGAATTAACCTCTAGATTTCGTAATTACTGTTATGTATGTTTACAAATTCAATTTTAAAGACGTTTGAAATGGTTTCTTCACTTAGGAGAAGTTTTAAACAATGCGGTTATGAAAAGTCTTATGAAATTCAAGTTGGGTTCCTTTTGGTCTATTTTATTTTCTTATAGGTAAATTACTCGACTCAAATACAATGTTTACTATCGAACCGACATCGAAATCCTACTAATATTATAAATAGGAAAGTTTGTAAGTATGGATATATGGATGTTTGTTACTCTTTCACGCAAAAACTACTGAACTGATTTGAATGAATTTTTGCACACATATAATTAAAAAAAAGTAAAGTATGCCTATATACGTCCCACTGCAGGGTACAGGCCTCACCTCAACTATGAGGTGGTTTGGGCCATACTCCACCACGCGGGCCCGGTGCGGATTGGTGTAGGGGTGTTGTAAGGCCAGTGACTAAACCTTACTGTAAGATGTTATCAAGCCGCCTTAAGGCCTCTGACTAGGCTTCACGACCAATATCAAGCGATATTGGCCGGGACCAACTTTTAACATGCCTTCCGAAGCACGGAGATGCTCGTGATAAATGTCACTAAATATGGTCGGAATGGTCACCCATCCACTCACGACCGCGGCGTTGGTTGCTTAATTTTAGTAATCGATACCAAAGCGCTGCCGCGACTGAGCTACGAGCACCTCTATACATACATATAATATAATACACACATCTACACATATATATAATATAATACATAATGAAGCTAGGCAACAAGTTCAAAAAGAATATTTTCGTAGGTTAAAATGTCTTAATAAATCTTATTTAAATGCACGAAATCTACTTAAAGCTATAAATATTTATGCGGTACCGGTACTTTTATATACATTTGGAATAGTTAACTATAAAACAAGCGACCTAAAAAAAATAGATACAAAAACAAGGAAAATTTTAGCAATGAATAAAGCACACCAACAAAAAGCAGAAGTTGAAAGATTATATTTACCTATAGAAGAAGGTGGACGAGGCTTAACTAATATTGAAATGCTCTATAAGACACAAATAATTAAATATAAAACATATCTCAAAGAAGAACAAGATCCTATAGTTAAAGCGATAGTTAAACACGACAGTAATAAAACTAAATATTCAATAACTAAAGAATCACAAGCTAACTTAATTGAAATAGGATTAGATAAAGATCAAAATTACACAGATAACGAAATACATAAAGCTGTCATAAAAACAAAAATAAATAAATGGAAAGCCAAGCCGCTGCATGGACAATTTTATAAAAAAGTAATAGACAGGGAAAACATAGATAAAGCATACTCATTTAGATGGATTAATAAGCAACCGGTAACGTCAGGTCTAGAATCATCAATATTTGCGATACAAGATCAAGCAGTCGTAACTAGGCAGCATGAAAGAGACATATTAAAAAGGGCAATAGATGGTAGATGTAGGTTATGTATGACCAAAGATGAGACCACGCAACACATCATCTCGGGTTGTGAAAAGCTAGCAGGTAATTATTATATTAGGCGCCACAATAACATTGTAAAATATATCTTTTGGACATTGGCTAAAAAACACAATTTTGAAATCTCAAATCTCTGGTGGAAAGAAAACTTAACTCAACCTCAGGTAAAAGAAAATGAGACAGCTAAGCTTATGTGGGAAATACCGGTACAGACAGACGTCACAATAGTTCACAATAGACCAGACATAATTTACATAAATAAAACACAAAATAAAACATATTTAATAGATATAACTGTACCCTCGGACTACAATATAGGAGCAAAAGAAATAGAAAAATTAAGTAAATATCACGCGTTAAAAGTAGAGCTCACCAGACTTTGGAAAACACCTACTGAAGTTATACCTATTGTAGTCGGAGCTACAGGGATTATAGCTAAAAGCCTACATAGATATTGCGACAAATTAGACTCCTACATTAATATTCACACCATACAAAAACAGGCAGCTATACACACAGTAACAATTATTAGTAAAGTTCTTGGGGATACAGTATTTGTCAATCGGGGGGGATCAAATCAGCATTGGGAAGAGGAGGAGACTGAACATTCCTATCCTTGAGGGTCTCAAGGCGGGTGCTCAGTAAAACCGAGTTTCAAAGCTCGAGAAGAAAGAAATTCTAATACATATAATATAAAACCTCACACATATATAATATAATCTTATAATAAGACGGTACGGAAACTATATATTATACACGTGATTTAAAAAAAACATAAAACTTTATCTTTCGATTCCACGGTTAGAGGTAAAAGAGGAAAAGTTAACGTAGCACTGGTTCCTATTGTCAAAACCCAATTTGCAAGCATCCAATTTAAAAAACGTTCAGCCTATATCACAGTAATTAAACTATTGTATCAAAACAGTATTTTCCACCATGTTACAATAATGTAGAGGCAGTTCCATAGCATAAATAAACTCCCCAAATAATTGGCAATTTAACGGAAGCTCGAGCTGTGCGTAAAATGAACCGATCACAAATTCACAAACGACGAAATTAACGGGCCAATGAAATTATTTATTGAGAACCTATTTTTTTACTGAATGTTATTACTGAAATCAGCATTAATTTCTTCCATAGTTCTACGTTTGTGGTGGTGAAATAGTCTATAGATACTCTTTCTTTCCTTTCATTAAAGTTATAGGTAACTAGTTGATATTATTCCAGGGTCTCCGCTGAAAACCAGCGTCGTTATTGCTTTGGCTGTAACGACAAATGCTGAGAGACCTTTTTGGCACTCTTTTTATGTTTATTTGAGTCTGTTTGTAATTGTGCCTATGTGTGTCAAATAAATGTTTTCTATTCTATTCTATATTTACAGAAATATTTACATTTAGGCCGTCTCATCGCTAAAAGCGATCTCGTCTAAATAGCACTAAGGTAGAGAAAGGATAAATGTAGAGAAATTGTAAAGTGGGCTTAAAGCTATGCAAACTTTTATATAAATTAACAATGCCAATGTTAGTTAACTTCTTTACATAAACTTAAGCAACACAAAAAAGCAGTTAAATATAAAGATAAAATTTTCATGATGCATACAATTTAATATGATACTTGCAATTAACGTGACAAACAAGTGTAATCAAGCGGTCCCATGAGACCGTGTACCATGTGACCAATTAAATGTATAGATATTGTGTCACTCTGTACTCTTAGTTGGGTTAAAAATACGCCGATTATGAATATGGATTATTCGATTATTACATCTCTTCATCCGTGCAGATATCGGGGCCCTAACCATGAACTGTTAAAACAATTTCAAATCTGTCAAACATTATCATTTCTGTCAAATTTTGTATGAAATGACGTACCAAAATTGACAGATTTGACAACTTTGAGATTGTTTTAAGAGTTCATGGTTATGGGGCAGGCCATAGAGTTAGATAGTAATATAGAAATATGTATCCTCATTTTAAACAAAAATATATCCCAAGTATCAACTGCGATACCTATATGATTTACAAGAATAAAGTTTTTTCTTTAAAGAAGAAACTACTAATATAAAAAATAGCATTTCTTTTCTTATATTAATAAACTTGTATGTGTACTAATAGTACTCAGATACTTGATTTTGCCCACAAAATATTTATGCTTTAAAATGTGTTTTTCTGTAATTTACCTTTGCTAGTAATAACTATGGTAATAATAATCATTTTGCTCAAGAATAGCGTGCAAATATACTATCACAATAATTAAAATTAATGCATATTTAATTTATTATTTTATCTTTAAATTCAAGAAATTCTTTAACAGTGTAAAAGCTGTGATGTAATAACCATTTTGTCAGCTTTGTTTTAAATGTATTTATGTCATGAATTAATCTGAAGTCGTCTGGTAAATTATTGAACAGCACAATACACATATTATAAACATTTATCTTATATAAAAGTTTATGGCAAGTAGGATGATATAATTTGTTCATAATTCTAGCTCTAGTTTGCCTATTATTTATTTCAGCTCGTGTTTTCCAAAATTTTGGATTGGAGAATACAAACAAACAGACTTCCTTAATGTACAGCGACGGCAGAGGTAGAATCGCAAGTTTTTTGAACAATGGTTTACAGCTGTCGTCAAATTTCGCGTTGCAGATGGCTCTTATACACTTTTTTTGGATTTTAAAAGCCTGATTAGCGTTTACTGAGTTTCCCCATAATATCAACCCATAACTCAAAACGGATGAAACATAGCCGTGATAAGCTGTCAGAGCCGCCTCTACAGAGACTGTTTGTCTCAGTTTTCGCAATGCAAAAACAAATCGGTTTAGCTTATTACACACTTGCTCTACATGTCCTTTCCAATTAAGATGCTTGTCAATAGTGATGCCTAGGAATTTATGATCATTAACTGAGTCTACTGTGTTATTTTCATATTTAATTTGAAGCGGTAGAGGTTGGGAATTATAAGATAGAAATTGAATTTGCTTACACTTATCAATATTTATTTTCAAGTTATTACTTTCCATCCATTTAATTACATTTTAAAAAGTATCATTTACCTCTTTTTCAAAATTTTCCCGATCATCGCATTTGATTATTAAAGTAGTATCATCCGCAAAGAGAATGGACTCATGCCTGCTGGCTTTTGGTAGGTCATTAATATACAATAAAAAGAGAAGAGGACCGAGTACACTTCCCTGCGGAACACCTGTTTTGTTAGTTTTAAGGTCAGACCGAAAGGTGTGTTTCGCGAGAGTATTTTGTGTTTTAACAGTTTTAGATATCTCTATGTATTGCTGTCTGTTTTCTAAATAACTCGCCACCCAATCCAGTGCCCTACCCCTAATACCATAAATATGTAATTTGTTTAAAAGTTGAGAATGATTAACAAAATCAAAAGCCTTACTCATGTCCAGAAATATGGACACAAGAGGTACACTCTTATTCAAGCTGTCAGTAACGATTTTCAAAAAGTCGAAACACGCAAGTGTCGTTGAGCTACCTTTTCGAAAACCATATTGTTGTGGGTGCAAAATATGGTATTTGGACAAAAAATCATTTACTCGGCTTAGATACGCCTTTTCAAAGATTTTGGATAGAACAGAGACTAATGTTATTGGCCTATAATTGTTAGGCTCAAGTTTGTCTCCTTTTTTGTAGAGTGGTTTGACTAGCGATAATTTTAACCTCTCTGGGAAAATACCATCAACAAAGGAGAGGTTAATTACGTGAGATAGCACGTAACTTAAGTGGGCAGCAACATTCTTTAAATTTTTAGTCGATATGTTATCGTAGCCGCACGATTTGCAATTTTTTAGTGTCATTATAATATTATATATTTCTCTTTCATTTACTGGTCTTAAGAATATCGTTAGTACATTTGAATTGTCAAGTAATGATGTCTTATTATTAGGTTCAAAATTTGTAGTCGTTAGGTCAATGAAATAATTATTGAAAATATTACATATGTCAAGAGGATCCGAGTAAACTTTATCTCTAAATCTTATTTGAGAAATGTCATTATTAAATGTTTTGTCTGAAATTGAAGAAGAGATCACTTTCCAAGTAGCTATACATTTATTTTCACAATTTTTTATAAAGTTATTGCTATTTAATTTTTGGGAGTCGTGTATGCATTTTTTTAATATTTTGTTGTACCGTTTAAATTTAATTTTATTTATACGCTTATTTGTTCTGTTAAAATTGTATTTAAGGTATAAGTCTCGTTTAGTTTTACACGACTTCTTCAAGCCTTTTGTTAGCCATTTAATTTTTATTGGTCGATTATTTATTTTTACCCTGATAATCGGGAAACATAAATTGTAGAAAAGGCAAAATAGGTCATGGAAATTGTCGAACGCCTGATTCAAATTTGTAGCAGAAAACACCTCTGTGAAAGAGAGTGCTGAAATGCAGTCATGAAATTTCCTAACATTATCTGCGCTATAATCACGTTTGTACTCGTACCATGTAGAGCAAACCGATGGCTTTTTAATTTTTAAAGTTAAAGATTGAGCAGTTTCATGGTCAGATAGACCAAGACGATGAATTATTGGTATTACCGATTTTACGTTACTGGCAATTTGATCTATGCACGAGTTAAGTCTTGTGGGTTGAGTAATATGAGGTACAAATTTATAATTGTCTAAAATACCCACTAGTCTATTTGGAGCTGGTTCTTTCTTAAGGATGTCAATATTCCAGTCACCACATATTACTATTTTCTTGTGTTTAAATTTCTCTGCAAGATAACTCATTAATTTTTCTAATTTGTGTAAGAAGACGCCAGTATGAGACTTAGTTTGCTTTGGAATTCTATAAATATTTATCACTATCAATCCAAGACCTGAAACTTCAATACCGCAACTCTCAAAGTAAAATGGAGTTGCTAATTCTGTGACAAACGGTAATGTTTTAAAATCTAAGCTTTTTTTGACCAAAATACAAGTACCACCTCTGCTTTTATTCCTACAATAAGAAGCTGCTAGTCTATGTTTGTTACTCTTCCACGCAAAAACTACCGAACGGAATTGGATGAAATTTTGCACACATATACAATATGATCTGGATTAACATTATATGATATACTTTTAATCCCAGTTAAGTGTATCTGTGGGATATTTTTCTATACCTATATTGTTCTTTATTTGAACGTTATTAAAACCTGTAGTCCACGCAAACGAATTTGCAGGCACTGTTAGTTTAAATAAACTGCTTAAAAATATATTGTCATTCCTATGCAAATTACACCCTCGTGAATCATAGACAATCATAGCTCGCAAAAAAATGTAAATATGTAGGTGCAATAATAACATCATCGAAATAGAATATTACGGCTTTTTTATGTAAATATAAACGGCTAAAACAAAAAGCCGGTTGTGTGCCGTCCTGGCAGTAATTGCGGCTGCGTACATGTTTATTACGGATTGTAATGAGGTTATTATGTGTCGATGTTTAAATAATAAGACTGGCCAATTCTGTATGGCCAGAACTGATCCGTTCCGTAGAAAAAAAAATATGGGGAACGACACTACACGAATATCCTGATAAGAGTGGTTATCTATATTTCACAAAGTCAGTGGTTTGACTTCTAACCCGCTACCCTACCACTTAATTTCCTTACCTGCTGTGCGAGGCACTAGCCATGACTGAAGTCAATTTGTGGCCGTAGCACTCTTTAAAATTAGAGTCATATCTGTAGTAGGTGGACAGGAAAACCAGATTTTACTGTAATTAAGTGAGTTTCGTGTGGTGCCGGCACGTTAAAAGAATAGCACCACCCCTTCTCTTCCTATGGGTGTCGTAAGAGGCGACTACAGGAGAACCGCCTTAAGAAGACGGGCAGCAGCGTCTCCTTTACACCATTGGCCAAACTGCGATCGCCAACCCGCCTGCCAAGCGTGGCGATTATGGCAAATTCCTCCTTTTGGAGAGGCCTGTGTCCAGCAGTGGACTGATATAGGCTGGTGATGATGATGATGATGATGAAGTGAGTTTAAAACTTTGAAGTTTTAGAAAGTAGATACTTAGTTCTTATTTCTTAGACAGACTTAAACTGGAACTGGTCTACACCAGTCTCTACAGAACGAAGGTTTTACAAAAAAAAACTTAGTTTCATGCAGGACATGCCAGACTACATTACCCCCACTGCTATATTTTCTGTGTATAGTTCTCATAAGGAAATCCAAAATACAAAAAGTAGTTTTCACGGCTTTGTCACTGCACTAACTAATAGACAAAGGACACTACAAGGACTCAGTTTTTGCGTTCGCCCACGGAACCCGAAATCGAAACCAGTCGTAGCAAGGGCGCGTTCGGTGCGCCCGCGCCATTTATCGACCGATATTATGATCATTGGTTAGATCATCATGCTGATACTTATTTTGTTGCACCGCCCATACCATCTCTGTCTGGCCCTATGGTTGACTGGTAGATATTGATTTTGACATTAAGTCAAGGAGCATGCTTGCGGCTGCGGCCAATGGCGAAACCCTTGGCTCCGTTTTACTCAAGGCAACGGCGGGCACCATGAGGTTTTAGTGGGTAGGCGGGCTCCTTCTGAACCCGGAGTCCCACACACCCCTCCAGTCATGCCCCGCGACATTTTCTGAAAAATCAGGCGTTTTGTGCATCCTCAACAGGCATTCATCCTGACCCATGTCACTATACCATGACATGACGATCCATATGGTAACCCTAGGCACGATCGGCCTTAGCGTTCGGCTTGTGACAGTTGCGACGCATCTATCTCTCTTCCACTCTTTTTTGTTTTCATAAAACGTTATCACATAAAATTAACGTCTGTAAACCAAATTTACAGACAACCAATTTTTTAAGGTTCAGAAGTCGTATTTTTGAAGCGTTCGAATTCGCATACGATATCCCAAGAATCGTGAACAATTTCCTAGGAGTTCGTAAACGATTCTTGTGAATTCGCATTAATTGGAATTCATGCCTGCGGGGTAACCATGAACTCTTAAAACAATCTCAAAGTTGTCAAATCTGTTAATTTTGGTACGTCATGTCATACAAAATTTGACAGAAATGATAATGTTTGACAGATTTGAGATTGTCCTAAGAGTTCGTGGTTACCGCCCTGTCCGTCCTTATGTCTGTTTATCTGTCCAGTACCTAGCTCAGAAACTTTTGCTACCATAAAGTCGTTATTTCGTTTAGAATTATTACCGCCGAAAAAGTGGTAGATTTAAATCTTGAAAAATTATTTTAATAAGTCAACAATGTGTATGTTTCCCCTTCTACTCCTCCAATAAAACGCGCTAATGTGTACTGTTATTAATAAATAAACAAATCATTATGGCAATGATATCAGTGCTTGATCCTCCAAAAACCTCCAGCAGCCTACAATCCACTCATTACGAATTCAATAAAATTTCATTTCAGCAAATTGGAAAGAAAGCAAACCTCATTGGTTCTCCAACTCTCCACCCAGGGCTTAGTGAAACCGCAACCTAAAGTAAAAGTACTACTAAAATAAAAGTGTATTATGTCCTTCTTTTATAAAAACAAACAAAAAATATCAATAAAAACAAAAAAGTTCATAGTCGCTGCGCCCGCGCATTATAAATAACCTAATATATTAAAGATATTCTTCAAACCTACGAAAGATCAAACGGCTACAAGGACGATGAAGGTCACCGAGTGCATCTCGCCAAAGTTGAGGCTCCATACAGTAGTGTCACTGTCCATGCCTGCTTAGACCTAATAATATCATCTCTGTTTTCCCTAACAGATATTTAGATAACAAAAAAAATACTACTTGTCAGTGGTCCGTTAATTGAACCAATCCTCTTTTAGATGCTACAGAGCTTGGATTTTTTAATTAAAAAGTAGGAATTACTAGTATACTATAACGTTCTGTAACGTACTGTAACCGGCCAACGGCCGAAGCTGGGATTGACTATTGGGAATTGATCGAGAACAAATTATTTCACTTAATAAATTATATTATTTAAAAGGTTCTTTACATGAGGAATGCAGCAAATACTTAACTTTTGAATCGTTTTTCTCAATTGCCAATATCTAGTTTTACATTTGGTCTAGATTTTTATTATTTTTCATCGACTTCAGACTTTCTAATGACTCCCGAAAACAAAAGTTCTTTCTACGTCAAAGAAAAATATTCAAAAGCAAGTTTCATATTTCGAACATACCTTGGTAGACGTAGAGGTTTTATTCGCTCGGCTATAAACCTCTACAATACACTATGGTATGCCTATGTATGGCGCTTTTGTACAAACTTTGTTGTTATTTGACCAATGTAAAATCACTTTTGCCTAAAGATAAATAGGTATTTGGTACAGTGCGCATTGTGTACCTATAAAAGCTGTTTTTTTCTGTAATATTAATATTACGCACGTGGCCGCCTCTTTTTAAAAAGGCTCTATAGTTACAAAAAACTTGGCTTGCTGTAGCCGGTTCCGATGAACTTTAAAAGAAAATGACGAACATATTTATAATTTGGTAAAATAAAACCACATTTTAAATACGATTAAGTACCTAAATTTTTTTTATAAATCTATATTTTAATCATCACCACATTTCCATTTGTTTATTCAAAACAATGTAGTATAAATAACTTTATTCCTTACAATTTAAGAAAAAAGCTACTATTTACGTATTTTCGCATATTGTTGTCAAAATGTAACATCCACTGAATAATAAACAAGCAATACCGCGATCGAAGTGATACTACTGTATGCACTTTTCTTGTTAGCCTATAACACTATATTATGTGCATGTGCAATACGCTCGGACGAACGGTGAAATGAAAAAAACATGGAGTAACTGGTTTATAAGTTATTCATTTTTTTCATCTAACAGCCAAAACAATAATATTGTTATATTTTATGTATTCTACATTTTTGACCTTGTTTGTGTGTGAAGCAACGTTATGTGCATCAGACCATAGACGAGTGATCACTAAACAGGATTGTATATTTACCAGAGATAAATAAATAAATCAATTGTCTTTGAAACTTTATAAGGCCATTAATTACGTGAGGCGATTTTAGCGACATTTTCTTATTTTAATGCTCAATATTCAATTGCACTTTGGACTATATGGCGTCGTATATCTCTGAGGTTCCGGGCTCGATCCCCGGTCGGGTCAATGTAAAAAACGAACTTTTCTATATTGTGTCGGGTCTGGGTGTTGTGGTACGGCCGTTGTTTCTGATTTCTATAACACAAGTGCTTTCGCTACTTACCTTAGGATCAGAGAAATATATGTGATGTTGTCCAATTTTTTTAAGTCATAAAAAATTGCCTTGAAGTGCAAAGCTAAAGTGGATATAGGCAGGCCACCCCACAGAGCTAGCAACTGTTCGCGATCGAAGGTTCTCGAGTGGCAGGTCACGAACTAGAATTCGCAGTGTACGCAGGCCTCCAACCCCTGATGAACCTAATCAGAGTTGCTGGAAGCTGCTGGAGGCAAACGGTCCAGGATACTTACTACAAAAATGTATCGTTCGTTCGGACGTATAAACCTAACAAATTAAAATTACCAATTCAAAATATGGCAAACTCAAACTGGCCGTGTATAAAACCCGACCGTTTACAAAATTTGTTAAAAAATTTCCAAGGATTGATACAAGTGAATAGTTATTTCAATTTGATAGATACGTTCAAACGAAAAATACACTTTCGTAGTAGGCTCGCTGTGGGGAAGGCACATCTAGCAGTGGATTTCCAAAGATTGATGATGATGACGATGATGATGTGATGATAGATTGGAACACGACGTAGATACAAATTTGGAACTGTTACTGAGTTCTGAGGCGTTAAATGGACGATGACCTTAACGAGTAGCTAATAGTAAGCCAGTAATAGGTAATTGCATTCATTTGAGGTTTTCAAGTTCGCAGCGATGGGTGACCGACGAACCTGCGATCATATATTAGGGATCCGTCCGCGGGAACAGGGATTAATGCATCATGCAGTTTGGGGAAAGGCCCCGAGGGAAAAGCTGGAGCGGATTTAGTCTACTTCAGAACCAATTATTTGAGGACTGACCTAGTCGTGTAACCCGTTCCCTTAT
Organism: Anania fuscalis; assembly: GCA_950371115.1. Taxonomy (NCBI): domain Eukaryota; kingdom Metazoa; phylum Arthropoda; class Insecta; order Lepidoptera; family Crambidae; genus Anania; species Anania fuscalis. The sequence continues at coordinate 3,224,627 of OX493333.1, forward strand.
TCCCTAAAAATAAGCAATTAATAATAATCGCGCAGTCATCGCAATATTGATAGTTAGTGTCGAAATGTATGGGCAGCACTGACAGAAGATTGCTTTGTTTTTGTTTTTGCTGTCAATTTGCAATATAAAAAGCCTGAATTGGACATTTTTCGCTATCGCATTGCTTTTGCTAGATACGTAATAGGGGTGTCGGTTGCAGATGCAAGGGGTAAATGTTAGTGGGTTAAACACGAGCCCTTTTAAACGTTTTTAAGTATGTCTATCCGTTAACGTATGTCAGTCCGTTATGTACAACCTGTAACCAGACCTGTGCACCTGGCACAGGTTGCGGGAAGCCGCTGGACGCTGGCCGCTTTCACCCGGCAGCAGCAGTGGATGTCTTATAGCTGCAATGATGATAATCCGTAATTCGGTCATTATAGTAGAAGCAAATGAAAACTAACTAACTAAAACCTCGGCCTTCCAGTCAACAAGCGACTGTACTTTCCATTCAAATCAACGACGTTTTTTTATTACTATCATATCGACAGCATTTTTTTTTCAAGAGACCAATAGGCCCACACTATCTTCACATTTATTTATTTACCGTGTCCTAGAGTATCTAACACCGGGCTCCTATATTGTACTATGCGTAAGTGTACATCAGCAACTGATCGTATTGGTGTCAAAAGTAACGAGCCGTTATAGTCGTTCCTATAAAATTTGACGAAGCGTCATATAGGAATGCTTTTGAGTATGTCAAGTTGACAATCCCTACCATCCGTTAGCAAATCCAACCATTTCTCGGATATAGGAACCGGGCTTAAGTCTGCATTCCTCCCGCTCAAATCTTATCCCATACCCCGTATCCCAGCCCGTCGCGTCGTGAAGTAGATGGATTGCAGTCCTGAGCGCTGTTGTACCGCGCTATAAGCACTCGGGTAGTTGCGTTTATTGAAACCCTACGTTATTGATGGCCGGCCGGCTAAGTGTGTCTTATTGGAAAATGGAAAATATTACGCTGATGTGATTTGAGCGTGATCTGTTTAACTCGAAATAAATTCTAGCTCATTCTGACTGTCTTGCTGGGCATAAGCTTTACTCAAAAACAGTCATAACTATAAAGTAACGAACTGCTAATATGGAAAAATAATTAATGGCGATGAGCAGGCCACATCGCTTACAGAACTGAGGTAACCGGTGAGGAAGAAAGGTTCTTGAGTGGCGAGGCGACCACATACTGAATGACGCAGCGTAAGACCCCGTTGGAGCAGAGGCGCGTTGATTCGCATCGAATTAAAAGGTTTCCGAGTTCGATTCCTGGGTCGGGTAATTCAGAATCTCAGGCCTATGCCCCTGGCAGAACACAAAAAGACTTAAAGTAATTTTAAAAACCAAAACAATTTTTGGTTTGGATTGTTTGGAGATTGGAGCATATTTATTTATTTTATGTCAATTTTAAGACACAATTTCAATTTACTAAGAAATAAATGACCTAGTTTGAGGCGATAAGCGGATTTCTTTATATACTTAAATAGGTACACATTCTAAAATTGACACACGTTTTCATAAATTAAAAACTTACGCATTAAAATTTTTACTGCATTGAATAAACGTTAATTAATTCATTAAAGATAATGCAGTGCGGAAACGTTCGGGAATGGCTACCAATATTTTTAATTTACTTTTATGCTGAACGTGAATATGCGATGATATTAATTTACGCGACGTTAATTAACACGGTACAGTCAGCTGTAAAAGTAAATTAACGATTTTTATGCTCGAATTAATTTTGGACACGAATAAATTCGAAAAGTGAAGTATCGAAAAAAACCAAACTATAGATTGGCCTATCGATACTATCTTAGAATCCAATAGTATCGATACTGTCGATTTATTCGAATGTTAAATTACAGCAGTAGTATTGATTAAACACAAATCTATCGCTATTTTGCTAGTTGGCCCATCGGTATATTCTATTCTGTCTTGTATAAATAGTGTTGCTTTTCAATAGTATTAAACTATCAATACTATCAATATCAACAGTCTGACGACCGTCTGGTGTGGTGGTTCGCTCTCCGGTCTACAATGCCTGGCGGTTGCGGGTTCGAATTCCGCAAGGGGCAAATGCTAGTGTAATGAACACGAGCATTCGTACCTAAGTCATGGATGTTTATAAACGTATTTAGTAGACGACCTCCGTAGCCGAGAGGCGAGTACGCCGGACTTTAAATGGCGCCGCCATCTCTGAGGTTCCGGGATCGATCCCCGGTCGGGTCAATGTAGAAAACGAACTTTTCTATGTTGGGTCGTTGTTTCTGGTTTCTATAACACAAGTGCTTTAGCTACTTGCCTTAGAATCAGAGCAATGTATGTGATGTTGTCCAATATTTATTTATTTATTTTTAAAAAAAAGTAAGTATATTTATTCGTTATCTAAGTCGCTATCATACAAGCTTCGCTTAGTTTGGGGCTAGCTAATTGGTGATTGTGGAAACAATTGATTGATTCATAGTATTGCTGCGTATCCATTGATATATTTTAGCAATCAATAGTATCGATAATATTGGATTGTATCAATACTATAGATAGTCTATCACTAGTATAACTGAATTTCAAAGTCACCCATCGATAATCAAACTATCGATAGATCGGCAACACTACTATGAATTCTGCTATTCGCCAGAGACCAATCAGGGTTTGTATGGCTTCAACTGCTTTATTCCTTCTGCAATGTGGTATATAGTTATTTTAACACGATTTTATTAAAACATTGATAATATTAGCTTTACTTGTAATATAACTTCTATTTCATGACCTCCGAGCCGAGAGGTTAGCGCGCCGAACTTGGTGTCGCCCTCTCTAAGGTCCTACGTTCGATTCCCGGTCGGCATATTGTGGAAAAAGAACTTTTTGAGTGTCTGAATTCTATAACAAAAGTGATTTAGCTACTTACCTTGGGATCAGGACAACGTTCGTGTTGTTGTCCAATATTTATTTATTTATGTAGGTTAAACAACGAACGTTGAGATTGAATCATATTTTTAAGGTAGAGATCTCCTAATTGTTGGATCGATTTGAAATTTTGTTAGATGTCATCATACATCGAGTTGTTCTGGTAATGGTGCCAGAGTTGATCTATAAAAAAAATAACAAAATCACATATTAAAATCGACCTTATAATCCAAAGGTGAATAGCTAAAGCACTTGTTTTATAAAAATAAGAAACAACGACGGCACCACAACACTCGGACTCGAAACAATATAGAAAAGCTCGTTTTCTATATTGACCCGACCAGGAATCGAGTCCGGGATCACAGAGATGGATACTCCAAATCCGGCGAGTTTGCCTCTTCGCTACGAAGGTTGTCAATATTTGTTTTGATAACGCGTCATATTATTTTTCATCATCATCATCATCATTCAGCAACAGCTGAACATAGGCCTCCCCCAGTGAGGTTGAGTTTGACGACCGTCTGGTGTAGTGGTTCGTGCTCCGGACTACAATGCCTGGCGGTTGCGGGTTCGAATCCCGCGAGGGGCAAATGTTAGTGTGATGAGCACGAGCATTTGTACCTAAGTCATAGATGTTTATAAACGTATTTAAGTATGTTTATCCGTTATCTAGTCGCCATAGCACAAGCTTTGCTTAGTTTAGGGCTAGATAATTGGTGTGATTGTGAAAACAATTTATTATTTATTATTATTAAAAGTGACTTCCAGATTGGCCGGTTGGAAGCGGCCTGCATCTAGCGGCTTCCTGCAACCTTTACCAGGTCGTCTGTCTACCTTGTGGGTGTTATTAGTTATTACCGTGATCTAATATACAGACAGCGCCATCTCTTGAAGGCGCGGAGTACAGCTAGTTCATTTAGAAAGTTATAGAGTTGAATAGCAGAGTTATAGAAAGTAGATTTTAAATACAAATTACAAACTTTACAATACGAGTACAGACGAAAAAAGTCAAAGAAAGACTCATAAAACTCACTTTCAGCCTCAAAATGTGCGTTTGTTTTAGTTTTATTACACAAGGAATGGCCGACTGAGACAGTTACATTCAAGATGTAACCAAAAACCCACATTCTGCACAAATGGTCGCGTAAAGTGCGTAATCACTTAATAAGACTATCGGGGCACAAATGAATAACACCATCCAATTTCAGACCCGCAAGAACTCGGAGAAAAAGATTGTTGCACTCTCGTTAACACTTGCTTTAAGAATTCATTTCTTTAGCGCTATCCCAATCTAAAATCAACCTTAAATATAGTTAACACAACGTTCTTTTCACATTGATGAAAAATTGGTAGCTACCGCTTTCTTCTGTACTCAAATCGCTGAATCATTTCACCGCGAAACAAAGATAGCTGCACAAAAGCTCCGCACTTTAGAAAGGGCAAGAAAGAGACGACTGCAGGTCCGTTAATGCTGCTGCACTTGTCTGGCTAATGCATAGTCTGGCTGGTGACGAAGATTGATGATTCCTCTGCTTAGTTCAATGAGTGCAGCTAAGGGCTGTACCTCACTAGGATTCCATGGGTAAATTGCCAGTGGTGACGTCAAACAAAGCATAATTAACAAGATTATTTACCCTGTCAGGCCAAGGTCAAGAAACACAATAAAAAATCTATTATGCGATCCAACCGGTGGGGCAATTGAAGCTTGATAGGTTAAAACAAAACACACTCGAACCAATCAAAAGAGACTTTTCATTCCGTTTCTTTTTTCAAAAGTAACGTGACAAGGCTCCATAATTTTTCAGACCTTCCTCAAAAACAAAAGACATTCGTACCGATCGGAAAAACTGACCTATGACAAGGTTTTTACAATTCTTAGTGCCAGTTTCACAATGTACGGATAAATTTATGTAAGAGATAACAATATGTAGAGGATAAAAGTGCTTGAAAATCGTGTCAAAAATGTGTCAAATATCGTGTTTTTATCCTTTATGCAATATTTATTTTACGATGAGTATAATCAGAACTAATGCAGAACAGAACTTATTCGTACATTGTGAAAAATGCCCACTAAACTAAAAATACTTTCCTAATGTCTATCATAAGCAAAGCAATAAGACTTCTGACAGTACCTAAGCCATTTCTTTTACCACAGGATGACCACATTACCCTGTTAGGCTAAGACTGAAAAATGTTTACTCTGGACTATCAAACCCCATGGTATCCCAGTGAGAACATTCCAGAAGGAGAAATGAACGATTAACATCAAAAGCTCCTCAATAAGCTGAGAGTAAACTGGTAGCCTCGCCTTTGTGTCTTATAATTTAACTGACAGCTCTAGTAACTATACACACAATATGATTAGCAGACCAAAAAGTAGCGCAACTCTTTGTTTTCGCAAAGTATATTAACCTGAATGATTTATAAAATGACTCGACGTGACTTATAAAGTTAATCGAATACCTACTTTTAGAATGCATGCCGCTAGACAAAAAACGTTTTCGTAGACGAATGAAACTAGTTACGTGAAAGCTGACAATAGGTTCAATAACCAGATGAAACGTTTCGCGTATCTAAGGCATCAATATACCTAGTTGCGTGAGCATATTTACACACATACATATAGTGTCATCAGCAGATTTCTTTTTTTTTAATGTGATAAGTAAATAAATAAACATATTATATGTCTAAGATAGCCCAAATTTGTCCCGAAGCAGTGACAGGAAAAAAAATTGGGAAAAAAGAAAAAATAAATTAGTTTTTTGGTTTATTACTAAGACTCCGCTGTCCGTATGTCTGTCAGTCCGTCTGTCACCAGGCTGTATCTCATGAACCGTGATAGCTAGAGACTTGAAATTTTTACTGATGATGTATTATGTTGCCGCTATAACAACAAATACTAAAAAACAGAATATATAAAATATTTAGGGGGCTCCCATACAACAAACGTCATATTTTGGCCCTTTTTATAGAAAATGGTACGGAACCCCTCGTGTGCGAGTCCGACGCGCACTTGGCCGACTTTATAAGGAAGTAATGGCCATCCTCGTGTTACAAGGCAACTGTACAGGGAGTTTTCTTAAATTATCTTAACCTGGTTTGGAACCTGAACTCTTTCACTCAACCCTTTAGCCCTGCAAAATAAAACAATATACATTTTATTATTACGCGGTCACATTCGACCGCATTGCTCTCGAACACAAACACTTAATTACTCAAAATGCGTCCCTCATTAAGGCATAGTTCCAAAGGGCCACCTTATTATTATTCGTAACAAAACAGCGCCAGAAGAGAAGATCGGGCCGAAGCAGCAAACACGCCTCGAACGCATCCAACAAATCACCAAGAACTTGACATTAGCATTGGATGGTTAAGTTATAAGCGATAAGCGGATACTTAAATTAAAAGTAATACAAAGAAATAACACATCAGGTGATTATAAATTAGATTCTCTATCTGAGTAGACTTAAAAAAAAATAAAAAATAAAATTAATCATCACACAACAAGAGAACGGAAAAAATATCCTATGTGATGAGTTACATCAATATCTTAAAATGAGCCGATTCAGAAATCTTAAAGTCCTAAGAACTTTTAGATTTTAATTACAAAAACATTTGATTATCACAGATCTTACAACCGATTAAACAACTTGATATTAAAATATGATTTAGCAAAGGATTTAGCATTGTGTCACGTGATTTAGCGGTTCTAATACGTTGTCGAATAGTTCTGAATCCGGGGAGAGAGTAGAATTATTTGTACTATATGAACAAACTACATATAATTAAATAAATATAATATGTCGACCCAATTGGCGCAGTTTTTTGCTTTAAACGCCATTCTAGGGTTAGCTCCGGTTCGGGTTAATCCAAAAAGGATATTTTATAAATTGACTTAGGTCTGTGTGGACTAGTCCTCATAAAAATCATTTAATTTCCTTAACCTCGTCACACTACGATGTTAACACCATAAAATCGGTACGATGAGTGGTGGATGAGTAATTTGTTCTACACAAACAGTAATGATTATTTTTTATGCGCTATAAAGTACAATAAAACCCTCTTTCCTCTCTACCCTTGCACCACACGCGGTCCAGAGGCAAGGAAACCGGGAGGGGAGGACCGGTCGTCCTTGCGCCGTCCACTTTCCGTTTCGCCGGCCGTGGCCTATCAATAGCCTAGACTCGGTCGAAGCCTGCCCTGTAGTGGCAGTAGTGGCTTACATGAGCCCCGTCAAGACAATGCGGATCTTTTTTTTAAACTACGTCAATGCTGGCCAGTATTTTTATTGGTACTGAAAAAAAAGACGACTAGTTTTTTTCTTAATTTATCTTAACTACTAGCTGTTCCCGGCGACTTCGCTGGCGTGGCCTATAATTCATTCAATTTACCTCACATGAGCATTTAACTGGGATAAAAAGTATCCTTTGTTAAACCAGATCATATTCTATATGTGTGCAAAATTTTACCAAAATCCGTTCAGTAGTTTTTGATTGAAAGAGTAACAAACATCCATTCATGTATACTTACAAACCATCGCATTTATAAAATTATTAGGATGTTTTGCTGTTTACAAACTTCATTAAAAAACAAAAACACTTGTTATCAGCTCGATAAGACAAATGTCAAGTTATATTTTGGTATTTTTGGCTTTTTATACTCTGATGTTTAAAACAAATACAAAATTATGGCATTCCTAATGTACTAATTGTTGTAAATAAAACAGTGCTTAACTATTATCGTTTTATCTATGTATCTAAATCAATCTATGGATTTTACAATTTTCAATATTGTCTTTTACGTCTTCTTATTGGTGACATACACGTAAAGAATGTTGGCTTAAATTTTTTTGTCTTTCAAGTAGTAAATAAATGTTACGTTTGAATTTATTTTCTAACTTTCATAGATCACAACATCTACATATACTTATACTTGTAGCTAGTAATTTAATAGACTACGAATATCCAGATTTCTTAATCCTAAACAATAACAAGCTGTCCGAGTTCATAAAGTAATTCGAAATGAGAGCTAATGAAGCTGGTACAATTACTGAGCTTTCGGGAGCGGTGACGACATAATTACTGGACGTAAGTTTGTGGTGGATACGACACGTATCAAACATTACATTATTATTTTTGTTGTTCTACTGAGATTGAAGAGACTTTGCGATATATACGATTCATAATTACTACATTCTACAGTTCATAAAATCTTAAGATGCCAGGTTTCGCCGTGAGTCTGTCATACGACAAGGACTTCTAGAAACAGTTTTAACACTTTAGCCAAATTCAAATTGAAGGGGATTTTACGAACATTAGTAGTAAGAAAGCACAGCCACTAGCTGCTAGATAATGGGCACGTAACGTCATTCACCGCTGCTTCGTCAGCTAATAACCGTTTGAGGAAGATTCACAAGAAGCGAGATGAACGAACGGACCATAACTTGGAAGACGTAGAGTGAGTACCTACCCACAGTGAAGGCACCTGCCTACACTGCGTCTTCCAGTTCTGAATACATAAGACTCAGAACCTCTTACTTTGTATTTCTATGTAGGAGGTCTATGTCCAGCAGTGGACTTTTAAATAAATTAAATTATTTGAGTTTGACTTCATATCTCTACAAACATTTCAGAACACAAAACATTTATTCACTACCAATGACCTTTAATCTGTCAACTCGATTTGTCATGTCCACACTAAGCCGCGCGGTAGTTGTCTCGATCGCAAGTGTTTAGTCGAGATTGTACAAACACACACACGCACCCAGTAACAGGTGTTGGCTTCCTCAGACTACTGTTGTAGTTTACATTAGTAGGTTCTTGTTTTATTTGAGAAGATAAGTTTGCGAATGAAAGATTCAATTGTTTTTCTGTTGGAGTCTTATATTGGTTTCTTCTTCATTTGCATAGGTAGTGTAAGCTTATACAAACAATTGGGGTACTGAATTAGTGATTAACTAGGAAAATAGGTATTACAGTTGAAATAAATCTCGGCCGCCTTAGGTGAAGATTGTACCACGTCCGTGTTTCGTTGTAGAAGCCAGCGTTATTGATTTTCTTAATTATATATTTTGCCTTAAACTTAGATTAAGTAAAGTTTTTAAACATCGCAATCGAAACCAATTAACATTAAAAAAAACTGACAAATAGTATGAGTTAATAGAAATAGTTAAAAAACTGATTTAATACCGTTGGAGAAATACAGTTACAGTCATTTTATGAGAAAAAAAAACATATTGAATTTAACTGTTATAATTTACGTATAATTTTTAATAAAAAAAACAACACAAAATATTGCTAGACATGGAAAGTCCATGTCTAGAAATATTTTAAGTTTATTTTTATTTTAGTTTTATTTATACAGTCCTAAGTAAATAAGTCGTATTCATATCTATACTGTATTGGGCTTGTCTAGTCGCGCTACCGTACTCTCGGTCCAGTTACTGACCTCTTTCCTCAGGTTTTTTCCTTCGCTTTTTGTCCCTCTAATAACGTGGTAGTCGGAGATTAATACGCAATGCTCTAATGCATATCATTAGATTGAGTGGCTCGGACACACTCGGACAGACGGCGTACGTAGAGATATATTCATATTATATTGTTTTAAACTTTCATGGTCACTAACATTTTACCCTTTTACCCTTCACTTGAATTTTAGATTGTCTATTAAAAACTAAACACATTGGGTGTTAAGTTTTGGTGTAAGTAAAAATTTTACTAAAAAGCGAAAAAATATATTTACTAAAACATACCTAATCAGTTTTTTTGGAGCCAGTGCCAATTACTAAGACTAAAAATGTGCTCATTCGCGCTCTTTCAAACAAAAAAAGAAATTTTGAAATCGGTCCATAATTGACGGAGTAATCGCGTATCAAATATACAGAAAGATAGCTTACAGTCGAATTAAGAACCTCCTTTTTGAAGTTGGTTGAAAAACTTCCAACACACTATTGCCATGGTCTTAAAGTTAGTAAAAAGTAAGTGAATTTTTCCTAACGAGTCTTTCAGTACACCCTGATAAAAGGCATTTGTTCGTTTTGGAACTAAATGTTTAAAACAGTCACACATGTGAGTTCTATTGAAGGCAGGTTACTTTTTACTTGAAGTTGCTAGCATGCGGGTCGGGCCTCGTGCAATAGGTATCTTTAACTTACCAAAAACGAAGTTTACCCTCTCTTTTGGGCAGACAGTGGCAAATTTCGGCGACATTCGTGACGGCAGCCGATAAACCAATGGATTGGTATATTTTAGTTTTTCGCCGCACCATAAAGTTAGCCCGCGAAATATTGGAGAACCATTGTGTTATTCTTTGGCACGCAAAAGTGAGGGCACGTTTCCATTTCGTACGGATAAAAATCGGATTAAAAGGTATTATCAAAGTATTAAAGCAAGAACCTCACAGTGCCTAATAGTGGCGTTTGAAATGTAGTTTGTACTTAACATTCAATCAAACACGTTATGTTTTATAGGATGCTATAAATATTTATAGGGCTACAGAGTCCAACTCATGATGGAGGTACCGATCTATTTTGTAAGCCAATCTTTGGTTATCTAGCTATTTTCACAAGTCGCTGCACACTATTTCATTTGTGCCATACAGTGGTTCAAACAACACCAGTCAGATCTAAGGCACTAAAAATCATTCAATTACTTGGCTAAAGTCTATTTTTTTCTTAATAATAATGATGAATACTCTTCTTACATACCATATCCCGGGCCGGTCTTCGTCGAAAGCGTTGTACTTAAAGTTGTCAAGGAGTATTTTTATCTCGGGCAAGTGCTGCAGTTAGATAGAGACAACTTCGAGCGGGAAATCGCTAGGAGAGTGCAGCTTGGCTAGGCAGCATTTAGGAAGCTGCGTTACATCTTCTCGTTGCACTGCCACAATGCCTGAAGAGGCAGGTATTTTGATCAGTGCGTCCTACCGGTGATGACCTACGGAGCCGGAACATGGAACATGACAGTTAAGCTGGCCCACTGACTCCATGTCGTTAAGGGATAAAATGCGATCATCAGGCAGAGGAGTAAAGTAACGGACATAGTCCAAAAATGTAGCAAGCTTAAATGGCAGTGGGCTGGCCACATTTGTCGCAGAACAGACCCAATGAAAGGTGGAGCAAACGGGTTCTCGAGTGGAGTGGTCTAGTCAAACGTAGTAGGACGCCCCCCAGCTCGATGGACCGACGACTCTAGGAAGATGGCTAGCAGTGGATGAATGAAAAAAGCGGGAGATCGTGCTCTTTGGCGCTCTTTGGGGAGGCTTACGTCTAGCAGTCGACTGCAATAGGCTGAGATGACGATACCATATCTACCAGAACACCGAATGCGTTGAGTCTTTAGAGCCATCAACTTTGTTTTGCTTTCAGACACAATCAACGACTTTTAATCGGATTGGTCCAGTGGAAACAGTATTCCCGAAGTTACTAAGAATTGCGCGATTTATCACCGTTGCATTGATGCATAATGTTCGCCGGGATGTCTGCGAAAAAACTTTTTGGGATTCCGTAGTAAGACAAACGACTAAGATGTTTAATTTGTGACACCTCTGTGTCCCATCACATGATGTAATTTCTATTTCAGCTTTGTTTATGCAGGGTAACGTACATTCTTACATAGTAGTAGATATTTGATATTTCTATAAATTTCAATTTGTCTTTGAATTAGTCTAGATCCAATTGACGTAGTAGCGTGATGTTGAACGTGAAATTTCCTTTACCTACCTCATTAAGCAAAATGACGTTTTTTAATAAAAAGTCAAAGATATTGTTTGTTGAAAATACATATTTTATTGATGACGCACACACATACACACCCTGCATACAAGTATAAAAGAAAATAAAGTAAAAGGGGTGTAAAATGGCACAAAAGAACCTTATCCGATCCGATCAAGCTGTCTGTGATTAAAATACAACAACTGTTTGAGTAACCATAGTTGAAATAAAAAAATTACAATTTTATATTTAAAAGATCACATTTAAAATTTCAATGCTTGTGGAAATCAGATTTTTTTACATCTTGTATAAGTTTTTAGGGCCGGAAACACGATTCAAACGATACATTTGCCGTGTTTAATAACTGGATAGCATCAATTTACTCGGAATTTGTACATCCATCACACATTGCTACAAAGCATTTTTCAATTCACCCCGTCACAGCACGCAGGGTGCACTCACACCCATAATAATTTAACGCTTTAAAATGCATGGAACTCCGCAAAAAATGCTTGTTTTAATACATGAAAATTTGATTTTACATTTCATAAAAAATCTACTCTGACGGGCGCGTGACGGGTGAAATGCTGAATTGTTGATGTTTGAAATAGATGGGTGACCTGAGATTTAATTGTTAATACTAGCCTTTGTATATTGACGAACTCCGTAGCCGAGAGGAAAGCACGCCGGACTGTAAATGGCGCCGCCATCTTTGAGGTTTCGGGTTCGATCCCCGGTCGGGTCAATGTAGAAAACGAACTTTTCTATATTGTCTCGGGTCTGGTTGTTGTGGTACCGTCGTTATTTCTGATTTCTATAACACAAGTGATTTAGCTACTTACCTTAGGATCAGAGCAATGTATGTGATGTTGTCCAATATTGTCAAATGTATAGTCCTATATTTTTTATTGTTATAAAGGCTTAGTATTACCATTCAGCGAGAAAACTCTGCAAGCATTCTCGCCTCCTTGCCTCATGGACACGCTGTAATTTTTGAGTAGGTAATTCTTAGATTTAGGTTAGTTTATTTTAGACATTTTTATTAGTTTTTAAGTATTTTAAATTTTTGTTTTTAGCAATTCCATGCAAGTTTTAATTAAATATAAATAACACTTGAAAAAAATCATCGACCTCAGGTGGGACTCGAATGCGATGGGACGTGGGTTCGAGTCCCATCTGAGGTCGATGATTTTTTTCAAGTGTTATTTATATTTAGTTTTTAAGTAACTTAGTACCTTAGATACCAACTCATTGTACGATGTCTGTCTGTCCGTACAATTCGAGATATAAGTAACTATTGATAAGTATTAACAAATCACGTCAATTTGGACTGATGGTCGATCAATCAACCGTTTATTCAAATTGCCTTATAACAAGAGCGCGCGGCTTTGCACACGACAACTCATTACTGAAAGAAAAAGTAGCCAAGAGCGAGCTAGACAAGTAAGCGTTCCTCATTTTTAGGGTTCCGTAGCCATGGGTAAAACGGGACCCTTTTACTAAGACTCCGCTGTCCGTCTGTCTGTCTGTCTGTCTGTCTGACTGTCTGTCTGTCCGTCTGTCCGTCTGTCCGTCTGTCCGTCTGTCCGTCTGTCCGTCTGTCCGTCTGTCCGTCTGTCCGTCTGTCCGTCTGTCCGTCTGTCCGTCTGTCCGTCTGTCCGTCTGTCCGTCTGTCCGTCTGCCCGTCTGTCCGTCTGTCCGTCTGTCCGTCTGTCCGTCTGCCCGTCTGTCCGTCTGTCCGTCTGTCCGTCTGTCCGTCTGTCCGTCTGTCCGTCTGTCCGTCTGTCCGTCTGTCCGTCTGTCCGTCTGTCCGTCTGTCCGTCTGTCCGTCTGTCCGTCTGTCCGTCTGTCCGTCTGTCCGTCTGTCCGTCTGTCCGTCTGTCCGTCTGTCCGTCTGTCCGTCTGTCCGTCTGTCCGTCTGTCCGTCTGTCCGTCTGTCCGTCTGTCCGTCTGTCCGTCTGTCCGTCTGTCCGTCTGTCCGTCTGTCCGTCTGTCCGTCTGTCCGTCTGTCCGTCTGTCCGTCTGTCCGTCTGTCCGTCTGTCCGTCTGTCCGTCTGTCCGTCTGTCCGTCTGTCCGTCTGTCCGTCTGTCCGTCTGTCCGTCTGTCCGTCTGTCCGTCTGTCCGTCTGTCCGTCTGTCCGTCTGTCCGTCTGTCCGTCTGTCCGTCTGTCCGTCTGTCCGTCTGTCCGTCTGTCCGTCTGTCCGTCTGTCCGTCTGTCCGTCTGTCCGTCTGTCCGTCTGTCCGTCTGTCCGTCTGTCCGTCTGTCCGTCTGTCCGTCTGTCCGTCTGTCCGTCTGTCCGTCTGTCCGTCTGTCCGTCTGTCCGTCTGTCCGTCTGTCCGTCTGTCCGTCTGTCCGTCTGTCCGTCTGTCCGTCTGTCCGTCTGTCCGTCTGTCCGTCTGTCCGTCTGTCCGTCTGTCCGTCTGTCCGTCTGTCCGTCTGTCCGTCTGTCCGTCTGTCCGTCTGTCCGTCTGTCCGTCTGTCCGTCTGTCCGTCTGTCCGTCTGTCCGTCTGTCCGTCTGTCCGTCTGTCCGTCTGTCCGTCTGTCCGTCTGTCCGTCTGTCCGTCTGTCCGTCTGTCCGTCTGTCCGTCTGTCCGTCTGTCCGTCTGTCCGTCTGTCCGTCTGTCCGTCTGTCCGTCTGTCCGTCTGTCCGTCTGTCCGTCTGTCCGTCTGTCCGTCTGTCCGTCTGTCCGTCTGTCCGTCTGTCCGTCTGTCCGTCTGTCCGTCTGTCCGTCTGTCCGTCTGTCCGTCTGTCCGTCTGTCCGTCTGTCCGTCTGTCACCAGGCTGTATCTTATGAACCGTGATAGCTAAACAGTTGAAATTTTCACAGATGATGTATTTTTGTAGCCGCTAAAACAACAAAAAACCAGAATAAATAAATATTTAAGAGGGCCATACAACAAAAGTGATTTTTTTTGCTCGTTTTTATAGATAATGGTGCGGAACCCTTCGTGCGCGAGTCCTACACGCACTTGGCCGGTTTTACTATTAAACAGATTTTATGATATTTATTCCGCTAACATTAGAATTGCCATCTACCTAATTATTCAGTTAATAGACAACTTACTTGAAGATTTACAGAAAGAAGCGGCACAGATTTGTCATTATGGTGTGTGTAGAAGGAACACAAATAATAAATCAACCATTTTGACGAAAATACACATTATAAGAGAGAAATACACACGAGGTAAACAGTGAAGGTACTATAGAGTTCCATATCTTTTAATGAAGTTCTCCTTCAGTAGATTCCTAAAAGACCACTTGGACATCTTAAATTTGTAGAGGATTGCATGATTTGTTTTTATTTTGGGCATGGGTATCACTGGAGACTGCTAGGTATTATGATGTTCGTCGCCATTTTGTCTGGGGAACCCCAAAAGTTGGTAAGAGGCGCAGATCGCGCTGCTTGTCTATTTACATTTCATTTTAAGGAACTGAGTGATGATTGGCGATTGCTTCTAAGTGATTGACTTCCATCAGTTCCATCACTGTCACATCTTTAGGCTTCTTAACAAGGTTGTAACTAACATTCATTAAAAAATATAAATTTATTGATTGACCGAACCAGTTTCATAAAAAAAAATGTGTTTATCAACTTACGAACCACGTATTTTTAATTTTCTAATAAATATTAGTAGACTCTACCTATAAAAATATAAATTAGTTTTAGTATTAAAACAACAACAAATATAACAGAAATCTTTTCGCCTTTTCTTACATAATTATTAATGTCTAAATGATATGATATTTTTCGCGATTTCAATACTGTAAAAGGGGATAGTTTCATGGGAAAAATATAATGTGATCGCATCTAACATGGTTAAAAAATACACGCTGTACAAACTAATTACCATAATAATCATAATTAGTGAGGTAGGTTCTAAGTTAGAGTAAAGAAAGACGTAATGATTTGCGTAGCATAGGCTTAGTAGAGCGGTTATAATACGTCGTGAAAGGGCCCGGGTTCGAATTCCTGTTAGAGTCTATTTAGAAAACGGATTATTCTAAATTAGTCTGGGAGCCCTGGGAAAAATGTATTTACACAAGGTACAAGAGTGATAATTAATGTGTAACTGTTTGGTTCCCCAAATAAAGAAAAGAAAATAAAATAATTTCTTTCTTTAAGACCATAATTTTTAGGTATCGTATTCTCTGGCATTACAATAGTTTTCATGTAGTTTATGGAATCTCAAATTTAGTATGGATCATTGTGATTTTTAAAATAAATAGATTTGCCATCACTCAGGTAATTCTTATTTATTATACAAGTACAATAGTTGTAAGTTGTAAAAGATGTTAAGATGTAGTTTCATGAAATTACACCTTCATCACAAGTGCCTGATTGCAATAAGTGACGCGTTGATGTCTTTTTTAAAAAAAAACTATTACTTATCATAACTACATCTTGTAAACCAGAAAAAAAAAACGAAGAAACATCGCACAAAAACACAGATAGAAGGCGAGCCACTTAAAAAAACTATGTATGCAAAACCCGCATCAGATTTTCGAGAGCTGTAGAGTGCCGAACGTAGCTATCATTCATTAGTAAGTAGATGTACTATCTAGAATCCAATACGACATTTTTTACAAACCCAGGGCACAAAGAACGGGCGGCCACCCCCACATAGACAACCCTTACACACACACACGAACCTGTGCGTTGCGAGAACTTGAAAAAAATTCTACTGACCTGCGCACACTAACGCACGGCCGCGGAAAAAATCACTGACACAAAGAAAGTCTATCCAAAACTTCTATACGAACTTTTGAACGCACATCGACGGGTTCCACTCACACATGCACGCGTACAAGGAAGTTGGGTATGTGTGCGGGAGTGCACTGCATAGGGACAAGCGCTAAAGTTAGCGCGGGTGTGTGCGTGCCCACAGTTGCAAGAGTCCAAAACTTCTCTTTGTAGTAAACATCCTTATATCTGGGTCTGATGTGCAGGCGATAATGCGCACTCAGGCTATAGATATTCGGTGTAGTTTTGGATGATAGGTTGAGGATTTGTAACGTTCTAATTTTGAACCCACTGCTGCGCGGCGCGGGTAGTTTTGGTACGAAACTTGGTAGCGCGAGATGCAACAGACGAGATGGGGATAATCCAGAGCGTCCCGTCTCTGTCTCCCGCCACCCGCCGCCCGGGGCGCGGGCGTGGGGGGAGGGTGTCGTGTCGCGTTGATGAACATTTTTCTCATTTTTTTTCCTTTATTTTTACGCGAATCGTTTTTAAAAGGGTTTCGTCATAATTGCGTCGCCGCTCCTGATTACGTTAGCGGCCGATAAGCGATGCCGAAACGTAAGGAGACACTTCCGTTTCATGTTTGTTGACTGTCAATCTGTAATAAGTTGTAATATCTAATTGAATTTCTAAAAAAAACTTGGCATGTAATTAGCATAATTACTTTCATCTTCTTCAATCGCATGTAGACGGGATTATCTAATCGAGCGTATGTAATCATAAATTGAAAATATTTGCTTGAATGATTGTACATTGACTTTTAAATTTAGTTTATGATTCATATCATTTGAGAAGGAGTTCCTAAAAGTGACGGAAAGTAATAGAACTTGTTATGCAAGGATAAAGATTCCTACTTCCTAACCGACAATCCTTTTTCCTCTATGGTCAAGACCAAGGAAACAAGAGCAAACACCCGATAGACGAGCGCCTCGAGAAAAGAACGCAAAAAGGCTGACGTAAACACGGCGTTGCGTACGCACGTCTCGAGATGTCGCGCCGGACGCGGGAAACTTATTTTCCCGCCTTTTCTCGGTCCGCCATGTTCACAACTAATTTGAATCCAATTAGAATTTTCATTTACTAATATCTAAAATACGAAATCACTACAAGAGCTTATGACCCTAACTAATTAATTTAACAACATCGTACAGATTTAGCTTAAGTGATACTTTATGAAAAACAATTTTCAAAGTTTTTTTTTTTCTTATTGGAAATTTTCCGCAACTTTGAAAATTTTCTGCAAATGAGCTTTACTTAGTTTTTTTTTGTGTAGTTGAGTCTGGAAGAAGTTTTTTTTGCCTCGACGCATAAACTGTTAATAGTAGACCCGCGAAAACTAAATATTACCAATTAAAAAGCATTAAAACAGTAACGTAAATGTTTAATCCGGCCGTTCGGGCCGCATCCTCGCATCGAAGGGGAGAAAACAAAAAAAAGCCATCACCGCCGGCAGTCTAGTTCGGACCGCGGCGCGCGCCGCCCGCCACCACCAACTCTTTAGTTACATTACGTGTTTCCGTTCGCGTAGAATTTGGACCGCGGTTGTTAGCAATGTGCCCAAAATTGTGACTTTGGACGAAACAACAAAAAAAAAGCAACTCAATATTTCAATGAAAAAATACCGGCAAATTTTTTGGTAAACACCGCACTAAACGCAGTTCAATCTAGGTTTATTTTTGTTGTTCAGTTGGTATGTTATGTTGTTTTGGTTTTCGATATCGTAACAAACTGTACGGGATCAAACTGTAAGCGACAGACTCGATAGAAGAGAAGAGAGAGAGAAGATGGCGCTTGCATCTTCTGTCAGCTTGTACTACTCCATCGTGCAGCGGGCAGCGAGGCACTATTTGGAAGACTATTGTCACACAGGTAAGATTTTATTTTTTTCCATTTTTTTTTTATTTAATTTACTCTCCATAACGTTTTTAAAATTATTTGACCCACATTTTGAGTTTTTAGAAAATAAAACTATTCAACCTAATTAAACAATTAAATTAATAACTAATACAGTATACCTATGCAAAAAAAAACTGAATGAGTTGCGGCCTTTTTTATATTACAACACCCTCTTCGCATTATTTTGCAATAATCAAGTAAATAATAACAAATGAAAATTACTTATTAAAACCGCGAATTCAGCCGAAAAAATCCGCAACGTTTTATCCGTGTTCGGCGGAAAGTTTCGTTGACCCGCGAAGTTTTGACAACTTCAGACTCTTGCACGTTAAAAAGACATTCCGCTTTTAAGTAGCTTTTTAAACATATAACAACTAAACTATAACCTTTTTAATTGTAAGATTAAGATATATAATTATTTTAAATGGAGACATTATTTTATTGTTCTCGAAGAACTTGCTTTTATTGTAATAACGTTTGAAATCCAAAACTAACAATTAATACATTTACTTTACATTTTAAAAGCTTTTATACATTTATACATCCTATAGTACCTTATATGCAAGTATGTGCATTGAAAATAGAAAAATTAAAAAATATCCGCTTTTCAGTAAACGCAAAAAAAAACTAACAAATCAGTATTTAATTTTGAACTCAAAAATTATAAAGCCACAATTTTACCAACTATACCTGTTTTACAATGAATAAAGAATCAAAAGGGACGTATAATTGAAAGATACTCTATTATTCAAACTACACAAACAATTACGCGTACAGTTGATTTTAAACGCATTTAAATTTGTTCATAGGAGTTAAGGCGATTTATCAGACCACAAGCCAAAATATATAATACAACTTAGTGTTGATAAATCAAAGAACAACCAGTTACCTTATTTTTATATTTCCATTTCGTAAATTGAAACTTTCAACATAATCCCGGTAAAATAATCCTATCATAATGAGGCTATTATAATTTAGACTTATAAGAAAAATGGACGTGATTTTAAAGTAAAAAGCCGTTTGCTTTTCAATAAGTCAATAAATATAATAAAGTAGTTTTCAACTTATCTAAACCTTTAAAGTTTATTTCCTTTATAGAGCTTTCAAGTAGAGCTTATTAAAAAGCAATTGTACACAAGCAAACAATTACATTACTAAAGCTCGCACGTAAGTGCAATGAATGTAAGGACACTTACATTAAATAAACACCGCCCGACGAAGCTCGCTCAAAAGCTGCGGCGAAAGCTCGCTCGTCCCATTGATTCGAGCTTCCTTGGAAATAAACACTCCTCGCCAATCACTTGCTTTAAGTGTTAATATCAAAATGACGCACTTGAAAGTATTAACAAGTTGTTTTTATTTTATTACAGAATTTTCAGTTGCTTCTTTTCGCTTTTGTGTTGTAGTTCAATTTTGCCGTACTTACTCGTACCTAAAGTAATTAGAAATATCTTAGAAAAGCTGTCCAGAATTGTTTCAAGATGTGTTATACTTTTTTTTTTTGTAGAAAGACATTTCTACCTAGTAATTCTAAAATTCAATTATATCTTATTTTTGCGTTCGTTCACTTTTCTCTTTTGACAAATAAATATTATGAGCTTATATTTCAAATTAATGTTTTTCAAAAAATTGTAGTAATAATAGAAATAAATAATTTCTTAGCAGCTTCAATTTGGTTTCGACCTGTCACTTTCATAAAAAAATACTAATACGTGTAGTTATAATTTCTAACAACTAACACTAATACCTATCTAACGAAGCTATGGCGGATAGAACATATATAAATTGTAATAATCTGAATGTTATTTATGTAATGTTATTTAGAGTGTAGTTTTATTTAATATTTTACTTAAATGTTAATAACTAATCCTTGTCACAATTTATTTTCTCTAAAAAACATTACTAGTCCTTAAAAAACCTAAAACTACAAAAAATCGGTAACACACCTTAAATTGATTAATAAGAGACGGACCTCGCCTTAACTGAAATGAGGTTTTTATTATTTGAAAGTCATTCATGTTGCTTTTAATAACGAACGTCGATAAAAGTATGTATTATTATAATAATTTAATTAATTTAATTTTTGTATTACTTAATGTTACAGCTGACAAACTAATGATAATAGAATATTATGAGTTTAAGCTGAAGCATTAGTACTCGTATTTTAAACTTATAAAGAGCTTTAAAAATTAAGAAATAAAACTGGCCAAGTGCGAGTCGGACTCGCGCACGAAGGGTTCCGTACCATTATCTATAAAAACGGCAAAAAATCACGTTTTTTGTATGGGAGCCCCCTTAAATATTTATTTTATTCTGTTTTTTAGTATTTGTTGTTATAGCGGCAACAGAAATACACCATCTGTGAAAATTTCAACTGTCTTACTATCACGGTTCATGAGATACAGCCTGGTGACAGACGGACAGACAGACAGATGGACAGCGGAGCCTTAGTAATAGGGTCCCGTTTTACCCTTTGGGTACGGAACCCTAAAAAATAATACCCTCCTTTTTTGAGAAGTCGTGTAAAATAATAAATATGAAAAATACAAATCTTCATAATTAAAATTATTTTCTGTGCTAATCTTAGTCACGTAATTAGTCCGTTTAAAACATTTGACAGTTCAAAAATTCGACCAAGCTCAGATTTTTCCAATTCGATCTAAAAATAAAACTGGTATTAATAAAACTCTTCATTTTAAATTGGTGTAGCACCATTTGATATTATTTATATTTTCACGGGACTGTTGCATGTGCATCTCGGAGAATAATTTTGGTATCGTTCGTCATTTTCATTAGACTTTAACACCGTTTTTATAAAAACTCAATTCAATATACGATGCTCTATCTAAAGTACGGGTAAAATATTTTTGAACCCTTCGAATTCTAATTTGCATACGAAATCGCAAATTCTTAATTTTATTCGTTGGAAAAAATATCCTGTCGCTTTCACTCTATGACAATTTTTAACTGCCCTAAGCAAGAATAAGTTAAGCAATGCATACATAGTGTTTTTCATTTCCCATTAACGAGTAAGTTGTAAAAAATACTTCTAGCTATTCGGAATCAATCTACTGCATCGCTACCAACATTAATTGAAGTTCCTAGCCGCGTTGTCTATTGTTGTCTTTAATATTAGACTGATTCACAAAGTATATTGTAAGTATCCGATCACTAGTTATGTTAAAATAACTAAAGAGAGGAGATAAAGTAGTTATTACTATATTAATATGGATATGGCCAGTAGAATTTATTATTACTTTAAACTAAAATTTCACCGGTCATGTCCATATAAATACAGAAATAGCGCCTTCAAATATGTCTCTTATTAGTATAAGGTACTAGAGATATATAATTGTCCCAATCCCTCAGATCCGCTAAACAAGACTCGATACAAATTTTATTATTAATTATCCGCGGTAGACATCCAATAATTTAAACAATAATTACCTTTATAACATCAAAGCACTAAAATTTCAAGAAATTAATTACCAATTAGAAAAAATATACTCGTATTTAATATCAAGCGAGATTTTACGAACGCATTATAAATATCGCCGATGCTTCGCCCGCAACACGCCCTTTCGATGCATCCACCCACGGTACCGTCGGAAACAAAACACTTAATTCTTTTTGTAATTACAATTATTCACCTATGTTATAAGAAATCGCATAAATTCACTTTAATTATTTGTAAATTAAATTCAAATAACTTTATTATTATTGAATATTCTGTGATATGTATTATTTTGTAACCAATGCAATGCGTTTAAGTTTTATCGTATTTAACATTTTTTTTTAAACTGGATGTACTCGCGCTAGCAAATCATATACTTTCCTGCCGCTAAAACGTGGACAAAAATGCTGTGAAACTTTAAACTTAATTAATGATACATTTGACGTTGATCCCAGATATAGATTAAATCTAATTTAAAGAAGGTTATCGAAATTGTCTTAAGTATACATTACCAGTTAGCTTATATATAATTACAAAACTTCAAGTAAAATGAGAAGCAAGTACATTCGTATCTTAAAAATCCTTGTGGATTTACAAACTACAGAAATGCTATCATCTTAACCCTTTTCCAACCCTAAACCTGTTTACATGCAGAGCCAGCCTCCCTAATTACGCGGCGGCCGTTAACCTACAATACGTGTCGTCGGCAAGTTTGCTTCGTAGTTGTGAATGCAGTTTGCATTTAGCTATGCGTTTATGGAGCCAGAAGTTTAAGAAGTTACAGTTAATTGTTTGTGTTTATTTTGGTTATAGTTTTAAATCTTCGGTTTATTTTAATGTTTGGAAATCTTTTTCTAAATGAACATGAAGCGTAATCTGTAAAGTTTTTACAATTATCAAAGAATATAGTTCTGTCAATATATTTACGATATTTCATTTGAAGCTTATCTTGTGTGTTTTTAACTCTAATATTATTTATTTACTTATACCTTATTCAATATTACGTATGTGCCCAGAATTATCAAATTTATAAGCTTTTTTTTATTTATTTTTTTGTAAACTCAACAGCTTTTTCTTTATAATCATGCTTAAATAAACTTACAATAAAACACTTAGCCAATAACATATTGTTATACTTTATTTTAGTTTTTATTTAAATGTATCATGTACTTCTGTTTAAAGTTATTTCCTAAGTCTTTCCACACTGTTCTGTTCAGAGCTAAAGTTTTCCAAGCTTTTATATGACTCTTCATGTCATATTATTTTCTTTTTAAATCTTTCACTGTAGTAAATGATATCGTTAAGCTTAGTATTTTACTATCCGTCGCTTTTAACTTAAAGTTTAAAACTCGTTTCTTGTCAAACATTTACTCCACCGCCACAGTAACTCATCGCACTTCTGACCGCGAATGTACTAAACCAGTCGCGGCTGTATGCTAATGCGTCGGAAAGGGCAAGGTCGCTGCGACTTGTCGCGATTCTGTGGCGAGACTTCGACGACTATTTCTGTATGCATTTTTAGGGAATTTAATACGAATGTTCTTTATCAACCTTTAGAGGATTATACATTGATTTTATTATCTACATTTCCATTCTAAGAATACCTGGATAGAAGGTTAGACAATTACCATTTTCAGAGTACTTAAAAAGGAGATTATACTCGTACATCAGTTAGAGCAGGCCCTGTAAAAAATCCCTAAATGAACCTTAGGCCTAGCAAAACGAGTTTTAAACATGCAATTTTTAGCTATCGTATTGAAATTGACTTTACAATAAGCTATTTCTTAAAGCAATACGCACCGCAGCGTGGGACGTCCACCAACAAGGTGGACAGACGACCTGATAAAGGTTGCAGGAAGCCGCTGAATGCCGCGCGCAACCGGCCAATATGGAAGTCACTGGGGGAGGCCTATGTTCAGCAGTGGACGTCCTGTGGCTGAAATGATGATGATGAAGATGATTTCTCAAAGCGCTCTCCAACCTCTTCAGCAAATGTAATAAAAATAGTAACAGAACCAGTTTAGTTTTCCTCATCGGCGTACGCGCAGTTGCTCCAAAAAGTGCGTACTCATCCAATGCTCTGAATCACTCTAGTCTTTGTATTCGCTTTTATTACTAAGACTATACAAAATATGCCTTCCTAGTACGACTGGGATGATATATCATTGCTACTTTTTACACGTGTCCGACAAAAACTAAGTTATCAGCTGAGGATCAAATATTATGAATCACGCCGATTTATTTTACCATTATTTTTACATGATAAATCCAGTATGTATTATACTGTAAGACAGACAGGGAAGCAGGATAAATGACCTATGTATAAGGAATGACAAAGACAAACGCTAATAAATAAATTAAATACTCTACAAACAAAAATTTTATTCATTTCTGGATCGCTATTCTAGGAGTGCATGCAAAACTTCCCTATACATTTTAACCAGTTTTTTCATTGAGCAAACTCTTTTGTGGAAGGTTTATAGGCTTTTGGCTGTACTATACTTAATGAGTTTTAGACATATTCATATTTATGTATTCACTTCATAATGTAACAGCAGTATTAATAATATACTTACATTGGCATAACAGATAGTCAATAATGTTACATTACAGCCTCCATGAGGCATTTGTGAAGTCATAAAGATCCTACAATATGTTAAACTTTGTTAAAAACATATTTAAGCTCTTTTTCATGTACTCACTTGATAAATCCAATCTTACACCTAGATCGCGATTAACGCGTATAACAACGTTGCAAAATTCTAATAATATTATCTAAAAATTACAAAGATATGTTAGATAAATCTATCAATTAATCATTTTCACGCGAACCACACCCATTGGTAAAACATACATCGTCGAACGATTACATCAAAACCATATCTATAATCTTGCAAAAAATTAACAAATGACTTCGTGCAACAGCAGAGGACGAACTTTTGTCCTTTCGAAGCGAATTTAAAACGAGTCCGGTCACCTGCACAAACTAAATATTATTATTATTTATAAAAAACTATACAAACAAGGTATGATCACTAATAAATATTATTAGACCCTCACCCCAGAAAAATGAGACATAATAGAAATTTTATTGCTGAGCGGCCTCATGGAACCGCTCTAGGATTGTTCGATTCAATGACGTTAGAGGTAAACAAAATACAACGTTTCATAATGTTTTTTTTATATAAATAGCATAAACAAATGAAAAACAATTGACTATCGCCTTTATACATCACATATTCGAATTCTGCATTCGTCTCTTCATACGTACAAGCATAGGCTAATTTTACTTAGTCCATGGTACAAGTACGAGTACCTACGATACGATACACCTTGCTTTCCATTGGCACATAGCTCAAGTTTATTTATTCTTCAATGCTCAAAATAAACATACTATTGGTAGACTTAATTCCTAAAGGCAATCACTGGATCAATTGGAGATCTTATTTACATAATATATTCACGGTACTTTTAACAATTACTTACGAGTAAGATACATTAAACAAAACCATACCAACAAAATTTTACTTTAAAAATTCTAAGCCAAATCAATAGCGTATCCTCCTCAGTGATCCAATAAACCAATCAAACACCGGGAGATCTGTTTGATTTCTATTTGGGAACTACTTTTTTCGCAAATTTTTTGGCAATCTCACTTAAAATTCAAACCCAGACTTCAGATCCAGCCGCGAACAATTTTCTAAAACGTTATAACTCCAAATTGCGTCCAAATTGGTGCAAAAAAGCCAATTAGATGATCGCCTGCGACCGGTGGCTTCACGCCCGGCTGCCGGCCGGCCGGTCCAAACAATGTTTAAGTCATAATATTAGATTAGTGGAATCGCAGTGCAGTAGTCTAGTTATAGTAACCATACTGACAACCTTCTTCGTCTCAGAGTGCCTCTCCAACTAGTGAAGGTCAACTACCTACTAGTACAGAAGCCTGTACAGTATGGCATCAATGTCCGTCCAAGTACAAAACCACCGAACAAAACCCATCCAAGCTCCGAGGTGTTAGACAGGGAGATGTTATATCTCCGAAACTGTTCACCAACGCACTGGAGGATGTGTTTAAGACGCTGGATTGGAACGGACTGGGCATCAATGTAAATGGCGAATATCTTACGCATCTTCGCTTTGCCGATGACATAGTTATTATGGCAGAATCGCTGCAGGATTTGCAAAAAATGCTGCACAGTCTTAACGCTGCCTCGAGACGTGTGGGGCTTGGAATGAATTTGGACAAGACAAGGGTAATGTTCAACGACCTCCTGCCAAGTGCAGAAGTCTACCCGCATTTCCAACTCCTGTCAAATCCTTGATGTAATCCATCCATGCCATCCTTTTGCTACCATTGGAATGGACAACCATTGATAGAGAAATATCATTATCTGCTTTTAGAAGTCTTGTTTTAGACCGTTTAAATCTAGTGGC
This sequence comes from Anania fuscalis, assembly GCA_950371115.1. Lineage (NCBI taxonomy): Eukaryota > Metazoa > Arthropoda > Insecta > Lepidoptera > Crambidae > Anania > Anania fuscalis. Next base: position 3,250,800 of record OX493333.1, read on the forward strand.
TATCCGCAACCTTTTTTATCTGTGCAAGAAAGTAAAAAAAAAAATTGCCCTCGATAAACCGACTAATTTGGGTGGGCTGGAAGATGACTCGATGAAGAAATCTGAAGAAGACCGCGCTCTTTTATGCTCTTTTGGCGAGGCTAACGTCATAGTGGTGATTGATAATAATGGCAGGAGGGTTACCATTAGCTTAAAACTATCCACTCAAATTCCAGGCAGTTCAGTGTCTGTGCAGCTTAAGGAATTGCTACTATGCATATTATGAATCAGAGCGATCTACTATGCATAGAACGAATCTGAGCGATTAAGTTAGCTGCACAGACACTGAACTGTCTGGAATTTGAGTGGATAGTTTAAAGCTCATGGTAGCCCCCCAGGTCTGTGTCCTGTCATCTCTGCCTCAGTAGAAACGCACCCTTAAGTTCCGCGCACATTAGCAACCACCGCAACAGGAAAGGCGGTCGGCTGCGCAGCTTGATGACCGCCAATTTGTTACCTAAACGCCTTGTTTGCTGAACGGTACCTGAGCTATTCGTGTCTTTATTAGTCATCTGTCTCCTGCTTTCCGTTTTATCAATTACTAGCAGCCCGTCCCGGCTTCGCACAGGGTAGATAATTATCGCTAATAGTTTCGGCAGCGCATTCGACGAAAGACATTTTAAGACTCATTTTTCTACACCTTCGGTTACATTGTTCAAATTTTACCAAGGATCCCTAATTTTTTTCAAAATGAAATGTAGCCTATGTCAAATTGGAAGAATGTAGCATTCTATTGGTGAAAGAATTTTTTAAATCGGCCCAGTACTTTTTGAGCCTATTCATTACAAACATACAAAAATAGGTACAAATCTTTCCTCTTTATAATATTAGTATAGATTTAAGTAAGCATAAAATAAGAGGCGTTCGAGTAGAGTCTTAATAAATCTCATTTAAAATATCACGTAATGTTTTCAACTTGAATTTAAGACTGAACTTTGAACTTCTATTACTCATTCATTCCTCCTTCTTAACCTCGTCAACCAATAACTTCGTAAAGCGACGGCCATGCGGTAGACACCACGTGGCTATCATTAATTATGTACCGTCAACATAACATTTAGCTAATATTTAAAGCTGTCCTTGCGCTATTAAGATATTTGATACAAAATCCGAGGATATACCAAATGCTTTTAAATCCTGAAAATACAAGCTTATGTGAAAAAAAAACACATAATAAAAATAAAAAGTAAAAAATGTGAAAATATTTTTTTACTGCCGCACTCAAAAATAAGAAAAGTTTAATTTTAATAAAGTAAATTGTGAATAAAGTGTTAAACATATTTTCATTTAATTGTCTTTATTCGTATCGACTTTAGTTGTTCTTCATAAACTATTATAGTTAAATCTGTCAGTGTGGCTCTAATATACTTTAGATGTCGGGGCTCAAGAGCTTCCATGCTATAATTACAGGTATAACCTTATAATGACATCTTAGCTTTAGTGATGGCATTTTCATGTCCAACAACAATCTCCAATCTGTCAAACATTATCAAATCTGTCAAATTGTGTATGTAATGGCGTTCCAAAAGTTCCGCAGTTCGAAATTCGCACGAGAATCAAACCCGCGTGAGTTACCCGAAGTTCTTTCCTTCACGTGTGCCCCCACGCTAACGAATTTACAAACAAACGAACACGACGTCCGGCCACGAGATTTAACTCGTTTTTGTCCACACTTGGCATTATCGCCTAATTACCAAAACACAACTATCAGAAGTGTAACACTGGAACCTATTAACCAATAATAGTTCTTATATTTTGCTGCAGTAACCTTATAATATCCGTAATTTAGTTTGGCTAGTAAATTATGTTTTTTTTTTTTTTTTTTTCTTGCGCTGTTTATAATCCGACGACCTAGAAGTGTAGTGAGCTGTTGGTTCGGCAAACAAGGGGTCCGATTCTTGGATCAGGTCAATTTAAACAAGCTTTTCTCAATTGTCTGGGTCGTTGTGGGATACTGACAAACTTATTGTCTGGTTAATCGCAACAAGGATGTTAATAGCTTTATAGCTCTTTAGTTCGAAACCATGCCGAATGAGTATTTTGTCAGGGTTGCCGCTACACGACAATATTCGGACAAAGTTTGGCGGAAAACCGAAAAAGTATGTGAAGATGGATGTAGTAATGTATTAGATGCTTCGGGTCGGGTTTGTGGTTCGACATATACTGCCGAACCAACAATGCCGGCTTAATATGTGTGTAATACCCTCAGGCGCATATTTATTGTAAGTTTTTGAAACTAAACAAATATATAAATTATTCTTGTATTTGTAACCTTCCCAGACTATGTTCTTTTTTAATAAATAAATAAATATTGGACACATCACATACATTTGATTGCTCTGATCCTAAGGTAAGTAGCTAAAGCACTTGTGTTATAGGAATCAGAAATAAAGACGGTACCACAACACCTAGACCCGAACCAATATAGAAAAGTTCGTTTTTTACATTGACCCGACCGGGGATCGAACCCGGAACCTCAAAGATGGCGGCTCCATTTAAAGTCCAGCGTGCTCGCCTCTCGGCTACAGAGTTCTTCAATACCTCTTAACATATTTCATTCGAAAAGGTTCCGCAACTTCCATTTTTCTTCAGAATAGGATTAGAAAATTGAGTCAATACGAAATAAAACGTAAATCCAAACCGGTCTATCATCTCTTATCAATTTTAAACAGGAAAAGCCATATTGAAACGATGCCAAGGACATTTAGTTGGGAAATCACAAAAACTTTATTTTATTGTAACAGTAACGTTTATGGTAAATTTTATGGTCATATCTGTATAAAGATGAATGTAGCGATATTAATTTGGTAACCTGTCGAGCAATTGAGATTATTTCGGATCCATTGACTTTGGCAGTGAATAGGGATAGAGGAGTTTTTTGGGGATTAAACGGGTAAAAATATACTTTTAAGATTATTTTTGTTTAAAAGTTTATTGCACAATTTAAACCAACCATCCATTGGACAAATTTGTAGCACAATGCAACTACAAATAAGATCGTTTATGCCAATTTAAAATGGCAGATGTTTTAAATCCTTTCCCTTTTTTTTTCATTTAAAAAAATCTCGCAAAATTATAAGTGGCCAGTATTTTTTTTCAAACTCAAAATAATGTACAACATCGTTCTTTTTTTTTGTCGTTAATTGACCAGTGACTATTTAGGCTAACCAAACTACAGTAGTTAATAACTAACTTCTTAAACATAATCCTAATCTAGTAGACGTCACGCAGCGGCGCACGCTGGGCTGTTTACAAACAGCGTGTGTAACTGCACATTGGTAGCTTATCAGCTGTGATAAGGCACGTGACCCTTCAATTTAGCGGTAGAAACGACTGCAATTACCGAGACGTGAAAGAACAGACTTAGGTGCCTAAATATCAGATGAGTGTGGTCGCATGAAACCGCGTTACAATGAAATGGATGAGTCGTTTTCGTTGGGATAAGGTTTTTTTAATCATTTTGGTTTGAAAGCGTATTCAACTGAATAACTAGCTAACTAGTTAGGTGAACGTTTTTTAAAATGGTAGATCCAGGTGATTAGTAAACGTTTTTTAAGACAGTAGATCAGGTGATTAGTAAATTTTTGCTTTAGAAATTTCACGTGATTATGCAACATTTCATTGTTATGTGGAAACCAATATGTCACCACTTTGTTATTTAATTAACAAGATGAAAGGTATTTGAAAATAATTTTGTCATTAAAAATACAATACAAAAGAGAACATGTCAATTAATGTAATAATAATATTTGTTTCATAATTCAAGAAAATAAATGGACATACCTCATAACGACTAACAATCAAAATATATTTCAGTCTTATTACTGAAATAAATACTACGCACAAGTAAAACAAACTTTTCTGAATCCACCTGTAAGAATGCGAGGTTGCGTGAGGGTACAACCTTGACCCGAACCTTGCCTGGGTCAACTTGCCGGGTCGGCCGTGAGTGTGCAACCCTCTTTATGCGTAAGTGCTTTTGTTGAGACAATAAATATTTTTGTTTTTATTTATTTATTTTTAATACTGGTTTGCAATTATAGGATCGTTACAATTTAAAAAATAACTAAATGAAAATACTTCGTCTTTTTTGTTTTTATTGGACAGACTCCAAAAAGGCCTATAGACAAAAAAAAAACAATATTTCGGTAAGCTTTTATAATTATTTTTAGTTGTAGGTGGCACACCTGGGTCTATCTATAATATTAATTATTGTATTGAATAAATGACACACAATTATTTGTCATGGCAGTATAAAAGAAGAGTTTTCTATTTCATCTTGTCTCATAAACAGTGTATAAAAGTTACGAAAATAATTTCAGCATTTAAAAAATCGGTGGAACCCGGGCCAAAAGCATTTCGGCTAGCTTCCTGCAGATATTAAGGGTTGACCCGCAAGGGTCGCGCTGACCTTGACTCTAAGCACTGACCTTGGACGAGGGTCAATACGCACACGCGTGTGTACCACCCCTTAAGTGCATTGTTTGTGCGTTATTTTTGTTAAGTACATAATGATATGCACTTATTTTTGTGTAACATTGCTTAGGATTTTTTGTTTGTATCCCATGTTTCTGTTATACCATAAATCGTTTTCATAGCGCATACGAAAACGCAAAAATATTAATTACTAAATTAATAAGATTGGCTCTCTCTTCTCTCTTTATTAAGATATAAATAAGGCAAGTAGTATAATTATTTTTAAGGAAAAACAACTGTTAGATTAAAATGAAAATTGACTAAATCAAATCACTGACTTTAACAAAGTATCATATTATATATTTGCATACGCAAGCACATACCTTTTTCTACTCTGTAGGATCATAATTTAACATCCTGTTTACTTTTTACTTATTATTTTTTTTCAAAGATGATATCCTTACTTTAAAACCACGATAATTTATTTGATGTTTTTTAATCAATTTATTACTCGTAATAAAAAGGTAATGAACAATAAAAACAAACGTAAAAATGGCGGATCAAATATCAAAAAGCAATATCTGCCGACTGTTAGAAACTGGTTGGTTTTGTTCCTAACTAATCTAACCAGTATCATTTATAGCGAAATCTGTGTTGATTATAATATACCTATATATATTTATAAACATAATGTCTACAACGACAAACTAATTCTTTTCGTATTATTTTTCTAATTACGAGTATGTAGTAGGAGGTACCTATACATTCAAACAACGATCATACTAGTTTTCCTATAGGTATATTATATTCATCTGATTCATTAAGGGCAAATATGTGATAGTATTTTACAGCTATTTTATTAGCCTTTTATATCATTTTCTTATATTATTCGAGTTTATATATGATGTCAAATCTAGTGGTGCGCGCTCCGGACTAAAAAGTGGGTTCGAATCCCTCAAGGGGCAAATGTCTGTGTGTTACCTACACATAAGGTCGAGCGCTTGACGTTTGTACATAAGACATTAAAGTTTATACATTATAAGTATGTTTACCCGTCGACTATTCTCCATAGTAAAATTGCTGAGAAGTTGCTTGAAGCTAGATAATTGGTGTGATTGTGAAAGTTAAGTTAGCCTGTAAACGATAACTACAGGTACAGGCCTTACCTAGTATATAACGTATATTAAATAAATAAATATTGGACAACATCACATACATTGCTCTGATCCTAAAGTAAGTAGCTAAAGCACTTGTGCTATAGAAATCAGAAACAACGACGGTACCACAACACCCAGACCCGAGCCAATATAGAAAAGTTCGTTTTCTACATTGACCCGACCGGGGATCGAACCCGGAACCTCAGAGATGGCGCCGCCATTTAAAGTCCGGCGGGCTTGCCTCTCGGCTACGGAGGTCGTCGAATTCGTTGAATATTACCCAGGTATTTATGATATTATTATGGTATTTATGAGATATTTATGTGATGGAGTATGTGGGCCAACCGCCCACATACTCCATCACACGGGCCCAATACTGATTTTAGAGAACTATTTTAAGGCCGAGTCTGTCAGATGTAATCAAGCCGTCTTGGATTCTGACTGTGCTTCACGACTAGGAAGAACAGTACGCGGAATCGATGTTGAGCGCTGGGGCAAAGAGTGGTGATCGCTTTGCGCATCTTTGAGACGATCATCGTATCAGAGATGCATTAGCGCGGAGCTAACAACCAATCACGGCCGGCGGTGCAGGCGCGTCACATGACTAGCCAATCACATAATCGTAATGGTCGTCTGCGCAACTTGCCGCTAGTAGTATCAAGCGATATTAGCCGGACTGAAATCTTAACATGCCTTCACAACAAGGAGACGCTTGTGATAAATGACACTAAATATGGTCGGAACGGTCACTCACAACCGCGGCGTGGGTCTGTTGCCTAACTTTGGTAATCACTATCGAAGCCTCTGAGCTACAAGCACCTTTGTTATTGTTGGAAATATTTATTTATATAAGAAAGAAATAATAGGCCATTACTCCATTATCTTTGTCAAAAGGATTATGCCCCCGCAATAACTAGATCAACCTAACAAACCATGAACAATCGCGCTCAGAGCCCTAACCCCGACATATGCCTAACGTTTAGCACAGACAAATAGATCGCCCTCATAGATTCAGGCAGACTACCTACCTCAGTAGACGCCTACCGCCTTGTGCCAGTCTATTGAAAATTTTACCATACATTTCTGTGACATTTAGTCATTCGCACCAACATAGTGGCAGGGATGTATTATTAATGCTGTTTGATTATAACGAGACTACACATGCACAATATTGACAATAATGTTTTGTCTAATCTAAATAAAACAAACTAATTTTTTTTCTATTTTATAGTATCTAACCATTAGATAAGATTTCGAGCAGGGTAGAGTCGTGTTGAAACTTTTTCAATGTTATCAAAGTTAAAAAAGCTTTATCGACGTCGTTAAGTTTTTGCCTGACCATTATTGACTAAACAAATGCATATTATGGTCTTACCATAGATCGTGACTTACATGTAATCCCGCATCCTTATGAGATTTTTAATCAAAGACATCAACATGGTTTGACACTATTTTCTACGGGACGGACTAACGGGAATCCAGCATGGTTTCGTTGATTGGTAGTCTGTCTTAAATATTTATACTAAATCGTCTACATCTAACTAAGGAGTTCTACTCCCATCTTTATATTCTAGTGTTACGCCCTCTCCTGGTTCGAAGTATGCGGTGTCTACAAGCAGAAGTGGTCTATGCCCCAGACCCTTTATTTGGGCTGGCCGTCAAAATTAACATAGTAATGCGGATAGCACGCATTAGGCTTTGAATTTGTCTATTATTTGTTAAACAATGCGAAAGGGGGCAGAATCTAATTTTGATTTAGATACGTAACTCAAAGTTGACTAGTTTGTTATTGTGGTCTTGTCAACTTTGTTACAGATCGAGCTGTGATGAGTCTGAATTAAATTTAACACTTGATATAAAGTATTTTTTGTCTCCTTGTGCGTACAATAATGTTAAAAAACTGGCAGGTCTTTTTATATTATTTTCAGTGTAAAAAAATTACGTTCTGTCAGACAGAATGATCAATGACTTTTATAGATTAGTTATTATTTTTGTATCTATTATGAAGATAGAAAAAATAATTTTAAATCATTAATTTCGTAAAAATTGTATACTACAATATTGGACGGACAAAGCAAAACGGACTGCACCTACTGGAGATCTTAAGCCTTACATTATGGTAGGGAAAACCATAATTAGAAACTAATAAAAATCAAAGCTAGATCTAATTCAATACAGTGAAAACATGTATTTAAATGCCATTTGAAAACTAAGACACATGATTCATATTATATGTTTAATGTCAATAATAAATCTTTATTACATTGAGAAAGATGCTGTAAATATCATAGGTTAGGATTAAGCCGCTGTTGTAGTCTAGAGATGAATTTTATTTCACGACTTATCGGGCTAACAGCCGAACTAATATTTTATGCTCCTTTTTAAGACGGTCTAGAGGAGATTCCCGAGTTTGTCAGTTTTTGTTAAGTGGGTCGGACCCCATTCAAGTTTGGGAACCACTGACTTAGGGTATCATTTTCGTCATTATCCTTTGGAAGTCCACTGCTGGACATGGCCTCCCGTAGGCACAATAAGTACAGAACCCTTTATTAGAAGGAAATATGTACAGTTGACCTACCCAAAATGTTAAAAGTTCTCCAACAAAATTTCAACTTTAAGCAATGTAGCGATCATTTACAATTGAGAAAAATTGACGATTTTCGACGAGGTCAACGAGCTGTTGTCTGTACATACTTCCATCTTAATAAGGGTGGTAGGTATGTGCTTGCTAGATTTGTGTAAAAGGTTTCTATTTTTGTTGTAAATACATTTAAGAATAGGATTGAGGGCTTTTTAAAGGGAATCAAGCCATTGTCAGTGTTTTAGTATTAAAAGAATCGAATCAAAAGTAGTTATAGGCCTACCAACCAACACAATATACAGACAGGTTATTACATTTTCAGAACAAAAGTTCAAGCTTCGCTTGTGCAAATACCTCAAACATTCTTTTAACTAAAACACAACTTCAATCATGTCCAAATAAAGCCATATAGTTGGAATGAACTAGCGAGACAGCCGGCTTCGGCTGTTATTGTGGAGCACGTGATATAGCGTGAACGGGCTCCGCTGCCAAACACGCTTGTCTGAAGAGGGTGTGGTCTCAGTATCAGCGGGATGCAATTACTTACAAAAATCAATTTGATTTCCGGTTCGGGTCAATTTGATCTGGGTCTGGATGTTCTGGGACGCCCCTAGTAAAAGTGATTGCCGGATAAATTCTAACACAAAAACTTAATAGCACGTTGCTTACGTATGGTCCATCTTTTGTTTATGAAATTGAGACTGCTTCTAGTAATAAGACCGCCTAAATTTCGTAGCTCTAAAATTATTGTCTTATGTAGTATGCAACGAAGAGTATTTATCTGTCTATTGTTTTGACAGACGTTAATTAGATGCAAACTTTTAGTGTTGGGTATTAAAAGGAAGCGTTACCACTACAACTTTTTTGTTTTAACAAAATAAAAGCACTATATTTTTTTAAGGAAATGTGTTTTCATACGATTGATAAGCCGAGTGGACTAGTTTTTTGTAGCTTCGGTGGAAAACCAACCTAAGTACCCGCTTACACTGCGCCCCAACCTGAAAACTGTAGTATTCGTGAAGTCTGTTTGTAAGTTTCGCTATTCGATATCGGTGGTTACTAGTAGTCCCTAGACGAGTTGTTTATTGCATGTCTGGCGCTGGGGGCCGTAAAATTAGTGTATTTTTAACAATGTAGAAGACATTTTTTTACTTTAGGTGAAAGATTTTACATTGTGAGGTAGTCGATAATTGATATTTCAGTTTGATTAACTGGGATCAATTGGGAGAGCTGATTACCTTGTTTTTATTATAAATTAAACAATGTATAGTTTTGTTATGTTTATTTTGAATAGAGGATTTTTAATAAACAAAACAAAACTATACATTGTTTTCTAGTAAACAGGAAATAACCGACTTAGTGAAATTACAAAAACTGAAGTTAAACCGTCAGTGTCTTATTAAGAGTGTATTTGCTAGTCCAGGTCTAAGGTTAAGGTGGGTACAGAACAGTGGGTTCACCTTAGACCTAGACTAGCAAATGCACTCTGATTAGGACAGTCAGTCTAAAATTTCTTTTTATTGAGTGAGGTTAAAGCTTATTTTACGACCTAGAAGCTTATCATGACAATAGGAGTATTATTTTAACCTTGTCTTTTCTCTATAGGCTTTGACATCAAAAACAACATTTCCTTTAACTTGTCAGCGTTCAAAGTAGGGACACTGAAACGATCTCCCACAATTTACAATAAACCCAAACAAATCTAAGTACAAATCCTACATTACTTGCTGATCTCCCCATCGCATTACACGTCTTACTGACCTACAAATAAAAGCTATAATCCGTCGACGTGTCGCACACACAGGTTCAGTTACCCCGCGTCTGCTGGCTGTCTGCGAATTGGAGTCAAGTACCAATTGCGTAAGCGGTCAATGTCGCCTCATACTCCACTTGCACAGTGTGCATTGTGCATTAAAACTTCTAATAAACATTTCTTCGTCATCTCGGGTCTAAGGCAACTTTGGCTTCTTTCTTTCTGGTCGTTCCCTCAATGCTGAGGATCGTGACTGTATGTCAATCTTCTCCACTCGGTCCGGTTCTGCGCCATATGTACCGCTCCCTGTATCTGGCCTCCAGTCACCTCCTTGATTTGGTCTACCCATCTAGCTGGCGCTCTTCCTCTAGCGCGCTTCCCCTCCATTTGTCCGAGAATGATGAGTTTCTCCAGGCTGTGCAATGGGGATCGCATTATGTGCCCAAAGAAACTCCGGATCCTTTCCTGGCACGTAGTCAGCAGGCGCTTGGTGACCTTTAGCTCTTCGAGGATGGAGACATTGGTTCTCATAGCTGTCCAAGGAATGCGCAGCAACTTTCTCCAGCACCACATTTCAAAGGAATGGATTTTGTTGCGTTCTTTTTTCTTTGGCTTATATGTCCAATATTCCGCCACTCCGTGAGCGTTTGGTGACGTGAAGTAGATCATTTCAAGAGCAGGTGTTAGTTAATGAGCAGTACATTTAATTCATACTATTATGTTTCTGCTCGGTCCAAGTGGGGCTACTGGTAGTTCAGATCTGACCTGCGAGTGAGGTTTCAAATCGCGAACTATGATCCTCCTGATATCTTGGTGACATCCTGACCGCTCAACGTACCCTAGTACGCGCACGCGTGAATAGTTTTTGAAATCCACAGATAATGCCATGGCAAATCACTGGGCTTACAATAAGTAACTTCTTTAACTATCGATACGCTAAGAAGAACATAATGAGCTGAATCCTCATTATCATCAGCTTTTACGAAATCAGAGCTTCATCAGCCATCCAGGACATCAGCCTCCCCTATAAAACGACAAAGCGCTCCAAGGGCTTTTGCATCCATCGGATTCTCGTAACCTTGTCTAAGTCGTCAGTCCGCCTCGCTAAAAGGGGGGGGGGGGAGTATGTTTGGAAAAAATTACGAAATATCGCTAGGAGGGAGGGATTGTAGTGACAAAATCTAAACCTTAAAGCGGTACGAGACCTTGACTCGCCGTTGCTTGTACCAAAAAATACACGTGATTTTGGGTCGGGGGGGGGATAAAAACTCACCACGTATTACCATGGTGGACGAGAGGTTAAAAAAATGCTAAAAAAATATCACGTGATTATGGACAACCCCTCAGATGACTTGGTTTTCTGGTTCGTATTCGCCGCTGGACCTTTCCTCCTCATCCCCGTTAGTAACTTATTTCATAAATAATAAACAGAAACTATTTTGATAGGCTTAAATCTGGGCTAGAAAAGTATTTTTTTTTTAGTAAATATTTTTATGAGCAAAATATTATTCGCTCTGAAAGCTTTGTGAGCGAAATAATAATTTTATTTCTTTTTTAGTCCTAATCGTTTTCAGACCTGCCTGGGGTAATAGACGGTTCTAAATAATGAACAGGGCATATCTATATATGTATAGCAACAAATTCGCTCTCTACATGGACATCATATAATTAAGTATGTATTTCTGTTATCTTATATTAATTAGCATAGTACAAGCGTTCCTTAATTTGGGGCTAGATAATTGTGTGACTACGTATCAACAAAACATTCTGGTAATTTTTCTACTTATTTTATTTTAAATTACTTGATATTTTACTCGTCTCTTCTTCTAATTATCGTCTATTTATCCCTTATTTTAAGAATTAATTTTAAGAATTAATTTTATCAAAACACCTGACTTACCCCTAAAACCTTTCATGGAGTACCAACGTTTGTCTAATTAATGACTCTATTTTTAACGGTTTAGGCTGTTTGTGAGTCAGTATCTCGGGCAACAAGTATAAAATTTGATTGAAAACAAGCAAAACCTTCGAATCCGGGCCACATTGGAAATGACCCACTTCAAAGTCCAGACAGGCAAAGGCAGAAAGACGCATACAACCCAGACCCTGACCTCGCGACTCCCGCGCAAGTGGCCGGTCTGGCGGACGTGACGTCACGCCGCTTCCGTTGCTAATTGCGTCTGCGCAGGGACATCCTAACTCTTTACTGGGATGAACAGGATTAATTGGTTAAAACAAGTTGGTGGTACGGATGATATGTGTAAAACTAACATCATAATGTTATCTGCCCAGAAGACGATATCTCGTCAAAATTTATCAATTTTAAACCTAATGCCTTCATAGAAAAAAGGTTTTTGGACTTTCCCTACGAAAGAATCAGTCCAGCCCTTTCGAATTTTGCACTTGGTTACACATTTAGACATTTTTTTTTTTTTAGATCTAGTAGACTTTATGATTAATCTAAAAAGGAATAAATAATCAAACCTCGGAAAACTCTTCTATGCATTAAGCTCGCTAGAAATCTAGTAGGTATTATGTGTGCAAAAAGTCAGATAATTCCGTTACTATACAAACTTTCACATTTAAAAAATAGTGTAATTATTATTTTATTTTTTTGTAAAGACTTTGATTCAGAATTTCCAAATCGGATACATGGCACGGAGGTAAGTACATTATACCTCAATGGTAGATGGAAATACCATTTGACACTACTTTGACAGGAGCTCTTGCCAAATTGGACTATTCGTCTCGAAGTGGCCATAGTAATACCCAAAATATAAGTAGATATTAAAGACCCTTCTACCTTATCTAAACAAATAAAAATGTATGTTTGTTTGTTTGTCCCCTATGCATCCATTGAACACGCAATTGTGATGAAACTATGGTCAGTTTTTTCGCTTATGCTGGAAAAGGTTTTAAAATTGAAGTTCTCGCGATCGAAGTCGCAGGAATCACTAGACACTGAGACTAATCAAATTTTATTTTAGTTTTCTTAGAAAGGCGACAAAATATTAATCAGTAGGAATTAAGAAACTTCGTCTCTGCTCTACATCTTATTTTAAATAGACAGATATATACATCTATTTTTTTCATTTTAATTACCTATTCTTTATATATAAATAATTTGCGGACTTGAACGCCGCAAGACATTCTCTTAATTATTATTTTTTTACATTTACAATCTTAGTAAGTACCTATTAATAACACACAAAACATATTATCGAAAGATTTTGCTGATGTTACTCATACGCTTTTATTATTTGACAAAATATTCAAACAGCTAGCATCATGTAGCTATTAGCATATTCATAAGCTTTCGCGGCGTTGTATTTTGGATCTTAACTCCCATGTGATAAAGATCAAAATCAAATAACTAAGATAGTTTTAATTAACTTATTAAAAAGTTGCAAGATCCTAATTCATGCACACTTATAGTGTGCATACGCGAAATGTTAGCGAAAAGTATAGAGTTCCGAAGTTCGGTCAGCCCCAGTTCCGAAGTTCGGTCAGCCAACTAGTTTGCATCCCGTAAGACGAACGTTTTGAATTCCTTTGCCTGTCCCGGCCCAAAAAAACTCCGAAAATCGTGCCATTCAAACTCGCTTGGCAACACTGAAAAATGCATTCGCGAGACAAAAGCAGGCTATTACCGAGCCAGGATTAGCCCTATTGACACTACGTTACCAATTAAAAAGGGAGGGGTGCCTTTTCGTCTCGGTTTTTTCAGCAGACGGTTTTTCAGGCCGCGGGCGAACACCCTCCCCCACCCTTGGCGGTACAGAAAAATCAATAACGCAGTACTTTTTTCCTCGCGTAAAGCATGCACCGGCGTGCCTCTGTGTGGGGCACGCACACACGCGCAGCCTGCATCGGGCTGCCTCCGTTTTTCCGACGGAATTAAAATCCGTGGGCGTCCTTACGTGCCTTTGATTAGTGCACCTGAAGGCTTACGCAATACCCCCCAGCTATCCTCTTTTTAATGCCAAAGCCAATTGAGTAATCCCTCGTGACGACCCTCTCTAAAATAATAATAACGAACAATAACAGTCTGAATTTTAGAGATGGTATTACTGAAAACAATTTCAAAACATTCTATCATCAGGCTTTTGTGCGAATTCTCCTCGAAAATCGCCATAACTCGTGCTCTTAAAAGGATTGCGGTGAAATAAGGTACAGATTCTTTACGGAAACTCGCTGCAGACGCCCCTATTATACCTACGTAGACTGATTGTTAGCGACGTCTAAAGGAACTGTGGTAGTGACCTTGTGAATAGCCTGAATGGCGCGCTTCCGTGATCTTTGAGACCCCATCCGTTGCCTCATTCATACGGCATAAAGCCTTTATCAGCCTCGCCAACGGACGTAATCCCATATAATTTGCATATTTCTAATGCCCAATACGCGAAACAACCGCACATCACTAATTGCAAACGCAGACTAACGTAAAAAAAGCATCACATTTAAAAAAGGAACGCTTTGCACATTTTTATTTCGCAATCGCAATGACAGAAGTGGCTCCATCCCGCTTGCACAGCATTGTTCCGACGCGGATCTCGTCATCAGTCCATCTTTGTCTGCCGCGTTCTTTTTTTAAATGTGCAAAAATATAAAAACGCCAAATGTTGGGGTGGGGCACGGCTGCAGTGGTGTGCGGCGATAATGCTGGTTTTAGGGCTTTGCCCGATCATAAGTCAATACCGTGTTTAAGTTTGAAGCGGACTCGACGAGTCCTCGAAACAGGAAAATAACGCAAACAATAATACAGACGTGCCTTTCGAAACAAACTTGAAGTCGCAAAGCGCAAAAATGCATTCTCAGAAAAATATGTAGGTACTTAGCTACGCAAGGAAACATGTTTGGAAATTAATGGACTTGTCGTTTACCATAAAAATAATCGTAACGCATTAAAACAACTTTTAAATAGCTTTTCGATCATTTACTCGCTTCCTTATTTCTTTATTATTTGCTTTGCGCACTTATCGCAATTTTACAAAGAATTTTATAGACAAAATTCTTTAATCAAAAAGTGACTAGCGTTACATAGGCCTCTATTTATCTATTTAAATATTTGAACTTTAAACTAAATATCACAGAAAATCTGCACTCGAATTCAAATACACATTATACAACACCATTACAGAGATATTCATAAAAGTAAATTAATTATTATTTTTCATAAACATCATTTAGACCTATCAACAACTTAAGCTGCTACTTAAATACATATGTAAAACAAACACTGCACCTCCCTTATGAGTTAACCATCAAAATGACATCCATCTTAAGAGCAATAAGCTGCCTCGTTTTACCACAGTTAATTGATAATAGGTTGTTTCATATAGATGGAAAAAAACTAATTTGGCATCTCAATTGGCAATCCCAATTAACTTATTTGTGATTTCTTTCCAATGAACTGTACCAATTTTATTGAGCTTACTTATTTAAGCTAAATAAAATAATGAACTTATAAGTCCTTTGATTCAACATAGTTTTAAATTTCATTTAGTAAATAATAAATCATCAAATTTCAGCAAGCATTTTAACACTTTCTTCACCTTCGTATTGCGTAATTAATATGATCTTAGTGATTGAAGATCAAATGATATTCATTTGATGAGGATTGACAGTCACTTATCAAAATCTTTTATGTTTTCTCTTGATAAACGCTACTAGTACGAACTTTTCAAAATTCTCGTTTCTGGGTGTATTGGGACACGACTCTTGCAAAATTCGTTGTGTTTCATCATAAATTTAAGTAAATAAATAAAAATATAACTGTGCGCCAAAGTCAGTCAAGCAAGTGTGTTGTATTAACGCATATTATAATGAACCTACTGATTCAAAGTCCGTACAGAATAATTCCCCACGCAAATTTTTTACAAAAGCTACATACACACATACATACATACATCCCTAAACATGACAGCAAATCTGTTATCAAAGACTTCAAATATCCAAATCGAGTTAAACTGACATGATAGTGTTGTCAACTCATTTAACGACAGAACATCAGACTATCAGCTAAATAGCTATTTCGGTAAAAAATGGCGGGCACCTTTCTCCGTTCCTTTCACTCGAATTAGCGCTCTGTTAATTTTAAGATAGCAGCCCGAGCAAGTTTTTACTTGTATTAGATCGATAAAAGTAGTTGGACTAACACTCTAATACGGCTGTAATATGACTAATTAGCTTACGTTTAGTCGTACAAATTATCTGCAAGTTGCGGTTGAAGTAAGAGATATGGTGGAAATGTTTAAAGTTAGAATGTCATTGCGGTTTATAAATGACAATCAGTTAACCATTCGCAAGTCGTTCGGCCGTTCATTCAACTCAAAGAACGAATGACGTAGAAACTAGCACGTAACGCTAAACTAAGTTTACATTAGCAACTTCTATGATGTCTGCAGAGGAGACTTTTTTTAAACAATCATACCAATCTAAGTAGAGCTTGTGCTATAGCAACTAGGTGAACATGAGACATACTTTAATGCATTATTTTCATGATATTAACTACTACAAAATATAGGGGCAATCGCAATCCCAATTCAACCCACGACCGCTAGTATCTAATACGATAAACGGCCATCAATGAAATACCAGATCAAATTTTCCAAAAACTGTGTTATTTATTAACGTATAGTTACGATTAATCTATAATGATATGTTTAATCTATTTTTGGAATACCTCCGTAGCCGAAAGGCGAGTACGCCGGACTATGGTGTCGCCATCTATGAGGTTCCGGGTTCGATCCCCGGTCGGGTCAATATAGAAAACGAACTTTTCTATAATATGGCCTCGATTCTGGGTGTTGTGGTACCGTCATTGTTTCTGATTTCTATAACACAAGTGCTTTAGCGACTTACCTTAGGATCAGAGCAATGTAGGTAGATGATGTTGTGTAATATAAAAAATAAAAAAAATGTATGTTTTTGTCCTATAGGCATTTCGAAACCATTGATCAGATTTTGATAAAAAATTTGGTACGTTCTCCTGAGTGGGTTTCTGAATTGGGATATTTATCGTATCTTTGTGTAAATAAAACGAAAAGCCATTTCATTATCAAATAAAAAGTTTTTCACAGTTACAATTTGCTATTCCGCAAAATTGTCTACATTTGGCAGGTAATAATTTATTGCTGTTGGCAAACTGTAGTTACGCAAAAATAATAGAAACCAAGCAAGTGCTACTCGGGTTAACGAAAAGTAGTATGCGGAACTCCTAGTGCGCAAGACTGAAACACACTTCGCGGTTTTATAAAGTCTAAATGTCAACTACATTCTGATAATTGGACAAATAATATAATTTTAGATTGGTCGGGTTTGGGTGGTAAGATTGAATACCTTTTGCTTTTAATATACAAATTCTTTAAGGCTTCTTAAAAAAATATTAAAACTAGCTAAATATGATGAAAAAAGCGGGAGATCGTGCTCTTTGGCGCTCTTTGGGAGGCTTACGTCCAGCAGTGGACTACAATAGGCTGACAGAACAATCTCTAAAAACTTAAAAACAAATGAATTGCGATTTTTAGTGACTTTCTACTCTTGTAGGTAATAAAACGCTATCGCTGTATTTGTCAAAACAAAATTATAACATAAATGGTCAGCCATATGTTTATAATTTTATTGTTCTCATAGAACTTTAAAAAACCGGCCAACTGCGAGTCGGACTCGCGCACGCAGAGTTCTGATCTATAAAAACGAGCATAAAAAAATTACGTATGTTCTATGGGGTCCCCTTAAATATTATTTTTTTCTGGTTTTTAGTATTGTTGTTAGAGCGGCAACAGAAATACATCATCTGTGAAAATTTCAACTGTCTTACTATCACTGTTTATGAGATACAGCATGGTGACAGACAGACAGACAGACGAACAGCGAAGCCTTAGTAATAGGGTCCCGTTTTACCCTTTAGGTACGAAACCCTAAAAATATGAAACAAGAGATACTAAATTAAAACACTAAACATGAGAACGAATACGAATTGAGATGTTTGTCGCGACATTCATAAAAAACACATCACCATACTAGTCCAGTCGTAAAACTACTTCTATGGAAATAAACTCATAACTCGTCTATTTGTACGAAGCGTAACATTGAGGTAGGTCAGCCGTTTATTATAGTCTTGCCACGTTTGGTAGCTTAACAACTGTTTATATTATAATTTAGCTTTTAATAACAACATTTTATACTACATTTTAAGTTTGAAGCAGGTTTATTAAGATAAAGTTACCATAACACAAGGTGCTCGTAGCTCAGAGTTGGTAGCGCTTTGGTATCGATTACTAAAGTTAAGCAACCAACGCCGCGGTTGCGAGTGGATGGGTGACCATTCCGACCATATTTAGTGACATTTATCACGAGCATCTCCGTGCTTCGGAAGGCACGTTAAAAGTTGGTCCCGGCTAATATCGCTTGATAATGGTCGTGAAGCCTAGTCAGAGCTTAAGGCGGCTTGATAACATCCGACAGTAAGGTTTAGTCACTCGCCTTACAACACTTCTCCACCGCACCGCACCGGGCCCGCGTGGTGGAGTATGGCCCAAACCACCTCATAGTTGAGGTGAGGCCTGTGCCCTGCAGTGAGACGTATATTATATACCTAGGCATACTTTTCTTTACTACAATAACACAATGCGCTACACTTGTAGTAGTGAGGAAAGTTATATAATCAAAATGAAATACCTTAAACCTTTAAGGTCCCATTTTATCAGTTAACTGTCTGTATAAAAATCTTGAAATAGTTTTTTTTTATTATGGGACCAAAATCGAAATCACATAGGGTGGCTTTCATGCAACCTTTATTTTCTATGCGAATTCAATATTGATCCTCTTGAGGATTTGGTTTTATTTAAGCAGCAGAATAGCCTTATCAAAAGAAAAAATAAAAAGGTAGGACCATGACGTGAAAAATATGATTATAAATATGTTTAAAATCCAAATGAATCTCAAAATTGGTACATTATGCTCATAATTGTCCCTAGAACACTTAAAATGCACATTTTAGATGATTTGACTCTTTTAACGACGAGGACGCAAAGATCACAAACCGTAGAGTCTACTCAGACAACGGACTCGCGCCAAAGCGGCGCACAGAGAAAACATCTTCTTTTTTCTTTAAAATGCACGGCTCGGACACCGCATGGTTTGAGCCAGTGTCCGAGGAAATTTCCTTCCCCTCTCCCCGGGATATGGCATACGAAAAAAGAATCTGAGCAAAAAGTTCCCGTCCGACCTTACGCAAGTATCGTTTTATTGCGATGCCCGTGGCCTCTCCTTACCTCATAACACAGTTTCTCCGCACCTTTTCTCTTTTTTCCTTTCTTCCGCGGCGTGTGTAGACAAAACTTTGCGCCGCTCCAACTTTTCAATATGCGACTTTGACTTCAAAAATTTTGCTTAAGGTGCACTGTGCCTTGCTTTGCTTGATTTTGATTTCTTATTCAATTAATTTGAACTAATGAGCTTTTTTTTTTATTTGTTTTACGATCATCTAAAGCTTTCATGGACGTCTTGAAAGTCTTTATAAATATAACTGTTAATTTTATCAAATAATTAGAGTTAATCAATGACTAAATCAATTTGTTAAATGGCTTAATATGCTAATTTGAGAGGTTAATAAGAGAGTTAGTACCTTTATTAATATATAATCATTCATGTTGTTTTTTTTTTCAAAAAAAAATACCTACACACTTTGTAGAAAAATACAACCTGATTTATTTTTATAAAACATAATTACATATTCTAGTCCAGAATCCAACAGATGTTGCAGTTGTAAATACATTTTATTAAATAAATAAAAATAATGTAATTGCTTCTTAAAAAAGTGTTAGTCATAATATTTTCGTCTAATGTGTAACCAACGTCCACCCACAAGGTGGACAGACGACCTAGGAAAGGTTGCAGGAAGACGCTGATGCAGGCCGGTTCCAACCGGCCGATATGGAAGTCACTTGGGGAGGCCTATGTTCGGCAGTGGACGTTCTGTGGCTGAAATGATGATGATAATGAAGTAACCAACTTCTAAAAAAAGCATTGACGGATGTTTTAAGGGTTTAGTAATCATAACTTCATTCAACAATTATTATTTAATTCTTGTTATTTAATTTTCCCTGGTTTAGGTAATTCTTCTTATTCTTTGTCCAACCCTCTTCCCAGTTTAGCTGGGATCGGGTCTCCTTATACGTTTGCGCCAGAGAGCTCTGTTCTGGCTTGTCTCTTCCCTCAGGTTCTCTTTTTTTCCTGGTTTAGGTAATTAATACGTTTAAAATTAAAACACTTAAACTTGGGCGTGTAATTACGTGTGTATGTAGAGCTATACGAGTACGTCTCTATTCAGACCTAACGAACGGTATTTCATTAAATTCCTGAGGAAAACAAGAAAAATTCTTTTGAGAATTAAATATAATTACAGCTTCGTTAAACTCCGCTGAATATCTCAAGTAAAAGCGCTTTCAAAAGAACGGTATTAAAAACTGAAAACCGAGCACCGCCGCCATTTTGGATCTACTCTAAGAATAAGAAATTTGAAGGCCTTAGATTTATTTAATACGTGATTTTTATTAAAATTACAGACCTCACATTCAAATTGTAATCCTTATGTTTTTTTTTTCTCGTTACAGGTAATGTACCACCAACAATTCCCTGAGAAAATCATCAGTCTAAATTGGGTTTGAGAAAAAACATTTTCACGCCTATTTAAGATTCTCTTCACCTTTAAATCGCCATTTAATAACAAAGTCAAATCATCTATCGGTAAATTGTTATTCACTTTGAAAACGTAACAGAAAATTGTAAATCCATTTGTAATACCAATTAAGCAGCAACCTCTTTAGTAACACTGATTAATTTCTAGCCGGTAAGAATCAGCATTATTTAAAAGCTTGTTCCACTCAAAACAATCACACGTTCGAATTTTAAACTAGATACATGATACATGACAGCAAAGGGGGGCCCGCATGTCGAACTACCCCTGCGGTGGGGCCAGTATAAAAAGAGCTCCGGAAAAAAATCGACATGCCTCTTAGTCGTCTTTTTGAGGGAGTGTTGCGGGGGCGTTGGGAGGTCAGAATTCGTTGGTGTTTGTGTGTAAATGCACATTTTTGCATGGGGCTTTGCGCGCAATCGGGCTCAGCTCAAGCTCAGCTCTGCAGGCACGCACACATACGACTTGTAGTGTGCACGCACACAGAGAATGGGATAGGTCAAGCGTTTTTGTTTTTTAATCGACTGTCAGTTCGGTCATTCGGCTCTTTTAACAACATTAAAATTGCATGCGATATTGCGTTATTCGTTGTAGGTAGGTACTGTGCAATATATTTTGCTCAATAAACTTGAAAAGGATGGTCGTTATAGGTAAACGACCTGAACCTTCCTCCAAATGTCGTTGAGATGCATCTCAGTGTTTCATTGTAGCTCTAAAAAGACTTCATTTTTTATTTGGAAAAATAATCAATTAAATGAATTATCTTTTTTTATTTATTTATTCAGAGACACACAATATATGCATTAGTTATCGCATTAATCTAGTTTTTAATCGTCTGTTTTCTTATTTTCCCAAAAAAATAATACGAATATTAAAAAGCCAAGACTCGAAAGGTAACAATGCAATAAACTACGCGATCCTCACACACAGAACGAACTTCCAGCCCGCATATTTTAATCTGCCTCATTCGCATGCAAATTGGACGCATTAATCAATACATTACATATGTACAGAGATAGCATAAAGTCATGTATAATTCCGGAATGACGAAAAAATCACATCTCTCCCAGACGGGGTGCGGGGGGCGGTGCAGGTGGAGTCGCCTCTGTTTTTATTTTTCACGATTGGCGGATTGCAGCGCAGTAATGATCGATGGAATTAACGTGAGCACTGGCCACCACGCCCGGCGAATTTGTATTTCGAACGATTTTAAAAACGGACCATTTTATTTCTAAAGATTATAATGTTGGCAGTTTTCGTTACAACTATGCGTAGTTTTAGGCAAAGATTACTACATAATACTGGCGAGTTAAATAAATACAAGGTTAATTATCTGGTTATTTAAACTTACTATTATGTAGTATAAATAAGGCTTTACAATCTTTACCTATAGTTCTAATTTGACGATTATATTATTGCCGATAGGAAGAAATATTAAAGCAAAAGTAGGTACAGAATAACTGAACACGTTTGAACACGTTTTAGATACTGAAATTTTATGAGCCATATGACGACACCACAAAGTTTATGCCATAAAATCGCCAGACCGCTCTACATTACGCACTACTCGAACAATGTCTGACTAGAAGGCTACACTAAATATTGAAACATCGACAAAGATAGGCCACAATAAAAAGGCATTAATACGGAAGGTTACCATAGACACAATTATTGTTCGCCATGTGTGGCTTGGGTATGGTCAAAAACTAGCCATTTGCAAAATTAGAAAAAACACGTAGAGTCAGCTGCATAAAAAAGGCTTTCCTTTTTCCTGAACTTATAAGCATGTATTAATTTAGCAGCTTACACATGATTTGAGTTAGAGTTTACTTTCATTTCGTTTAAGTGTTCTTATATTTTCTTTTCGATGTTTTATTCTAGTTATTGATATAGTTTTGCGTTCGTAACCCATAAAAATATGAACATGCAAGACCTGTTTCGGGGTAAAAAATTGAAGTCTTTGTTATGAAAGTCCTACGATTTATCATAAAGCCTAAACAAGTTGTCGGATCAATCGATTCACAATGTTACCTCACAGATGGCAGCACAAATTGCAGCGAAGACAGATTCCGCGGCGTCCCGCGACGGACCGTAAAATATCCCATAAAAATATTCCGGGACATAAAAATCTTGCGTCTGTGCCTTTTTTCGGTATTTCTGTCATGCTTGGGACTGATAAGTCAGGATTTTTGGTGAATCTAAAGTTTTATAGGATTGGCAACACAAAAAGACAGACTAATTTTTGAACTGCACTATTTATATTCACTGCAATGGTAGAGCATCTTAGCTTATTAGTTATAATCAACATCACATACATTGTTCTGATCCTAAAGTAAGTAGCTAAGCACTTGTGTTATAGAAATCAGAAACAAGGTATCACAACACCCAGACTCGACACAATATAGAAAAGTTCGTTTTTTCACATTGACCTGACAGTGAATCGAACCCGAGAACTTAGAGATGGCGGCGACGCCCAGTCCGGCATGGTCGCCTCTCGGCTACGGAGGACTTTCTAAGTCTTACGTCAAATTTACAAAACAACACTTACTCATACCACTGATCATGATATGATTTTAATTGGAAAGCAAGAAAGGAAATTGTAGGAAGTTGTATTAGTTCATCTTCTGGATTTGTTGGAAATTTCATAATGCCCACTACCACGCTACCACTTCAAGCATCAAAAACTTTTTTGACGGTTTCTATCTTGCTCCCATAGTCAAAGTTGTTGTTATGCAGATTACGAGGTTTGAAAGAATATTCTTTTGTGTAAGTACTCTGTCATAATCATCATCTCAGTCTAATGCAGTCCACAGCTGGACGTAGGCCTCCCCCAAAGAGCAAGATCTCCCGCTTTTTTCATCCATCCACTGCCAACCATCTTCCTAAGGCCCTACACTACGTTTGCCTAGGCGAGAACTCTTGAAAACCCGAGTCCTCTGTATAATTAAAATAATAATAATATTTCGGATCTCGTTTCCGGCACGGCGGTACAAATGAATGGGTAGGAGGTAGGTTTATACCTCATCGAAATCATAAATACATACTTACTATCTGTATAATTTACCTATACGAATGCACAAGTCCCCTCCCACCTGTCCTGTTTTTATTACAGCACAGCCCCGTCTGATATCGCGTATATTCGATCCGCTTACAAATTAAACACCCCATACTCCCCTATGCTATGTGATTTATAAGCGCGGTACACATTTGGTATAATTGAAAAATGGCCTCAGTAATGGTCAGTACAAAAATATGCGCACAATTTTGACAGACGAGCCGTATTTCAAGGGAATAAAGATGCAGAATGCGAAAATTGTGTACATATTTTTAGGTTGACTGTATGCAAGTACGCTTTCAGTCGCGAACACGCAGTGAGTAAATTTTGACTGTTAAATATGGTTTGTTTTGTTATAAATGGATAAAATGATTTAGGTAATATGTTTGATAAATAAGAATTATGACGTGTTGCTATAGAATTAAACAACAAAATAGTCAATTTTATATTCTTCTAGACTTAGACTTGAAATGTGTGTTAAAATAATATAAAATAACAAATTAATAGTCAATTCCTTACTTCCACGTATATGATGTTTTCTTTAAGCGCATTTTCTCGTAAAAACTTAATTAATTTAATTAAGATACTACTTAATAAAAATTATTATCTCAGCTCCTGCTATCATTTTGACATCACCTAAATCTTTTATCCAAAGATTTAGTTATATCCAGACGACTGTCATGCATGTTTGACAGCTGTCATTTGACATGATCACAACACTACTAATTACTAAGAGAAGAGACCTTTTTAAATAATTTTGGTAAAAGGAGCCTTTAGAAAGACGAGTTACATAAATTATAATCTTCGAAAGTATTAGTAAAATACCTACTTTTACTTGCGGTGTCTGAATAAAAGAAGGCTATGAATCAATTTTATAATACTAAAGCTACCATTATACTGGATAAGTAGTGGTTTTATGCCTAATAATGACTATTCTAGCTTCTGTTTTCGGTTTTATGTTAGGTAATACGGGTATTTCCGGCTTACGGTCAATGATTGCGATCGATGTTGACGAGTCTAGTCTAAAAAAAAAAAATTGGACAACATCACAACATACATTGCTATGATACTAAGGTAAGTAGCTAAAGCACTTGTGTGATAGAAATCGGAAACAACGACGGTAACACAACCTCCAGACCCGAGATAATATGAAAAAGCTATTTTTCTACATTTACCCGACCGAGGATCGAACCCGGAACCTCAGAGATGGTGACGCCATATTTAGTCCGGCGTGCTCGCGTCTCGGCAACGGAGGTAGTTCACTTACAATCCACTTTACGTAGATTGATAAAAATCTACGTGTAGGTACTTAAAAATTTAGTTAATTCCGTCCAGCCAATAAAGCGTGGCTGAGTTACAAACATACACTAAAATATTAGTAACATTTAGTTTAGTTATAAAGTGTATAAATTAATACATTTAGTACCAACCCTGAAGTACTCTCGTTTTCAACCCACTAGCGAACTCCGGACCAACTTCGGTATTCATTTGCAACGATTATGACGCGGAGTTTTGACTATAAGCTAAGTATAACAACATACTTTCTTATTATAACGCAAAGAATGCGTTTCTTATGTTATACATTAAGCAGAACACTATAAGATTGAATAAACAGCGTCTTATACCTACTACTGCTCCTTTTGACGACCTCCGTAGCCGAAAGGCGAGCACGCCGGACTAAATGGCATCAACATCTTTGAGGTTCCTTCCGGGTTCGATCCCCGGTCGGGTCAATGTAGAAAAAAGAACTTTTCTATATTGTCTCGGATCTAGGTGTTGTGATATCGTCTACTACGTCAGATATTGTTTCTGATTTCTATATAACACAAGTGCTTAATCTTCTCACCTTAGGATATGTGATTATGTAATTTTGTCCAATATATTTATATTAGAACATGCAACATGACAACTGATTGGCCTAGTGGTGAGTCGATTTGTCTCGAACGGAATCCCGGTGAGAGTATTTTAGAAAACGTTTTTCTAAATTGGTTAAGTTCAGGGATTGGTAGATTATGTTATGAGGTATCACACCATCAGATGTCTATCTATATTCAGGCTGTCCCTGGAAGTACGGATTAAATCAAACAGGATCGTAATACCACAAAATTCGGAAAACACCCGAATTCCGGCTATCAAATTGTATTCCTAATGAATGCCAAACAAAAAATAAAACAGTTATCTTTGTTAGCTTGTTTATTTTATTACGACAGAATGATAAATCAATCACAACTCTTTTTCCTGTCGAAAATGGAACCCACATTCATAGAGCCAAATGGCTTGATCCATACTTCCACTGACACCCTGTACATACGTTGCTATACCGCGCATTGTAAATACCAATTCTGTGTAACTACGCACATCGGGCTGTCAAAAGTTATGAATACTCGTACATTACGTCTGTCAGATGTGTTTCCGCGTTGGCACCCCTGAAGTGGAACTTTCGCTCTCGGGATGCAAAGTGCAACTTTACTGAGTCGGCCGTTCATTAGTGGAGTCAAGGTTAGCCGATACAGCGTTCGCGTTCTGTGTGCGCATTCAACGTGTTAAGACGCTAAAGGGGCATGCACACATAGATACGATTGTCGCTCGATTCTCAAATTATGAATCAATAAAAAAATACAGCATTTTGTAGCTTTAATCTACCTATATAAAAATGAAGTGGCTGTTCGTGTGTCCCGCTAAAACTCGAGACCGGCTGGACCGTTTTGCCTAATTTTGGTCTTGAAATATTGGTGGTAGTCCAAAAAAAGGTTAAACGGTGAGATTATATGGAAAAATTGCAAGGATTTTTTTTCTTATTCCATAAAAACTGTTCTTACAAGTCAAACGGGGATTTAGTCACATTATTTAATCCTAAGGCGGTACGAAGTTTGCTGGGTCAGCTAGTAAAACATAATTATAGAACAGCATTACATACATTGCTTTGATTTAAAGAAATCACAAACAACGACGATACCACAAGACCCAGACACGAGACATTATAGAAAAGTTTGTTTTCTTTATTGACTTGACCGAGAATCGAACCCAGGACTTCAGAGATGACGATGCCAAATTTGGCGTGCTCGCTTTTCGGCTACGGAGGTCGTTGACTTTCCAAAGCCTTTGAAAAGGAAAAAAACATTTTAGGAGCATCGCTACACATCAAGTGTTATCGGCCTGTATATGCAGTTTCCCCGTGATATTTCTCCTCCCCGCCGAGCAAGTGTATAAAATACATCCTAAACATTCTGAGATTCGAACTCACACCTCCGGAGAATGCAGTTATTGTTGTAGTAGTTGCTTTTTAGGAGTTGTTTTCGACCCCTCTCGCAACCACCATTGATTCACAAACAGCTGCATTTACAAAACAAGATATTTTTTTAAATTATACCCCTCATCGCGATCGCACTTGTTTTTCGAACCCGACGTCAAAGTCCAAACTCCTTCAGGAAGCGTTGGCGTGTCTCGAACTCAACTTCAGCAGGTCATTCACCTTGCCGTCTTTAGGCACCCGTATTACAACCACTTAAGGTGCTCTTTCGCATAAAATCTCTAGAACATTTCTGTACATCGCCAATCGTAGCACGACACCCGTATTACAAGGAATTAAGGTTTGCTTTCGGTTGTTTTGCTCCAGCAATAACGGCCGACCTTGTGCCGTAGCGAAGGTTTTATTTTAGCCCTCGTTATGGTCTATTTTGACTGGGTGAAGGTGCATTACTTGGGTATACGTGTTTGTGGATTTCTTTAGGATTTCTTTGCAAGTTTTTGTCGGAATAAAAGTTGTTTATTTGTTGTGAAGTGTGACGTTAGCGATTCAGCCATTGTTCTTGTAGAGCCGCTACGAAATCTCGTAGACTTCGTAGCTTGTAGCAACTGAAGTGATACATGTTAATAAATAAATATCTACGAGTCGTGTTATTTGTAACACTGAAACTTTTCATAGATTGTTGCACAAATATGTTAATTGTTTTGTCGATTAGCAGACATTAGAAAAAAACCGTTAAATAACTGACGACATTCTTTTGAGATTTTTTCAGAGTTAGACCACTAAAAGTCTGTAAAATTAAATAACAATAAAGACTTGCACTACAGGTACTAATAATTTATGCAAATGACTAATGATTTAGTTACTGCGCGATAAAGCCCTTACTAAAAAAGATTCTGCGCACACTGCGACCTTTTTCATTACCGAAGCTCAATCTTAATCAAAAAGGCCGCAGATACTAAAAGTCGGAGTGAGTGCAGGGCGGTAACCACGAACCCTTAAAACAATCTCAAATCTGTCAAACATTATCATTTCTGTCAAATTTTGTATGAAATGACGTACCAAAATTGACAGATTTGACAACTTTGAGATTGTTTTTAGAGTTCATGGTTAGGGGGCAGGTCTTTATAACAACTCAAGTAGGTATTTTGTTGCTAGTTACTGAATTTGACCACTGAATACAACCGTCTGGTGTATGGTTCGTCACCGGATCACAAAGCCAGCGGTCGCAGGTTTAAATCCCACAAAAGGCAACGTGGGATAAAATCTAACATTTTTACCTGAGCCTTGGATGACATGCCAAATATTTTATGTGAAATATTTTGAGACTAGATAGTGGATAAAATTGAGAAAACAATTTATTTTAAAAAACCACATCCACCTTCATCTTACCACATCTAATTTGTTTAAATTAGACTTATTAGACCTTGGTAAAATGTACCTAACCTTTCGCTGTAATATTAAATTACAGCGTTTAATTTATTACTAATAGAACTTTTCTTGTAACGAACAAATTAGCGACGCCTGCGCAAGCCGCCCGTCAGGCGGAGCCTGGATTATGGACTAGTATGCGTGTCATGGCGATTTGTTCAGCCTGCCATATTCTTGACGAGATTTATGAATGCGGTATATAAATGATAGTTATAGTATTTTAAAGATTGAAATAGAACTAATACCTTTAAATATGTACCAGAATACTTTAAAATATGTGTGTGTGGCTTTACCCAAAGTAACAACATGTAAATATCAAATAATACTCATAAACATATCAAAATAATTAACCATTTACACTGGGCCATCTTTTGACGAGCCATTTCACAAATCTAACTAAATAGATGTGTAAAATGGTGTCATCATCATCATCATTATTTCAGCCACAGGACGTCCACTGCTGAACACAGGCCTCCCCCAGTGACTTCCTGATCGGCCGGTTGGAAGCGGCCAGCATAGCCAGTATCCACTAAAATGTACATAAAGACAATCTATGAATACCATTTACATAGAGCCATGTATTTACGAGTCATTAAAAGACAATCAGTAGCATTGTTATACAGGATGTTTGGTAATAGTATATCAAACCGAACCTTATTAACTTAAGCATATAAACTGATGAAGAATGAATAAACTGAAATCACCATACTGGTGAAGTCAGATTGATATCATCATTTTCATTTTGTTTAAATTTTCATACAAAACCTTATTTTTAGAATCCGAGAATGAAAGCGAGACGCAATGGACAATTTATTCACAGGGAGCGTTTTTTTTTTAAGCGCGCAACCCTCATCACTCTAGCCTATTACAGTTTAAGCCTCCCTCAAAGAGCGCCAAAGAGCACCATCTCCCGCTTTTTTCATTCATCCACTGCCAGCCATCTTCCTTTATAGGGTCGTCGGTCCTTCGCGCAAAACCAAACTTCTGTGAAAAGACTAATATCATCGTACAGACTAAGCCTTAATATTATAAATGTACTAATTTAATCATTATTGTTTTTAATAAAAATGTACAAAAGATAGACACAATGCCGAGTACCGTTTACAAGTTACCATCAAAGCCTGAGTTTTTTTTTAAAACAACGGCCATAGAACAAAAAAATATGTCCCGCACAGGTGGTATAAGTAGCAACGCAAATTCGGCTTTTAATCTCCAACGAATTCTCGGAAGCTAGCTCGCGTGCCGCGGGCGTGCTCGTTAAGTCAAAAAGTAAAAGTCATAAATAAAACCTGTGAGATCAACGAACTGGGTTTTTGCACGCGTGGACACGCAACCCTTGCATTAGGTGCAACTGATTTATCGATAAGGTTGTCGATAAACATGGTAAAAAATATCGATGAAAGTTATCGGCAGACATTTCAAATGGTGCCATGTAGTGCCGGCACGTTAAAAGAATCGCACCACCCCTTCTCTTCCTATGGGTGTCGTAAGAGGCGATTACAGGAGAATCGCCATAAGAAGACGGGCAGCAGCGTCTCCTCGCCACCATTGGCCAAACTGCGATTGCCAACCCGACTGGCAAGCGTGGCGATTATGGCAAAGTCCTCCTTTTGGAGAGGCCTGTGTCCAATAGTGGACTGATATAGGCTGGTGATGATGATGATGATTTCTAATGTGTATCTTTGTATTTCATATAATAAGCTGACGTCATTACAAACTTACTGAACTGGTCTTACTCTGCTAGACTCCCCTGACCAAATTCATTGTAACACAGTGATATTAATTCCTTACTCGAGTAGAGAAATGTGAACAGCACTTTCCAGAGATTTACTGAGTGATTCAGAGACCTTTGCAAGATGTCTAATTTTTGTTACTACCATAGCGTAGAAACCAAACATTTTTTTTTTGTTTCATGCATATTTTGTCAATATTGACATGAACAGTCGTGTGTGAAGTTAGAGTTCATTCCACATTCGTGTCAGCCCCTGCATTCTATCTAAATATGTATACATCTTCAGTAAACCAATATCACACTGAATGTAGAAAACTCAAAAAATCTAGATCATTTCTTTTTACACAATTGCAAAATCATTAGAAGTACTTCTACACGTTCCAACTGTTGTCGATATCGATACGCATACGTGCACCTCACTACGTTCGGCGGAGAATTGGGACCGGTTCACGGGTGGGCTAATCTCATTACCATTGGCTTGTTAACATCCGACTTTTGTCCGAACTACGACATGCACGCAAATTAATTATGAACTCTCATAGTACTAGCTGTCAGAGCTTATTGAGTAAATTAATTGCACCAAGCAAGACGATAAACAATAGGAAATTAGGAGTAAAAAGTAAGATGCCAATTCTATACTCTAAAATAAAAATTAAATTAAATAATGTGCTCTAACATGTTCTACAAAAATTTAAGTGCAAATTAACTGTAATTGTTTAGTTATTTATTAGTTTAAATAACTAAATAATTACAATTTAAGATTAAAGTTTATCAAATTCTTTTAAAATTATGTTAAGCTTTAGATACGCTAATTAGTATAATTATGGTTATGTTAATAGGAAATTATCACATTATGTCATTACACCCACAGGTGCTCAGCCCACTTCAAGAGTAGATAGAAACGTACTTAGAGCATTCAATGCTCTAAGGGGACGTACGAGTAAAAACATAGGTAGGAACTTCCACCGTTGTCATTTAAAACTATAGGCATAGACAACCGCTGAGTTTGCGCCAGCCAGAGTAGCCGCTGCATAATTTGGTAAAAATAGACTCCTTGACTCCGCTCGAGGGTTGTTGTCAACGTCTGCGCGTCGCAACACGCTGTATATTGCCGTATAAGCAAATAATTTATGCATGACCTAGCTTTATAGTTACTATGTTTAGTAACATGTTTGGAAAAAAATACTGCCCTGTTCGCACAGGTACATTTATCTTGTAATGTAAACTATATACTATTTAAAAAGAGGCTGACAATAGTGACCGGTTTCTTGCGCTACTTCTTCTCGGCGCTAGCCCAAAATCGTCCCGAAGTAGTGGTAGGGAAAAAAATATTAGGACGTGTAAAAGCGATTAGTTTAAGCCTATTTACAGAAATAAATTGGTTTTATAACATGTTCGTTGTGTTATGTTTTACGGCTGAAGTAAAATTCTATTTCGTTTACCTTAGTTTAAAGTGTCTTATTTGTAGTATTTCCTAACCTTTCAATTTACTAAAATGGTTGTAATGAGTCTAAAAGTTGATGATGAATATAGAATAAGTACCTAATAATTAGAATAGAAAATAAGCAATTTAATAACTTTTGGCCATCGAGAGAACTATAGCAATTGTTGGTGACAAAGTTGAAAACTGAAAATTAGTTGAAGAATCAAAACTTAAGGGGTTGTAATAAATTAACTAAATAAACTATCATAACAGCCAGCCATCATTTCCTCATCAGGTAAAACGACACTTTTGATCTTTTGTATCAGAAAATATCACACAAATTAATTTGCCAAAACATTGGCTTATATTCCCAATACGTCTAGCCAACGTTTAGCAGTTTCGCCCTCCCAAAAAGTATTCGCCAAGTCCAACCAAAATATTGGCGCCAACTCGACTGATATCCAAAGTCAACGACCACAACTTACTAAATAAAACCCTTCTTAATTAGGAGCGATCCCGATAAATTCCCGGGCATATCCCGACATCCTGAGTGATATATCAGTCGGATGTCGCGTTCCTACGATCAGAATAGATGCGCGTCTCTCTTCACTTGCGCGCGCGCACCTCGCATAACACCTCCAAACTGCTGGGTAAACGATCATAAAAGCAATCGTTTTGGCTATTAGGATTTGGTGGGAGATACGTTAAGCTTGCTTTAAAAAATTAACAGACCACACACTACGACATGGCGTTAAAAAGTTTACGTAGTATAAAGAAGACTAATACCTGAATAAACATAGTAATAACAGATTTCATGTTTTGATAGAAGATTTACAATAATAGCCGCAGAACAAGTAAAGTAAGACTCGCTACGCTCCGCTACGCGATAAAAGCAAGAGTAAAAACATAATAGCAATCGATTATTGGTGGAGGTGCTCGTAGCTCAGTGGCGGCAGCGCTTTGGTATCGATTACTAAAGTTAAGCAACCAACGCCGCGGTCGTGAGTGGATGGGTGACCATTCCGACCATATTTAGTGACATTTATCACGAGCATCTCCGTGCTTCGGAAGGCACGATAAAAGTTGGTCCCGGCCAATATCGCTTGATATTGGTTGTGAAGCCTAGTCAGAGGCCTTAAGGCGGCTTGATAACATCTGACAGTAAGGTTTAGTCACTGGCCTTACAACACCCCTCCACCAATCCGCACCGGGCCCGCGTGGTGGAGTATGGCCCAAACCACCTCATAGTTGAGGTGAGGCCTGTGCCCTGCAGTGGGACGTATATAGGCATACTTTTAATAAATTATTCATCAATGAAGTTCTCATTTCGTCTTGTTCATAATCAAGATATTCAAACTCTTCTTGATTATGAACAAGACGAAAAGGATGATGCGGCAAGTCTAATGATACATAATGATATGATGATATATAATGATACTTGTAGCGATTGCCGTCTGACCTCCGTAGCCTATTAGTAAGTGTAACCCTTAGAGCATTTAACCAACGTGAAACCAGTACATACACAATCGAGACAATTTAGAAAATACCTATTTCTAATTGACCCATACCGAGAATCGAACCCCTTTGTGTTCAATGCGCTTCAACACGCCACTACGGTAATCTGGTCATCAATAACAGCTTATCAAATTGTGCAGGTAGTTTTTATTAGTCATCTATTAAATATCTCCAACAGCCTTTACGACATCCAATTTTGGCAATACATGTTGTCTGATTGAGCAGGTTGAATATTTGAATCAATTTCCGATCTCATAACACCTAGATTCGTTACTATCGCCTTTTTTTCAGTAGTCACAAAATTGACTGACTTACAAGCAAAAAACACTTATGATCTATAATTACATAGAAACTAACATGTCTAGCTGTAGCTTGCGTCGCAAGAAATAAATTATAAACTACTCAAAAGCTATTTACATATAATATATTACTTCCTACTCATATTAGTGGACACATTTTTATAACCAAAAGAACCTTCCTAGAATTCTGTAGGCGACCGTGACTAAATGAGTCAGTCCGTCTGAATTTGCTTAATGCTGACATTTGGCAAACGACTTCATAGATTTGGATCCATAATAGATCAATATGTGCAAATAAATCTAATAGACTATACAGTTAAATATTCATATAACTATATAATGATAAAGAAAGAAATTGAAAATAAGTATTCAAAAATATAACAACAATAAGTACCTTTCATCCTTAAAATTTACGAAAGAACCTATGGCTTATGCTAAAAAATAGGCGTTTATAGTTACATATTATTTCGACAAGGAATCAGAAATTAGCCAGACATAATTTACTCTTAGTAAAATACTTTATTCAACTCCAAATGATAATCAAGAATGCGATAGGTAAGGTCATCCGGTTTTTTACTAGTACAACAATTATGATTTTTCTACAACCTGCCATTAGTACTATTGATTGTCAGAACTAGAATACCAATTCGAATTGGAAAATTAACTTTGGTCTTTATCAGATATCCATCACATCACAATCACAAATGTTATTCATTTGTCCTAATGCTGTTGAATTAAGGTGATCGTGCATCTATGACCACTGCAAGACTCGAAACCACAGTCATTGCATTTTAGAATTCCTTGTATAGAATCGTATGGAACCTCGCGCACAGCCGCGCTCAGTCTAAGCAGCGAGTGCATCGGTCGCATAATGCGAATGGTTGCAGGTCTTGCAGTGCTCATAGATGCGCGATGACCTTTAAGAAACACATTATCATCGTCATCATTCATAGCTCCTATTCACCCACTGTTGGGATACACCCCTTTTCTTATAAAACATCTTCTGCCAATCGCGTCCTACATCCTCATCAGACTTCCGTAACTCTTAGTCTGCAGGGGCAGCAGAACATTTTAGGCCATGGCAAAACATACAGTATTATCTGAATGTTGAAGTTATGACATATTATATCATATAATAGTAAAAGTTTTTAGTTACATTTGAGTTTGTAATAAACCTTATCCGTCTCTGATATAATAAAGATAAACTAGGTAAACCCAAATAGATTTAAATTCACCGAAGCGAACACACGTGACTGGTTAGAAGTAGATTGGAAATGGCAAATACCAACAAAACTTCATGATTCACGCTACCAATCAATACCGCAAAATGCTAATATAATTTTCGGTGGTACCATAATAGAGATAGTGTCATGAATCCACAGATGGTAAATAAATTAAAGATTATTAAAAAAACATCTGCATTCTCACTTCTAATAGACTAAATATGCACTAACTTCAAAATCTAGACTTAGCATTCGTGGTTTAAAATATCAGTACTTCTGTTAATATTATCATAATAAAGCCAGATATTGACTTAATCGTAATTTAAAAGGGAGAAACGAGATTTTTTTTAAGTATGTCCTGTAATTATTACTTATGTGCCCAAATTCTGTGGAGGTCGCACAGCGCACTTCATTCAAATCTGTCTTTGGATAAATTGTAGTTCCATTTGCCGCATTAATTTAGAAGGCAGATAACATATATATATATATATATATCAATGGGCAGATACTTATCTTTGTCGAAGATTGAACAAAGAACCAAATACACTCTTCGACAAAAATCTGAGTCTAATATTACCTCTTTTAAATGTTCACATGAATGAAATTGAAAACACTCGCCTCCAACATATCAACTGAATGTATAAGACTGAGCAGGTGTTAAAAAAGAAAACTCCAATGCGACGGCGATGCGGCCATAAATTTAATCGAAGAGACAACTTTTTGGCGCGTAAATATGGTTTAAATCAAGCAGTTAAATTAAAACAGTGCGGTTTTAAATTTAAAGACATCCAAAGCAAATTGAAATGGAACCATGACAGCAACGGGAGTCCCACTGGAGTGTCCTAGAGGACATTAGCATTTGTCGAGGGGCGTCGTGGACCGAAATAGCCGGGTGGCGCGTCACCAATGCGCTCCGTTTGCTTTATGGCCAGTTATTGCACGCCTTTAATTACTGCACAACGCCATTTTGAAGATTTGTGAAATGTCACTTTTGGCGCGCATCGTGCACTTGACAGATGACCAGGCGCAGGCATCCCACGTACAGCCAGCGACGATTATAGGCGGCGCGTGCAACGCCAATATTTATGGTGGTTTGGGATTGTATGTCTACGTCTTTTTTGTTTCAAACCAATAAACAAAAATCATCATTACCTTCACAATAAAATAATATAGGATAGACGGGTTTGTCCCAACCGCGCCAAAATAGAACATTTAACTATTGAGAACGAAACTCATATAGTACCTAGTCTAATTAGTTATGTGTGTGCTATTGTTGTGGCAACGGGTCAGATTACTGTGGTGTGCCATTAGTTATAATAAATGTATATCACTTTCCGATAAAGATGGCACGACTTTTGTAAAGATACATTTGAATATGCGCCTCCTACCACAGTTACTTAAAGGTAAAGGCAAAGGAATAAAAAGGATGTGTCATATTTTTCTGAGCTGTCAAATTTAGTACACGAGAGTTTATCAATCGTCACCAAGGATGAAAGCAATTGGGATAATCAGACTTGTTGTTGCGATTCGAACAAAGTGCACTTCATTTGCGTCAGGGTAACAAAGTGGTGCATGCTACATAGCCTGTATTAAACTTTTATTGCGCTGCCATTCTTTAGTCGGCAAGTGTGCGAACTGGCCATTAATTACGGCCAAAACCATTTAAAAGATTTATTATATTTATTCCGAAAATTTAAAAGAGCATGAAAATTCTGCGTTTGTTTTGTGACATGCGCGCGTCCGAACTAAATTTATGGCGCTTGGTGGGAATAAATAACTTTTTCTTTATAGTGCACAATGAGATTATTGGCAGACAGTATAGGATATCCGGCTTCGAAGAAAATGTAACAATGTCCAGCATCAACATGGTAATACATCAATGTCCAATTTACTTTATTTTACGAAACGTGGAATGTTTATTATAAAGCCTTAATACGAGTACCTACTAGCTTTCAACTATCGCACAACCTCCAGCGATTTCCGATTATGCAAATAAAAAGTAATGTGTTAAATTATGTGGCATTTTTTTTAAATATTAGTATTAGGATGATGACGCGGAAATATGTGTTAGTTGTTCTTCATTATTACAAAAATTTTTTTTTTTTCATATGTTTTGAAATATATGATGCGTGTTAATTAGGAATGCAATGTATGGAGTATAGGTACTAACTGTCTTTCTCGTTTTTTAGGGTTCCGTACCCAAAAGGTAAAACGGGACCCTATTACTAAGGCTCCGCTGTTTGTCTGTCTGTCTGTCCGTCTGTCACCAGGCTGTATCTCATGAACCGTGATAGCTAGAGACTTGAAATTTTCACAGATGATGTATTTCTGTTGCCGCTATAACAACAAAAACAGAATACAATAAATATTTAAGGGGGCTCCCATACAACAAACGTGATTTTTTGCCGTTTTTTTGCCGTTTTTATAGAAAATGGTACGGAACCCCTGGTGCGCGAGACCGACTCGCACTTGGCCGGTTTTTTTAACACGAAAGACATCCTACCTACTAATTTTATTTATAAATTAATGTCAAAATGTTCAACGTCATAGTCACGTACACTACAGCTAGCAGAGAAAATAATGACAAAAATACTCTACCTCATAATAACCTTACGTTTTATTATCGGATATAAAGGTACTTAGTCAGACTACAAAAGTGCTGTACAAGAGCACAAGAAGTGAGTGCGCACATCTGGCGGGATCGAGTTTAGGCCGATTCCCAGACAGTAAACAGTGAAAGGCCCTCGCCGCTGATCAGACCGCGGCTTTACATGTCCCATTCTTTAGTTTATGGTTCGCGAAATTCAGTTGCGTATTAATGCACCTATTAACTGATCAATAATTAATTTTAATTGTGACAAGTTGTATATACATTATAGGTAATGATTGTTTTACCTAATGAACTATATATTTACTTCGTATTTCCTGTGTTATATATCAGAGTTATATATTTATGAAAGGCATATTACAACTCAATGTTTAAACTACAAAACAAAATTAGTCGCAACGCTAAAATATTTTTATTTCGCTTGTTAAATCAATTACAACTTTGGTTTATTAAAAAATATGGTTTTGTAACTTTTCGTTAAGGGTGGATGCAGACGACTAAAATCAATTATTCAAAAGCCTTTAAAAATGTTTCTATTTAAATAAAAATTCAACTAGTAGAGTACGATTTCAAGAAAAATCTTTTTAGCTTGTTATTCCAATGAAATGTATGTGAGGCCGAAATTCGAACCATCTTTGGATATTTCTCTAGTTTAGTTGCTTTAACATTTAAACAGTAAAAAAAACTGCACTACACTAAAAAATACATCAATTATTGTCTGCAACAACAGTGGCGCGCTAAATATATCCTCCAAACTAACAAAATATAGCGGGGTCGGTGAACTCTACACTGTTACACTACTTTAAACATTGCTGTTATTGCAATATTATGTCGTGTTTTGAGTAACATATTGTTATAACTTACTTGAGCGGTCGCATGAGACCGATTAACAATTAAATTTATATTGCGTGTTACTTAGGACATGAATATGATTTATCTACTGTAAATGCGGAATTGGTTTGTGATGACTGTATTTTACAATTTTACTTCTTAAACAATACCCTAACGAAGCGTAGATGAATGCTAAATACGTACTATTTATTTATTTTTTAAAAAGAATTCAAAAGTACCAAAACCGGCCTTTAAAGAGTTCTTAGAAACGCTACAGGTCATCCAATTAAAACTTATCGTAATCGATTGGCGCATCGCGTTTCATTCGTGAGCAGCCGGCCTAATGGCGAAAGAATCGCGTGTAGACACCCCCCTTAAGCGCATCAGCTAATTTTAACAGCCTTGATTTGTCGCTTTGTGCACTCGATTTTATTTTTCCCCATGTTTACTCTCATTTATTCGTATAAGTACCTATCTTGGCTAGGGCTATCAGGCGAAACTTTAACCTGAGTTTTAAAAGCAGTCTTTAAAATTTGTGCTAGACTACATCCCAAATATCATGGTCAAGGGGTAAGGAATTTTAACATTTGTGTTACGGGGAACTAAAGTTTCTTTACCTCTAAAACTAATCCAACAGGTATTCGATCCTGGGTTTCGCGCTTAAATTTTTACGCGATTTCACAAATTACAGTTTACTGTCATTTTGTTTTAACAAACTTGTCACCTAATGCGGACGATCAAGTAACAAACAATGCTCGGTGTTTTGGCGCTACCGACTCAGTTTTAGATTTACGAGTATGTGGCGCCGGCAGCCTGTCTCATTTTAAATATCGTTTAATCTAGGGTTGTAATTGTTTTATATTAAGACTTAACAAATCTAATCTTATAATGTCTAAGGTCAAGTAACACTGGTTAGCACGTTCAGCCGTTCGGCTTAGTAATCAAGTGGTAACAACAGTGGCAACCCTACTCAGGGCTACGTGCAGTGCATTGCCCCGCACCGAAATAAATTGTCGCGACGAGTGTCATGCGTGGTGCGTACAACCGGTACCGATGTCGAGATAGGCGAAT
Source organism: Anania fuscalis (assembly GCA_950371115.1). Classification (NCBI taxonomy): domain Eukaryota; kingdom Metazoa; phylum Arthropoda; class Insecta; order Lepidoptera; family Crambidae; genus Anania; species Anania fuscalis. The sequence goes on from OX493333.1 coordinate 3,289,883, forward strand.
GGCGTCTGCCGTTCCCGCCAAAAGACCTGTCACTTTCGCTGGACCGACTCCACACATCGCTGCCTCTCACTCGCGCGGATCTTACCGTTTCATTTTCACGCATCGATGGACAGCGTTTTTCAGAAACACCCCGCCTACTTTCGTTAAACCCGAACTTTTCACGCGTCAACTTTTTGCGAAACATCTTCATTCACATCTCACATGTCGTTTCCGCGTTCGCTTGCGCGTGAGTCATGCGTTTTTTGTGACAAAGCGATTGACTGGTCCAAGGACCTGACTGCATGTTTGTTGTGCAAAGTTTTTTGAACCCTTTTGTACGGATGAAGTATTAATTAGGTATGTTTGTGTACTGTACCGAGATCGGGGCTACAAACTTACGTGACCCGACAATCAGACGAAGATAATTAATAAAGTTACAAAAGTTTAATAAAAGATTGAAGGTTTTAAAGCTTATGGAATCTAGTCTTACAGTTTATCAAAACAACATTACTAATAAATGTATAGCAGACCTATTAAATATGTACTATATATATCCTTTATAAATTGAGAATGTCAACAAAAAACTAAATAAAAAAAGTGCAGTAAGTTTTAAAACAGGTTGAGACGTTACTAAATACTAAGTATCAAATAACTAGATTAAGTAACAGGTATAAGCACTATTTATATTAGAAAGGTAGAACAAAAGTAGATTAATCATAAAACTAAACCGATCGCATATATTCAATCATTTTAAGGCACTGCTACATCTGACTGCTAGAAATTACTTTTTGTCATGTACATATATGTACATCAAAAACATGCAAACTATACAGGGTGTTGCGTAAATAGAGGACCACCTTGTACTCATATAAATTCCATTCGTAAACCACTTTACAATTTTGTTCTACGACTTTTTTCAAATTTGCATGAAATTATTTAATTACCATGCAATATTATTACCAAATGGCCGATTCTGTATATAAAAGCAAAAATTCATATTCTTAATAGTCATAGGACAAAAGTTGTTCATCGTGATGTATAGAATATGAGGATGCAAAGTGGTCTTTTATTTACGACACAACCTGTATATTTTCATACAAGCACCCACTGAAAATTTGCATCGTAACCTTCGTACTAGATTATGGCATTAGTGCCACTGAGTCAATTAAATTGACAAATTAAACCCGTCTTTTAATTAGCAGTCTCAATTTTTGTCCTATTATCAAGCTCAGTAAAGATAAATAGCATTGACGTGTGACATGCGCAGGAGCATCTAACCGGACGACTACCGCTTGTGAATCGTATGCGGCGAGCCTTAGTCGTCAACCGGATTAAACCAGTCAGCTATTTGATGAACCGTGTTGAATAGTGATAAGAAATAAAACTTAATTCTGGGTGCAAATTAATTTTAAAGTTTTATGTTTGTTGCTCTTTAGACTTTACGTGGTTTTCAATTGAATTCAGAAACCTTTCACGGCATAAGTAAAGTGAAGTAATATATAGTATGTTAATAGGTGTCTAGTGATATAAGAATACACCACCTTATGTTAGTACAATCAACAGCTTATCAACGTTATACAAAATGTAAAATTTCTTTACCCTAAAGAAAACAAAACACGTTCAACAGGTAGAGTTCGCTTTCAATTGAAAATATTTGAGTTTTTCCTCCGCAAAACCTTATAATGTTGATGTACTCAAATTAACGCATACTTAACGTGTGACTAAGCGATTCCATGATCCAGGGATCTTTACGGTTAAGACAAACTCATGTCTCATACGAGTACACAAAGTCTTTACTTACACTGCGCCTGAGTCACGCGGCTAAATCCACTAAAGGCCATTCTGCGTTTTACTTTTGTATTGCTCATAGAAAAAGTTTCCCATTCCCAGCCTTCTTAAGCACTTAATATGTATAATTATTGTTATAACTTATGTACGAAGTATATTTTGTATATACCTAAACCAAAAAAAGGCTTTTATGTTTCAAAACATATGAGCAAGGAAAATTATCGACAAGAATCATTTATCGAACTTTTTACTCGTGTGCAAAAAAACTGTGACTACTTTTTAGGGTTCCGTACCCAAAGGGTAAGCCGGACCCTTTTACTGAGGCTCCGCTGTCAGTCTGTCTGTCTGTTCCTCTGTCACCAGGTTGAAATTTTCACAGATGATGTATTTTTGTTGCCGCTATTACAACAAATACTAAACAACAGAATACAATAAATATTTAAGGGGCTCCCATACAACAAACGTGTTTTTTTGCTTTTTTATAGATAATGGTACGGAACCCTTCGTGCGCGAGTCCGACTCGCACTTAGCCAATTTTTTTGGTATGGGCGAGTTGAAAGGAAATCACAATTTCATACAAAATGTAAGTAAAACAAACAAGGGTATCTGATGATTTCTTCAAAGCTTTATAAACGTGCAACAATCAGAGCCATCTAGCGCCTTTGTGCGTCACTCTTAACGAACGGGGGGCTATTCTGCAATCTGCACGCGCTGTAGCGATCATTACTCATTAATAGACTGCAACATGCATTCTTTGCGAAGCAGCGTGCATGAAAGATTGATGGTTCTTGCGAACGCTTTGTGTGATGGATAAAATGAATTCTTTATACATTTTACCCCTTTTTCCATCACCTCTGAGAAGGCTTATGTTAAGTCACGTGATTTACAGGTGAAAACCTGGAGCTGGAAGATCTCAACCTATCTTAATATGAGTTAGGATAAAATCCTATCGAAGAATCCTCTACTTCGACGCACATTGTATATTCTTTACCTAATTTAGTCTAGGAATTCTGGGATTCTTCTGACCAATTTTTATTACTTGTTGTTCACTCAATTGTTTGTATTAGTTGACTATTGCATGTATTACCTTTTTAACTGCAGACCATAACGAATATTGTCCAAAATAGGCCAATTGCAATCGCAAAATAAGTTTTTTAAGCGATACAAATACAAACCCATTGCACACAAAAATAGCAATTTCACGTATGTGAAATTGACATGTCAACCTGGCATGTCAACAAAGGTCACCGCACCGCACCCTTAAGGTCCACAAAAAGTAACTCACCTGAGTATCTTAAAATACCAACCTGTTATGCCTTCCTCCGGACTCGAACCAAGTAACCTCTAAGCTTAACAAAACCGGTATAACCACAAAGTTCACGCGTTGTCTGAGTCACCGAACTAAATTATCCTGGGGGGCTATTCTGTGCGCGAGCGACTGACACTATTCGTCATTAGGATGATGGCCATTCCTTGAGAGGGAATGCTGGGGAGATTTATCGTCTAGAGTTATGGGCCTGGATAGTAATTTGTATGACTAAACTGACTTTTATCTGAATAATAAGTGCGCCAGATTACACAGCAATTGTTATGGTCTTCAAATAAGGAATTAACATCTTTGTGTCCTGGAGTCGAACCTGAGACCGTTTGCATTTAAATCGAACTTCTTCCAATTGAGTTGTAATAGAAAAAAAAATTATTTTTTAATTAAAATGATTTTTATTTGATTGTATTTATGCCTATAATAATATGCCTGATTTTTTCGTAGTTAATGGCTTCAACATTACAAAAACAATTTTGCTAATCGAGAACTAGAGCGCAAATAAAAACTTTATTTAGGTCAGATGTTGTTTTTTTTTATTATTAAAACTCGTATGTTATAAAGTAGATATAGGAATGAGTGATTAATATATAATTTGCTTATTGTTATTAAGGTTTATAAATTAAATATTTAAATTCCTAAAACTATCTAACGTTCTAATACTAGGAAAAACCTATTGATTATTTTTTTGATACAGCTGATAATAATGAACTTCGAAAAACAAAGTGTTTTACCTACTGTGCGCGAGCGCACGTCCCGCTGCGGTTTGTCTGACATAATTGTATTAGAGATGCGGAGGAAACCGATAAAACCCTTCAATTTGGTAAACATTGCCAGGAGTGGTCAAATTTTCGCCGGTAGCGTCTAGGAAAAACCATCATTATCTTATAGTCTAGTAGTTCGCGTTTCGGACTACCAAACCAAGCGGTTACTGGTTCGAATCCCGAAAGAAGCAAAATTTTATATATTATTATGTACTGAGGTATGTTTATCGGATGAAAGGGTTTTCTTATTGAGACCGCGTCTCGGCAATCGAAGTGTAGGACGCCCCCCAGTTTGAGAAATCGACGACTTAGGAAAATGGCTGAATGAAAAAAGCGAGAGAACGTGAACTGCTCTTTGGCGCTCTTTAGGAGAGGCTCCAGCGTAGACTGAAATGGGGATGAAATTTTTCAGTTAAATAGTAGCATTATACAATTTTGCTTACTTTAGACCTAGATAATTGGTATTATTGTTGAAATAAATTATTTGATTGAGTTATTGTTTGGTTCACTCTTGACCGTTTTTTTACCAACGGCAAGATGACGGTCGTTGATGCCCGAATTTACATAATAAGCGTGATATGCGTTTTGGTAAAAAATAATGATCTTCGATGATGGATTTCGGTTTGAGGTTGATATTGAATTGTGATTTGGATGCTTTAAAAATTATAATGACGGTTCGATACATATTTACAGCAATTATTGGTAAAGTTGGGGAAAAAAGATTTTGCAATCAAACATTGAAACTCGCCTTAGGATACCTAACCAAAATCATATTTATTTTGTCCATTCTAAGATAACTAGTAAATATCTGTTATGGTCTGTGTTTTAAACAAATCAGTTTACGTAAGTTTTTAAGCGCTCTGGTCTGGTACCTATCTCATTTCATCACTGCCACAGACGCCACAGCGCTAAAATTGCCGTAAAAATATGATGTTCTGATTATTTGGCCCTAAATAATATGCGGCATGCTTAAAATTAAAATTAACGTACAAATACACTTAACAATAAAATTATGCGGGAAAATGAATAGGTACATGGCACACAATAGACATTTAAATTTAGTTTTTTTTTAGATGTAAATTTCAGAGCTGAAAATCTTCTTTCCAATAGATTGCAGTAGGTAGTAGTAGAATGATGATACAACAGTTATACCTAAGTATAAGTAACGCAGTGTATCCCGGGCTGCGCGGACGCAGGCTTCGCAGGAAGGGGCGTGCCCGCCGAACCAGTTCGAGGCGCCTGCAGGATGCGCTGTAGGGCTGCCATCAATATATTTAATTCATTTGTTCAATCGTTTAAATTATAATTTTGCAATCGTTTTGAAAATGCATCAAGATATTTCGGTGGTAATATATTAATAAATGTAATATTCGTTAGTTCAACAGTCGGAATTATTAACTCTTCGTCTTCGTCTTCTTGGTTCCGTACCCAAAGCGTAAAACGGGAGCCTATTACTAAGGCTCCACTGTCCGTCTGTCTGTCTGTCAGTCCGTCTGTCTGTCCGTCTGTCACCAGTATACAGACTGCTGTATCTCATGAACCGTGATAGTTAGAGACTTGAAATTTTCACAGATGATGTATTTCTGTTGCCGCTACACCAACAAATACTAAAAAACAGAATACAATAAATATCTAAGGGGGCTCCCATACAACAAACGTGTTTTCTTTGCCGTTTTCATAGATAATTGTATGGAACCCTTCGTGCGCGAGTCCGACTCGCAATTGGCCGGTTTTTATTTGTGCTCATCAGTTGGCACTTATTGATATTCGAAACATATTGATATTCGGAATAATAAAAGCTTGAGTTATTAGATTGACAAAAATAGTCAATATCTGAATATTTGTGTCCACTGTCTTACGAATATTTATTATACTTAATCTTTGTGTTTTTATGATTAAACTTCTATTTCGTTATATAGGATGATAATGACAGGTTTCCTCTAAAACATTCGGACTACAAATAATAAAAGAACACTTGGATTAATTAATATTACTTCACGACAACCCTAGGCCGCGGCCGGCGGCACCCTACTGCCTCACATCGCAACTGATTTCAGCCGCCATTACCCCAGCTGGTTCTGCGTTTGACCGCCTTCGAGATGTACCATGGATTATGTTAATCTATATCTCTATGGGATCAGATAAAGTTATGTTGTTAGCTTTATTATAGTCTTTAGAATGTTAGATGATTAAACGAACCTGTGCGTCAAGTAGGTAATAGTTTACTTAATTATAATTACCATTAGACAAAAACTCAAAAATATTTTTCGAATATATTACTAACCGTTCAGACTTATGTTTAGAAAATTTACTCAAGAATAGCAAGATACATGGTTTGCTAAAACTTCAACATGTGTTTATTTGATCACTATTAAACTAAATGTAAGATCAACCGAAATTAAAATGTATTTACCCTGTTACTCTACAAGTTATGACACATTTAGGTACATGCGCGATTTATCGCATATTTTTTGTCAAAATAATATATGAACTTTTATCGAAAACGCGAGCATAACCGTGACGTCGCCGGCACGGAAATTAATGCTCACTGTTTCAATTAAAGTTCAAGATGGCGGCTATGTTATCATATTATGAAAGTAAAGAGGCGATAAATCGCTATATCATATCGTATCATATCGTGTTTTGTTGCTCGTGCTAGAGGGGCTGGATCTTTATATAACATACCATGTTCAATTTCCTTAACGAAGACCCGATTTACGAGTGCCAAGGAGATTTGACTCTAAAGTGTTTGATTCCCGGTCCAAATCAATTCAGAAAACGAAGTAATAAATTTGATCTGTGTGTGTTAAAAGACATCCCATGTAACATTGTCTGGTACCACAAGGATATTCACTCCTAACTGCCATAATCCCATAGTAAAGAAATCTTATGGTACGATTGGAGATTATCTTACGCGTATTTTCTTATTCCCGATGATAGCAGGATATCAATTAATTCCCGCGTCAAGCTGCCGGCTATAAACCGAATATCCCACGTCAACCACTACGCCACCACTTTCCCTGCACGTGCAAGTCGAATAAATCTGTCTGTCTGTCTGTGGCAGCTTCCCACATGTGTCACGGCCATAATCCTTGCATCATTACTGAGAATTACAAAAAGAAGCCCTTCAGTTTTAATTATAACCTTCAGTACATTGAAACTGTCTATTATTTCATGCTATGATGGTGTCATGGGATATATTTTCACTGTGCCTCTAAAAATACGTGTGCGTTTACGAACTATGTTTTTTCGAAGTACATTGTTTTAAAAAAAATAAGTACTTATATTGGCCTTTTCATCTCATTTTTCACGGTCCTGTAACCTGTGCCAATCATTCCCGATGTAATCCACTCGCAAAATATTGTCGGACCTGGCTGATGATGGTCACTGTTCTTGGCCACAATCTACCCCAAACTACGAGTAATTTAATTTAAAAATAAAATAAAACTTAAGAACTGGTTAAATAAACTTATAAACTCTAACGAAATTGAAGGGCAAAGGCATAGATGTTAAACAGCTGACTGACTCCCCAATATAATAATTAACATTTCAAAGTTGGAACTTAAAAGAAGAATACCTGTCCTCGCCAGCCAGTGCAGGGGGCATCGCATTCCCATAGCGTCGTGCGTCAAACGCCATTACTCAAAAAAGGGTTAAAAGAAAAAATAAGTAAGTGCGAACCACCCGCGCTGTGAGGGTTTCGTACTAATAAACTTAATTGATATCATCTCATGTTTTCCTTCGGTTTTCTTAACTTTCTATGTGAGATAGGGCAATGTGAATAGTAATAATAAGTCATTAACTAGAGTTGTGCATAAATATTAATGAATAATGCATTCGATAACAGGATACTTCAAGTGTCAATTTCCTATAATTGGGACGAAACTTTTGAAGTTTTTCACACTGTTAGAGTGGACAGCTAGTCTCAATGTTTATTTTAAACACTGTTGGACGGTAATGCAAGTACTTACTGTTTTAGTAAAAACAATAAAGAATGCTTTTTTACAAACGTTTTCCATAGAAAACCAACAATCTAAAGCTGCCTCCAGAAGTCCTGTGCCGTTTTTGGCTTCACCTATCTTGATATGGAACTCTGAAAAGGGTTGAATAAAAAAGGTTTAATTCGGAATGACACCGCACATGTGAAGGCATCCGTTCAGGAATAAGATTTAACCCGTACACTCGTCATTAACTCCAGCCAAGTTGGATCGCTTCCTCTCGCGTTATTTTATCTGTGGATTATTACAGATGTCGTTCGGTTATAAATCTTTGGCGGGAAGTTCATGCTTTGATGTGCAAGTTTTAAGTGACGTTCTTTATTTTATTAGCGAATCTCGGATGTCACGGACATAATTTTGACTTTTTTGTTTTTCTCTCCTATTCATTTTCTAGTTTCTTAAACACTTTTTTAGGGTCGCGTAGAAAACCAGACCTCATAGTTTCTTCTTGGCCGACCGTCTGTATCGGTGTGCCTAAGTTTGTAAAAAAAAACCCAACTAACATTTCCGTCCCATTAACTTAATAAAATAATACTACCCTGTACTGCGGGTATTCTGATACGCATTTGGCTGCTTTTAAGCATACTTTCTGTAACTTATTGAGAAGGTAGTTCATTTAAAAATGTATTTAGAAAAGTTAGTAACGTTATAGGTCTGACATGTATCACCGTTATTTTGAATTTGAAATCTTTTGATTTGAGAGACTCTAGACTATAAAAAAATTACTACATATTTAAAATTTACTAAAGCAACAATAATTATAATGTTTCTAAAAATAGGTATTATACTTTATCATTCCTGAATTAAATAAAAAATCTATTTTTTGACGATTTTTATTTAGGGTTTCGTACCCAAAGGGTAAAACGGGAGCCTATTACTAAAGCTCCACTGTCCGTCCGTCTGTCTGTCTGTCTGTCCGTCTGTCACCAGGCTGTATCGCATGAACCGTGATAGTTAGACAGTTGAAATTTTCACAGATGATGTTTTTCTGTTGCCGCTATACCAAAAAATAATAAAACCCGAATAAATTAAATATTTAAATGGGCTACCATACGACAAACGTGTTTTTTTGCCGTTTTTATCACAATGCCGTTTTTACAATTATAGAAGAGAGAAAGCATTGTCAAATCTGTAACAGAACATAAAAGCCAATTTAGTTTACTTTTACTTTGTTCATTCGATTATTATATTCAAAGGCTAAAAATACTCTTTAATATCAGCCAGCAGCCTCGTTTAGTGGTGTGGTGTCACGATTCGGCTGATGTAGATAAGTGGCGATCGTGCTCGATATCCTATCGACACGGCCCATCTCTAAGTTATCGATATACTCACTAGCTGAGCCGCGATCGGGTTATGATAAATGGTGCACTGTTTTTGGGTTCCGTCGAGGTATTTTAAGACTAGAATCTGGATTGATAGGTAGTGCTTTCCCAAAATAGAGATTAAATTAGATTTTATTGTCTGTTACGTGTTTTATTTTTCGTTTTTAGCGGTTACCGTTGCCACGTAATATTTATACATAATATTACTGTGCCGCCGCCGTAATGCCGTCTTAATAATGCATATTTCTGTAACATAAACTGTAACTTTTATTTGTGGTTTGCAATAAAGAGTTTCCATCTATCTTGTTAAAAAATATTATAAGTGTGTCAAAAAAAGGTATTTCCTATTTTAGCCAAAGCATAGAATCATCCCCTAAAAGAAAGCTAACTTATTAATTACTTAAGATCAATTTTTGTTTGTTTTATGTTTAATCTGGAACCCTGGCCCCAAAAGGGACTCCCACTTGACACTTTCTACGGCCAAATACGTTAACAGTCTAACATGACGAATGAAGGCACTCGTTTTTCCCATAAAAAATAATCTTTGTTTAACTTCTTAATCTTTATTAAGCTTAACGACCTCTTGTGATTGATTTGAGAACTACTTACGTACAGTCAGCATCAAAAGTTACAAAACGATTACTCGCCCTAATAAAGGAAAAATAGGAATCGCTTTTTGTTGACATAATTGTTAAATTTTGAATATTAATTGGATATTAATTATAAAGATGTCTGTAAAGATGTCTGTTAAATATTTTAAAAAATACTAGAATTATGAATCTGCTACTATCACATTGGGATTTTCCTGTAAATACGATTTCAAATAAAAAAAATCTTATAGTTTGCTGATTTTCATGGCTTTTCTATTCTATTTATGAAATAACATTTTTGCAGACGTTTTACTTGATTAGATCACTTGACTTTTTTTACTTAATAAATAAGTTTTATGAGTTTTACGATCGTTCATTCTTCTTCCAATAATTATTTAGGAGTGATCATCTTTTTTTCTGTCTATACTTTAATGTGGCAGTCTATACAGTCATTATATTAACGAATAAAACTCAAAGACGTAATTATGAAATCATAATTGTTCTCGATTAACAGGTTGGATTATGTACTACTTAGTAAAACCTTTTGGCAGGAATTCAAAAAAAGAAAGTAACAGTAACGCCTGAGGACATGACTAAAATGATATAAATGTCAATGTCAGTTATTATAATGTCATGGCATGTGTCAATATCATGTTTCATTCAGAAAATGATATAACAATGATTTTAAACGCTAATCGTAGTACCTACTTAAATTGTTTTGTGAAGTAAGTTATGATCAAGGGTACTTAGGTACTTTCAATAAACATCTATGACAGAACTTTAAAACCATACTTATACATCATCTGTAAAAAAATATCTGCCTATTTAAAGGAAAATAACGATACTAAAAACAGTTAAATTTTTAATAAACTTTCGCAATTTGGTAAAGTTGTTTTGTAATCAAATAAAATATAATCATTGAAACTAATTAAGTACAGGCAAATACGTTCCCAATTACTAAGCTACTTTAATGTATTAGAACAATATAGTCATTGACCTCAAACGATCAAGTTACTTAATTTCAAAATACTTGTAACTTTAGTTGAAATAGCAGGTAGCTAATGCGTAACGCGTATCAATAATCATAGTACGTAACTACGTAATTTGACAAGTAACAGAACGTTTTAAGACCACTGTGAAAGCCCTTCGGTGCAACCCGATATTCGGCTGTCAAAATGTCGGCCGACCGCAGGCTCCCATCACTTACAGCTAGGGACGTGCTTCGACTTGACGGTTTGTCGAAACCGGCTTTTGAATTCAGACGATAAGTGATGTAAAATTTTCTCAACGCTAGTCCACGTAATGGTTCAGATGTGCATCGGCTGCTTCTTAACCCTGCTAGTGCTACTAAGATGCAAAGAAGATGTTATATTGAGTCCGTAGAACCACCTCTACCAAGAGATGTTTCGTTCCTCTAGCCATATAACTGCTTAAGCTGCTGGCATTGGTAAAAATAGCCGAAGTCATAGGAAAAAAGGTAGAGAGGGGGTAGAGGTCTATGTCCCGCATTAGAAAGACGTAGACTGACTATGATAATAAATAAGACGTGTTCTATATGCAGGTCTGACCGCGACCGTAGACGAAGCCTTTCTCTATGCCGTGTGGTGATATTTAACAACAGTTAAGAGTTTATTCTACCATCCATCTTTTCATTCAGTTGCATTTAAAGATTTTCTTAAATCTTCGATCAGTTACGTGAAAATAATAAAACTCCACATGTTTTTTAAATCGCAAACTTAGAGCCTATCGAAATATTATTCTCTTCCCTAGTCGAAGGATGTGTCTTTTACTGCCTTACGAATACTAATTCCATAACGACTGGCCAAATCGCATGTGTGCAAAATCGTGATACATCAACGTAAAACAGCTTTAATGACTTCAGAATTAATGCTCTTTATAAAAGAGAGAAGAAAATTGTTTTGATCAATCCTTTTAATTTAACGGCTAAAGGATACCAAGATTTAGGAGTCTTGCTACAATGTTCAAAAAGATGAATTAGTAGTGATCATGACACCTTATTTAGATGTAGAGCAATTAAAAAAATACATTATTATACCATGTTGAATAGTATTTCTTATTTGATTTCTTCTGACTGACAATCCCGACTGTAGAGGTAATAACTTAGTTGCATCCTATTCTGATCAAATAACTGACAATCCCGACTGTACTTAATTGATTGATCCACGTCGGATCAAATAGGTGGATATAACTTAGGGTCTGGAAACCAAGTCAGAAGTGTGATGCTCTTTGTTTAACGAACATTCTAATCAGAAACTCGTTTATATTTACTGTGCGATGTTTAAACTTAAGTTAACATGTTTAATTATAAGGGCACGCCCTTGGGTTTAATTAACGTTTGTCTATTTTATTAATTTTTTTGTTAAAAATAGCAGGGCCAAATCTATTAATTGTTTATTGGGTACTTATGATGTTTTCATAAATGTTTGCTCGAGTATTATTATAGATGTATTAAATGTAAATTTATTCGAAATCGTAAACAAACATCCATTTGCATTTCCTTTCAGGCGGGAAAAGAAAATGACGCATTTGCTTGCGTTTTTGCGACTTTTGCGTTGCGCTTGCGTCGAAAGTGTATCATTAGAAACTGACTCAATAATTTGAATTCAATGATCTTGATACAGTCTTACTTTATTATGTATTAATGTTGCATTAAGGTTTTCATTTAAAAGATACATAATATATATAAGGCTTACGTCCAACAGTGGACTGCATTAGGCTGACATGCTGATAATGATAAAACAAAAGATATACCTACCTTCCTTATTAGGGTCTCTACAATCTTAATAATCCACACTTATGTGCACTTTTGTAAAAATTGACAGAGTACAAAATAAAATTGTCAAGTCTCAATATTTCAGTTTACATAATAAAATGTGCAATGGCGATGGTATTATCAAAAAAGTCCCGCTTCGGTACCACGGCCCGACAGTTTATATAAATTATTATTCCTCAGCCTGCGAGTGCCGAATCGCGCGCCGCACGCCACCAAGTGACTTAACACGCTACAACCTAGCGATTTACTTGCGACATTCAAATGATTTACTACGCCACTACTATCCTAACTTCTACAAGCGCAATGTAGTGTTTATGACGCCCACTGAATACATAAAATATTAACAACGCCTTTGTATCTTTTCCAGATACGACAGCGCCGTACGTGCTCTACAAAGATGGCGTCGAACGAGCCCCTCCTGGAACGCAGTGGGGAGGTGGAGTCTTGGACGGAGGTTACCAACCGATGCAACACCAGAGCCCTGGGGGGCCATCGCCACAGCCCGAGCCACAGCTCGCCTCACCGGCCCCCTCACCGTACCCGCCAGCACCACCGCCTCCGGACCCCGTTGGGGCCGCAGAGGACGCCGCACAACAACTTGCCCAGCAACAGGCACAACAACAAGCCCAGCAACAACAACAGCAGCAGCAACAAACGTCTCCAGAGCATATGCAAGTTGAGCAACAGCTGCAGAGCCAGCCGCAGCCGACTCAGGACCATCTCGACAGAACGCCCTGCTTCGTCCCCCAACCAGATCTACAGCAGCAATACGCGACGCCGTACTTCAAAGAAACGAGGCCGACCAGCCACATGCTGGGGACCGGTGGATTTCCCTTACACTACCTAAAACAAAACGGCGGAGTACTCTCCCTCGAAGGCCCACTCGATCAATACGCAGCACCAGAGTTACGCCACTTACCAGACATAGTTCAACCTGAACCGCCCAAGCCGCGAAAGCACAACCCAAATTCCGAGCTGCGGTTGTTTAAATGTTTGACATGTGGGAAAGACTTCAAGCAGAAGTCGACTTTGCTGCAGCACGAGCGCATCCACACCGACTCAAGACCTTACGGGTGCCCCGAGTGCGGCAAGCGGTTCCGGCAGCAGTCCCATCTCACGCAGCATCTCCGCATCCACGCGAACGAGAAGCCTTACGCGTGCGTGTACTGCCCGCGCTCGTTCCGGCAGCGCGCCATCCTCAACCAGCACCTGCGAATCCATTCCGGTGAGAAGCCATATACGTGCGGCGAGTGCGGCAAACATTTCCGCCAGAAGGCCATCCTGAACCAGCACGTCCGCACACACCAAGGCGAGCGCAATTCACACATATATGCCCCTCCCCGCTCCCCGCGCGCGCCGCCTGCACTGACCCGTGTCACTGCAGGCGACGCCTGCGATCCCCGCCGCTCCCTGCACGTTCGATTCGGTCTCGCATCCATTGGCCTTCCTATCAAACAAATTCTCGGTCCCCTCGTCGCCCGCATAAGGGCGCTCGCGAGACGCGGAACCGATCGCCGGACGATCCCGTAACCGTCCTCAGTTCGATTAACCCACTCGTCGGTTATCCTGACTCGGACGAGCCCTACATGTGACTCATCAACTTATTCTCTCTTTACAGATGTATCGCCGCATCTAATATTTAAGAACGGGACGACGCCCACCCTGTGGCCTCAAGACGTGCCCTTTCCCGATGAGAACAAGGAGGAGATCCAGTCGGCCTTCGGCGACACGGACCAGAATGGAGAGCAACGCGGATCCTGCTTCTCGCCGGGCGACACCGCCCAATATCCCGCCTACTTCAAAGACACCAAAGGCTTAAATCACACAGTTTTCGGCTCCAGTCTTTCCCTGCAATACTTGAAAGGTGGCAAACTGCCAGACGTTCTCGGCGGCCGCGCCATGCCCCTATACGTCCGCTGTCCCATTTGCCAAAAGGAATTCAAGCAAAAATCGACGCTTCTGCAACACGGCTGCATCCACATAGAGTCGCGGCCGTACCCGTGCCCCGAGTGTGGAAAGCGATTCCGGCAGCAGTCGCATCTGACGCAGCACCTTCGCATCCACACGAACGAGAAACCTTACGGGTGCGTGTACTGCCCTCGCTTCTTCCGCCAGCGGACGATCCTCAACCAGCATCTCCGCATCCACACCGGAGAAAAGCCGTACAAGTGTACGCAATGCGGGAAAGATTTCAGGCAGAAGGCGATTCTAGACCAGCACACGCGGACGCATCAAGGCGACCGGCCGTTCTGCTGCCCGATGCCGAACTGCCGGCGGCGGTTCGCGACCGAGCCCGAGGTGAAGAAGCACATCGATAACCATATGAACCCGCACGCGGCTAAGGCGCGGCGCGCGGACGCCGCGAAGACTCCCCGGCCGCTGCCGCCGGCGGCCGCGGTAGTGAAGCCCGAGCTGTACTTCCCGCAGTGCTACGCGCCGCCGTTCCAGCAGTTCCCGGCGAGCGCGCCGGAATTCAAGCCGGCCGTGGGCCCGGGCGCGCCCGTGGCGTGCCTGCCGGCGCAGTGACCCGCGCCGCCACCGCGGTGGCACCCAGCTCCCTCGCACGCGCCCGCGCACCACGACCTCTACGCCGCCGACCGCCTCTACAACTAAGCGGCGCCGCGGCGCGGCAGAGCCCTAGGCCCGGGCCGGCGCGGCCTTATACCAGTATACGACTCGCCCTGCGAGCTTGCAATACCTTTAATCGACTAACCAATCGGATCGCTGTAAAACAAGCTTCGATCTGTAAATAACGATGTTGTTTATAATCTATCGAAAGTCTGTCGCGATGTACAGTTTAAAAAAGTTCTTCACGAATAGTGTTACCGTTAAAAGCGAGTAAAGATAGCGTTTTTTGCCCCGTAATATTAAGTTACCAAGTAAGAATTAGGTTTCTCGATACTTCTCGTACGGTCGAAATTTTCATTAAATTCTAAGCAGATTGAACCAGAGATTAGAATTTAAAACTCTACGTTGAAATCTAAAATTAAGAATTGATCTTTTACCACATAACAATATTTCGCGATGAATGTCTGCGGCGCTGTTGCGCTGTTTGTAATAAATATACATATTTTGTAGATAAATTAAGTTAATTTTATTTACGAGTATTAAGGAATATAATCTGGCAATTACGGGGAGAGGTAGACGAATTTCAAGATGCTCAAAAATTAAATATCTTTAAAAGTATTGGTAAAGAATTTACACGGTAACTTTAGGTCCAAAATTAGTAAATTTTCGGCGGAGTGTCTCTGAACATCGATGAAAACATAATGAATAATTAAACCAAAAACGTAGGTTACCTTTCGCCATCGAATACATATTTTGTTTGTTAGTATTACAGAGGTTCAGTTACTTGACTAACCGAGAGTTAACACAGTAGGTGCCAAATAGTCGTAGTTTTTGAATGTTTTCTACCAGTTTCTATTATAGTTGGCCTAGTTTAGGTTGTTACCAGTTTTTCAACGATGTGACAATTGAGATGCATAAGAGGAAAGGGTCAGACTGAGAAAGGACTGTGATAGTTAGGTAGGTTAGGTATTCGCTCACTTAGCGTTAAAACTTCGTGTACGATTGAAATGTGATTGAAAATCCCTTTTGGACTCGAGTGAATGTTTTGAAATAGTTTCATTTGTCGTTTGTGTAGTCGCTTCATTTGTAAGTAACCTCGAAATTGCCAAACGCTCGCGTAAAATGACGTTTTATGTTACTAAATTATTGAAATTTCGCATTTTATTTTTAAGGTGGCTCAACGCCGGTTCATTGCCTTCCTTCTTGACTGATTTAATAAAGTAATTTTGAGAGTGAGATTAGTGAAATTTACCAATTAGGTAACGTGTGTGATGTCGCTAAGTGCTTTGTCGTAGTTTGATCCAGGGACGGGAATATGCCAGAGTAATCTTATTTCTAATTTAGCTTAGACTATCTTCGAATTACCAAGCAATTCGACCATTCATCGCGAAATACCTTAGGATTTAGGGAAATAAAGATATATATGAATTTTTTGGCGCGTTGGGGTGGTCTCGGTGTTGGTGGAGCGTCCTAAGTTGTTTCTCGTCCAAGATATGAATAGAATTAGAAAAACATAGGACGGCATTGTGTATGGGGTCGGTGTATGAAATACGTGGCCTCTCTCGAAGGTATACTAATCACACGAGCAGTCGGGTGGACTATAAACTTGCAAGCCTCGCAGAGGGCACCCCAACGCACTGTTTAACGTTTTTATCATCTCTGTTTGTATGTATAGACGACATAAAGCTTATTTTACGACATTATTGTGATGGTTTCGTTTTCCTACCGCATAATAAGGACTGTTACTATGTATGTATTAACAAATAGATGTAATAGTATATGAATTTGTGGGAGTCACATTACACTTTGATACGATTAATTTATCACTTCTCAAAGTGAATGCAATTTGATTTAGCGGTTTACGTGCGTCAAGTAAATTATCTCATTGGACAGTTATGAAAATTGTTAACGGGACAGAGTTGATGCGTGAGTGGATAAAGCAAACAAAGTATGGGATTCGGAAATCTTGACACCAGTCAATACCTCTCACTCACATAGTATACCGAGCGAGGGAGAGGTGAGAACAGCTTCCAATCCCTGTCACGAAACTCAGAGCCAGCAACTTCGACCCGCCTTCCGAGTCGCGCAAGCGAGTTCAGTTTACTATTTGAGTTTCCTATCAAACTTTTGGAGGTTTGCAAACGAAAAAACACCATTCGGAGAAATTCTAAAGTTATCTTCCGTGACTAATGTGTCCACACGTTCAGTGTGACCCTCCCGGCGCGCGCGCCGCCCGCCCCGGCCGTAATATACAAGTTTCAGTTCCCGTTATATATTTTATAAACTGCCCTACAATAAACAGCCTTATACAATAATAGTTAATAAGTATTTTTATACAGACACAGTACAAGAGGGCGCGGGCGGCGCCGCGCTATAGTATAAAGTTTGAATACAAACACAATATAGTGCCATTGCCGTGAAATAACCTCAGATTTATACTTATTAGATTTTTATACCGATACAAATGGATTTAATTTTTAAATATAAACAAAGGTGATTAAGTATACAGAGATTACAGATGATATTTTATACATTTATTACAAACAATATTATTAAAACATATGTGAAATAGTCTTAAAGTTAGTCGTACCGTCGCAACGTGCTAAGTACCTAAGTATCTTGGAAACAGGTTTTATAAGTTACAAAAGTCGTAGGGAATTGATTCATATCGATTTTCTACAACTTACCACATATTTTTAAATAGGTAGAGTATGATTTGACCGGAAAACTTCATAAAGGTATGTACACAATATGAAGGATCTAGAGTATTTGGAACTAAGATGGCACCACTTGCAAAATTTATAAAATGCCCTAAAAAAAATATCCGACTTAAATCATGCCAGTTTTACACAGAACGTGGTGCCACAAATTGTTTTTCTGATCAAATCATAATATTTTTATTGATTACTTGAAGTTCATTTTCAGCGTGGTTATTGTAAATACATATCATCAGGAACTACTGGGCAGTGTTGCAACGTTAAATTAAGCATCCTTGTTACTCTGGTGAATGTCAATGTAAGACATGTATCGTGGGAGCTGCATTGGACATTTAGGGCGCGCTTACACTTAGTCGGGTCGCAGCGCATCGCTACGCATTGCAAATTACGAAAAGCCTCGAAACTATTGTGTTATTCAATGTGATGCGTTGCCTCTTGAATAAATCTAAGCGAGCCTTTAGGGACGGTTTCAACAATTACTGATATTTTTCTTGGCAAAGTTAGTATAAAAAATAACCAGTTCACGACTTATCAGCAAATGATGAGCCGACCCCTAATTATGTGTCAAATTATTCAAATTAATGTCTTGTCTTTCTATCTTGCCAGTCAATACGTAGAATTTTAAATGTGCAATCAGTGGCTACCCCAGCTTATATAGTATTTCGGAATAGAATTTAAGTCAAAATCAAAGTAAACGTTAGGAATGTTCTGTTTAAATTGCTCACCCTTTTGTTAAGTTTTGCTCAAATATCCATGTATGTGTATTACATTTAATGTTACTCAATTAGTTTAACTTACGTGAGTTTCTGTAAAATAATAGGTTTTTATAGAGCACGGTTTTGCTTTTCTTATGAGAGTATGTTACTTTATTATTGATGTCTTCTGTGCCAATACTGGTCAGATTGCCGCTTATGTAACACTCCCCTTATAATAAAGTTTCACAAAAGATAATTATAACGTCACTAACCATTAAAAATTATTTGGCATAATTAAAAACATAAAAAGGAACTTTTTAACAAACCTAATTGTCCAAATTGCCGAAATATTGCCTAATGACTATTTAAATTATGTAAAAGATTATTATACGACTGTGTCAAGATTCAGCACTTTACCTTAAGTTTATAAATGTGACATCAACAAAACTTTAACAAAGTATTCTAAGTCAAGAGCAGTCTAATCTGCCAAGGCTAATAAGATGTGAATTGTAAAATTCTGGCCATTTTGTTTAGTGTCGTTATGATTTTTTTAAATGCGCTACGATTGCCATCATTAATAGCTTGCCGTCCAATTTTGAATAAATCAAGATACTCAACGCCAAGTAAAAGTACCGGATTTCTTTTCACAGAGAGTATATAGGTTTTAATCATGTTCCTAGCTTTTACTATTGTGTATTTTATTTGTACTTTCGTTGATATTTAAGTAAACTTTCTGTAATATAGCTGCATTAAGTCCTCGTTACCGAAAGATTTTGTGGACTAGGAAAAAGTCAGTTTTGATTAGATAGTACATAGAAACGGTTGGGTCTTCACCTATAACCTTCTTTAAAATATACCAAGATTTCTTGAACGTTGAATGAATTGTTCTCTATTGAATCTCTTGTCAGTTGCTATGATTAGCCTAAACTTAATGACAAAACGTTTTTACAGACATTCATTTCCATTCGAGAATTCTGAGTTACTATTTAGACATTGGCTATATTACAGAAAGGCGTAGTTCATAAAAATGTAAACCAGCTATTACGATACTCTATAACGAACTATAACTATGTACTCGTAACTTTATTTTATGCGTTTGACATCGATGGAATCCAATTCCAAGAGACAATATTCACAGCAATCAAGTTATGTATTGTAGGTATTCGGGGGTTTGAATTACACATCGAGGAAAAAACAGCTGCTATACATTATCTCTGCTATCACTATCTTAGTATCTTAACACCAGCCGATTTTTTAGTGAAGATGATATTTGTAATCAAACCAATATTATGAAAAAAAAATAAAGATCATTAATTTCTGTGCTTTCATAATTATCATAAATATCTTACAAGACAAAAGAATTCAAGTTAATATCAGTTGGCAAATTATTTGTTACGTACGGCCGTTGACTGCCAGCGAAAAAGTGTATAGCGGCCTTAACATAACTCGACGTACAAATCAATAGCCCCTTACAGCTCTCTAAAATAATATTATATATGTCCAAAACATATAGACTTCTTCATAGTGTAACTGAGCGCTATCCTTTATCACTTAATATACTTAATTTTTTACATTTAAGTTGTTAAAGATAAAAAGGAGAGAATAAGATTGCATTGTGAAATTATACTTTGCATAATATAAACATAATAATTATTATCATGACGTCAATTTATTGTATTAAATACAATTATTTCGAGCAATGAAAGTCTAACTAAATCATTGCTTCGCTTCTAACAAAATTAGTTACATAGTGATAAGTTTATGCGAAAATTGTAACAGCAGCATTTTATTTCCACTTTGAATGCATTTATTGTATGATCTCAAGCAATCGGAGTTTTTTGTGTAGTGTTAAATTGGCTTAACAGTTACTTAAAATAAGGCACCCTGTATACTTTCTAAGTTGTTCATAACTCTATTATGCCACAGCGATGTGATCATGCGACTGAATTGCTAAACATAACTTCTAAAAATACACTGAAAAAATGGAAAACCTTTGAAATAGCAATCAAATTGATTAGATTATTGGTTACAAGAACTCGTCATTTGAAAGTACAAGCAAAGCATATTAACCTACCACGAAGTGTCGAATATAGCCGACCGAATTTCAACTTATGTACAATATGTAGAGTTTAATATCAATTGAAGAACTTTGAGGTTTTGTGATTGCTGTAGATTAATTGCGACGATTGATTCTTCAGTCGCTTGTCTCATCGTTGTGGCATATATCTAAGTTTTTGAAACTTCAATTATTATTTTAAAAGAAAGAAGCCATGTATTTAAAAAGTCTGCGAATTACTTTATGTTATTTAAATTTTATGTAAAACAATGCGACATACTCGTATAATCGTCTTGAATAATTTGTACGATTTTGGGATCTTTAAGTAATAAGTATCTGAATGTTTAACCAGGTCGCACATTAAAATATTCACAAACAAAATATCGTAAGTAGTTACATAATGGAAGTGGATTTATCAGTGCATATGAGCTTAGAGTAGCGATTTAGTTTCGTTGGCTACGAATTATTTATCGTCTTCCATTTGCCGTAGTTATAATGACGTTTTCGATTTGTGACTCTTTTCTACTTTATTAGTTAATGCGTTTCGTATATCAATCACTTTAGAATTATTTGTACAGTTTACTCAATTTTATATAAAAAGTGTCAAACTGCAGATAGTGCAGTACCAGTGCAATACACTTGAAATTTGGCAAAAAATACGTATAATTAATTTTGTATATTATTAATTTCATAGATATTAATAACATAGGTAACAAGAAATAATTGGTAGCCAACATAAAATGGCCTATTTTAGTTATTTTTAAACCTAGGTATACCCGAACATTGTGTACACTGCCATTCTGCGATCGCCGACCGCTGTCACAAGTTTTAAAAATAATTAATTTTTTATCACAATAGAGACTTGTTGAATACAGTTCCACAATAAAATAAGTGTTGTTGAATTTTTTATAAAAGATGGACATATTAGATTAATGATCTTGTAGTCTGGATTGAGTTTTTTACAGATTTTATTGGACGCAAAGTTTTATGTCAGTATAGGTGTGTCCACACGGGTGGAAACTATGTACGGACTTGCGCGGTCTTTTATGTAAATAAGTCGACGCGTGAGCAAACAAAAATCAAAGTCCGCCTTCGCCCTGTGTGGACGTACCCTCAGATCCGTCGCCTATCTAGCTTATTTTTGCAACAATACTTAATTGAGTCAATACAATATACTGTTTTCGTATACAGATGAATACAATAGATTATACAGATTATACAATTTATACAATAGTACAATACATTATACAATAAAGCCGTGATATTTATACACATTTTTTTTCGAAGAAGCGCGATAGGCGACGCTTCTCGGCGTAATTGGTTTCATTGATGAGATGGGTGCTGTTATATCATTAATTGTACATATTTATTGTAATATACAACAATAGACTGGTATTTTACACTGTTGTTAGGTTTCTACAGAGTTATCTTCTGGTGGTCTTGAGGGTTCGATAGTGCGATAGATTTTTATAATAACGAATAATTTTATTTGTGATAGATTTTGTCTTCCATTTATCTTTTTATCACACTAGTGAGATTTATTAAATCTTTCATATGTTTTTTTAGTTATAACAAAATTTGTATAAACCTTTTTTTTTTAGTGAAACAAAGCTTTTTATCTTGATGATATAGTATTGTAAACATCTTTTTTTTTCTTTCACGTCTTCCAGGGGTAACCGTTACCAATTAGTTGCCATATTGATTAGTTTACCCAAAGAGTCGCATACCGCGCCCTCAGGGCTGCCAGCCCACATGTTACAATAGAGTATATTTTCTTACATACTACAGAGACACCGAAATAGACTATATAAAATTGATTTGAGACAATCCCAGAATACAAGATCGAACTTTTTACACACAACAGCTAACAGAATTATTTTAATTCTCCATAGAATTTCTTTATTCTTTTTATGAAAAAATAACAGTTGGTTGCGATATGGTCACAAAGATCCTGGCGAAAAATTGAAGGTTGGCATTTAAAAAATGAATTGTAAATAATACTTTCTAGTTCTTCCAAAATGAATAATATCAGTATTACAAAATTCAACTTTGGTTAGGTCAAAAGTGTATGTGTGATCTATAGAGAAATTTTGCATTAGACTTTCTCGGTGTAATTAAAAATATTTTAACGATTATATTTTAGTTATTATAATATTATTTTATCTTAGATTATATTTTACTCGAATTGTAATGATCTTGCCTAGACTTGCATTTATGTTAGTTACGTAAAATACGTTTGAAGTTGATACCGTCGTATTTATGTATATTATTATTGTATTAATGGTTTTGTTTGTTTTTTTTTGTCATTTAATAGAAGTAAAATGTTGTAAAAAGTAAGCTCGTTGTATTTTATCAAATAAACACTTTTTAGTCCAACTGAAGCAATATATTGAAGTTTTATTTAAACCTGTTTCTAAAATGGAATTCCACCCGTGTGCTGCACAGTGATCTCGATTTTTTGGGTTCACATAATCTCTCACTCCATTATATAAAGAGATGAGACAATTTTACAACTGTCAAAGTATACTGAATATTCAAAAAAGTATCAGCTAAAATCCCCTAATTTACGAGTTAGAATGATTAAAAATAACAAACATTGAGAAAAATTAATAAAAATCGAGCTGTGACAAACCGGGTGGTGCAATGATCTAAATACCGCTTAGGGGTCCTGAATTCAGGATTCGAAGTGCTGGCAAAAAAATGTACCCATTTATGTGTATTAGTAGTTGCTCGTAGTTATTTTTTATCTAGCATTTGTCTTCTGTCTCTAAGTTTAGAATCAGGATTACTGAGAAAATTCTAAATAAAAAAGCTGTTTTTTTTTTTTTAAACTATATTGTTTCTTTAGACAACACAACTCTATACATATTTACAAACAATCATACAAGACAACTATATCTATTCTCCACGTTTGATCAACTTTTGTATACTATCCTGGTTTTTATAAATACATAGATCCATAAAAGTTAAAGTGAGTAATAAACAATGCCCTAGCATATCCCTCTCTAGTTCACTCTTAGACCTGAAATCGGTTTTTAACTCTTCCGAAATAGAAGGTTTCGGAACAAAATTATCTGTAGATTTTTCGTTCATATTTTGTAGTAAAATTTCGACTGTCTGGTCTGTTGATACTCTCTCGTTCCCGACTAGAGTTCCGTATAACCTGAAATAAAAAATGTATAAGTAGGTACTACTTTTTTTTAGTATTGCCAGAATTTTGCTGTAAATAGAGATGGTTGGAAGGATTTAGGAGAATATCGAAAAAACATGTTATTTATTATTTTATTCCAATAAAGAGATTTTTTTAATAAAACTCTCAATTCAAAACATGTATATTTCCACAATCTTGTTTTGTGTAAAAGCAGTAACGAAATGGCTTGTGCCGTTTAAATAAACATTTGCGATTTATGAAAAAATAGACACTTTTTTGTGTATGTTTTAATCCAAGGGACTTAACGAAAACTCTAAATTATTCAATTCAAGATGTTGATTAAATCATCTTCTAGCATATCGTATTTTAAGTTTTTAGATTCAAGTAACAGGTGACGACCTCCGTAGCCGAGAGGCGAGCACGCCGGACTTTAAATGGCGCCGCCATCTCTGAGGTTCCGGGTTCGATTCCCGGTCGGGTCAATGTAGAAAACGAACTTTTCTATATTGGCTCGGGTCTTGGTGTTGTGGGACCGTCGTTGTTTATTTATTTATTTCTAAAACACAAGTGCTTTAGCTACTTACCTTAGGATCAGAGCAATGCATGTGATGTTGTCCAATATTTAAAAAAAAATGGTTTCAATATTCGTGATTTTAGGCACTTGGGTGGTGTTAAGGCCTTAATGAAAGTATTTATATTCAGACCACCACCAACCAACTCCGCCCCACTCTCATCTGAGAACAGCCATTACAGATCTCAAGAATATCTATAATATCCCCATCTATGCTCTAGCTAGAGCAAGATTGGGGTCAAGAGCAAGCCCATCCCAAATTAAAAAAAAACTTCGCTATAATTTTAAGAAACCATAAATATAAATTTGAAATAAATTATTAATTTTAAAACAACCCCATTTAACAGGACTATAATATTTTTTAATGCAGCCAGTAATTTGAAATTTAAGCTTTATTTACCACCAACAAAAAACGTTGACTTGACGTTCTGTTCAATAGAATCGTAGAAAGGGCCACCTTATAATGTCATTTATTACTTATACTATACTCCATTCAGGATAAAATGATCGCTCTGACACATGACAGTTCACACTTATAGTGATGTGCCCCAATGAAATCGAATCGATTCTTTTCGGAAATCGAGAAAGTTTATAATGAAAATTGAATCGATTTTTATTTTACTGACCCTTTTCTACTGTGCCGGAAACAGATTTTTGGCCTGTTGTTCAAAGCTTAACAAACTTAATACGCAGTAAAATAACAAAATCTTAACGAAAAACTCTACAAAAATAAAACAGTAATAAGTCAAAACCGGAACCGACTGGTTCCGGTTTTGACTTTGACTTCGGTTTACACTTCGGTCCTCCGGTCCGGTAAAGCACAACGAAAATAAAAACCACTTAAAAGGCCGACGCACTCCTATTGACGACAAAGCATAGGCTTTGACAAGCCGACCGCGCTGATTCAACAGATATTCATCGATTAGGTAGGTATCGATTTTGTGTGGTCAATTCCTATAGGAAAGCGTGCTGTTTTACGCATCAAGTATTTTAGATTTTTCGTTCGCTTATTTTTAAATTTGTAAGCAATAATAATGAATGGAATAATCACTTAGATTTCTAGATGCAATGTTTTGAAGAATTTTGCAATAATTTTCAATTAAAATAAAAAATGATTTACATAAAGTATTAAATTATTAATTCGTTAGTAGTATGGGTGGACCGGAACGTGTGAAGTGTCAGAGCGATCATCTTATCCTGAATGGAGTATAACTATAGATTACAAATACCTCACCTGTATGGAAGGGAAGGCCTTAAGAAATACACTTTGTGCTTAAAACTCTTCTCGTTTAGACTAGTTTCTCCATCCTCATTAGGAATACTGAAACAATATTGTTAGTGCAATTTTTATATGTTAACTAACATGTAGTTCAAAAAGTCAATGGCTTATTAAACTGCTAAAAATGACAAATTTCCTCAACCAATTCAACTTAAAAATGAACAAATAGACAAAATTAATTTAAATTGAGAAAATGTGCCGTTTAGTAGTAGTTGATAAGCTTTTGAGTGTACGTTAAAAAATATAAATCCATAAAAATCTATATCCAAACCTTAATCAATTGCTTGATAAAGCATAGTAGTAGTACTAGCGCCATCTAGGGAACCTTGTAAGTTGTACTAGACTTTAAAAAAAAAGTAGGTAGCGTAAAAGATTATTGTAAACAAACTTGTCAATAGATGGTGTTAACTCGGATCACACTTTATTTTTTTTTTTATTAAAAAAAATCTTTCGAAATTAATTATCATTTTTCTTGTTAAAAAAAAACAGTAAAAGCTGCTCCTAAAAGTCATACAGTTCCTTTTCTAGTATTATTGTTCGATTTGGAGTTTATTTTGGCCACTAAGTACATACATAAGACCAAGTGAGGGTCCGACCGAAAAATAAAAATAAAAATCTTTTTTTTTATGAATCAAGATGAAGAAAGAACCTAACATTCACCACAAGCTAAAATGATAAAACTGACATAAAATATGTTTTTTTTAACATGCCAATAAATAAATAGTCACAAATCAAAATAGTATCAACTAAGGAAAATGCTTTTTCACTTACTTTACCCGGTTACTTCGAGCGTTGATCAGCGCCACAATCATCGAAATCATCTGTGACTTTTGGAGGTTGACTGCGAGGACCTTGGGATTGTTGGGGTCGCTCCCGCCCGCGCGCAACGTGGTAGCCTCCGCCTTCATCACATAGATGTCTGCTAGGGGCAGTGAATGAGTTACTTTCCATGCCTGTCAATATAAAAGTTAATTTATTACTTAAAATACACTTTCCTAAATTTAATTGCTGCCACCTTTGGGACGGCTCGGCGAAATATCAACTTGCTGCACTTGACTCGGTGGAACGCAGAGCCAAGAGAATAATAGGCGATAAAAAACTGGTGGCGTCCAAGCTGCACAGCCTGGCTCACCGCCGCAAGGTTGCTTGCCTATCGGTCTTCTATAGATTGTACTTCGGAGAGAGTGCTCATGAGCTGCATGAGCTCATACCATCGGACATCCAGACGCACGGCCGGCTACCATCCGTTCTTAGTTGATATACCCATAATCCGCACTAAGCGCTTCTCATCATCTTTTATAATGCGCACAGCTAAAGAGTGGAATTCCCTGCCTGCGTCTGTATTTCCGAGTGCATATGACCTGACTCTCTTTAAGTCCAGAGTGAATAGGCATCTTCTGGGCAAGCTCGCTCCATCGTAGATCCCATCTATGCTCTAGAGCAAGATTGGGGTCAAGAGCAAGCCCATCTTTACAACACACAATCCACTCCATTGATAATAATTAAGGTCATTCATTGGTTAAATTCCTTTCTGAGGGATAGTGGTATTCTAATGGTTAAATACTTTTTGTTTTTAATATTAGGTAACACACATCCATAATTTTATGAAAATTTTTAAAAATTGGAGGAAGTTAACTAATCAATTAGGACCATAAATATTTTATTAAATTACTGAATATGGACTTTCAATTATTTTATACTTTAACGGTCACACATTTGTTCAGTTACAATAGTGTGAGTGGCTTACAATTTGCATTATATCTGTTATCTGAAGTCTTTTTCCATCTGGATAATCAATGCTTTGATAGTTCCATTCAACCACCTCATATTTTTCCTTATCTATGAGTGTCCAACAGACAGAGTTCACCGAAACATACACCGTCAAAACTGTTCTGCATTTCTGAAATAATAGGTAACAGTGAATAATTTTAAGTTACTAAAAAAAATTGTATAAAATCTTTAATGTTAATCATAAATGCTTTTAATTAATCAATCATAATAATTATTAATATTCAGCCTTCTGAAGTCCTCCACTTGATACAGGCCTCCCCCATAGAACACAACATGTCACACTATACTTAAACCAATATACCAATCGATCAATCTTATTAATTTAATAGAAATAATTTTTATTTTATTTTTTAAAAATATTAAATATTGGTCAACATCACATACATTGCTCCGATCCTACTTAAGATACAGATACTTAATCTGTTATCAGGTATATCCTACCTTTAGCTCTAAGTAACTAAAGCACTTGTTTTTACTTTTAAACTTTCGCGTTGCATAATTAAAAACTCAATAAAACGGGAATTAACGCGATCATAATTTAGGTACAAAATGTTACCTCTTTTGCCTGACGTTTCGATGGGGTTACACCGACCGTGGTCACAGGCTGACTGGAACAGCGATGTCTTCACTCCGTATGAGAGGCAGATTTTTCATCTACCCTCATAATATTATTTTCACGCCAAGTACAGTCAAGTGTAGAAAGCCAACACACACAGATAGATACTTACACGCTGCCTCACATCACCATCCACGCCACTTACAATCCGTAATGTCATCATTAGGAAATAGAGCATATGATCTCTTTGACCCTGACCATTTGAAGCAAGAGCTAAATCATGTTCAGGAGGTTCTCATTAAAAACGGATACAAAGTGTCACCACATCTGTTGAAACCACCGATAAAACGCTCTCTAAGTCCAAATGTAAGCAGACATCCTGCATTTTTGCCTTATGTGAAAGGAGTGACTGATAACATTGGCTCCCTGCTAAAGAAATGGTCCATTCCCACGATTTACACACCAGGGTTAAAAGTACAGACTTTACAAGGCACACCGAAGGATGTCTTGCCGTTGCAAACACCAGGTCTTTACATGATAAACTGTAGCTGCGGGAGTTAATACATAGGCCACACGGAACGAACCATCGCTGAAAGGGTTAAAGAGCATATACGAGTAGCTGCTGTGAAAAACCGCCAAACTGCGAAATCAGCGATTGCCGAATACCTTCTTGAATCGGGCACTAATCACTGGATTGAATTTCATCAAACGCAAGTTCTTTCCACGAATCGCCACTTTTATTCAAGAGTTGTGCGTAAAGCTATTGAAATCATAAAGTATAAAAATTTCAATCGGGAAGACGGTTTCAAATTGTCCGCGACATGGAATCCAGTGATTAAAAATAGACAATCTCGTTTTGTTTCGCGATCGAGTTCTCACCTGAATACGGACGCGGCGGTTAGTGTGCAGAATAGGGACACAGTGAGTGTAGTGTGTGAGGGTACTTGGCGTGAAAATAATATTATGAGGGTAGATGAAGAATCTGCCTCTCATACGGAGTGAAAACATCGCTGTTCAAGTCAGCCTGTGACCACGGTCGGTGTAACCAGATCGAAACGTCAGGCAAAAGAGGTAACATTTTATACCTAAATTATGATCGCGTTAATTCCCGTTTCATTGAGTTTTAAAATAAAGCACTTGTGTTATAGAAATCAGAAACAACGACGGTACCACAACACCCAGACCCGAGACAATAAAGAAAAGTTCGCTTTCTTGATTGACCAAACCGAGGATCGAGCCCGGTACCTCAGAGATGGCGATGGCATATTGCCTGGCGTGCTCACCTCTCGGCTAGGTAGGTTGTAAGAATGTTTATTATGTTTAATTATAATAGTAAAACAAATTAACCTGTCTCACTGACTCATTTAGTGTGGGCTGTAAGATCTGTCCCTTAATTTTATTGCTAACTGCTGGAACAGTTTGCGGCTCAGTCGGCCCATTCAATATACTATTGAAGAGTTTTGTAGCGTTTTTGTCTGAGAAACCATCAATCAATTCAATATCTGAGATGGTTTTTAAATGACCATATGTTTCTTTCCATTGAAAAACCTTTTTTCTTCTTGACTTTGTGATGTCATACCTGAAAAATATGTTTTAGTTTTCTAAAATAAACTTATGGATATTTTTTTAATAAAATTTGTTTTTTTAATAATTAGTAGTATTAAATAAAAACCTTGATAGTGTGTTATCGTCAGCTTCGTTCATAACCTGCAAAATCTTTGCCTTTTGTTCGTCATTGTAAGTCGTATCTAATTTCTGACTAAATATGCGAGAGGACATGAGCATCGTGCAGCGATTTAATGGTATTACTATCTGAAAACAACTAAAACAATTAATAAGGGATAAAAGGCTTATTAATTTAAGAAAGAATAAAATTCGCAAACCTTTCTAAAGTTTGTAAAGGTTCGATGCAACATTTCAATAGGTACTTTCTTCGTATTTTTCGTACTTTTTGTGTTGCAATAATAGTTAAGATAATTCAATAAAAATATTTTCTATTTTCACAAATAAGTTAAGAGATTTTTTTGTTTTTGTTTTGTTTGTTTACTTTAGGAAAATGCAGAAAGAGCAGTAACTAATTTGACATAGATGACATGACAGATGACATTATACGTTTTAAATTGAAAAGGAATCCAAGGAAATGTAGTACTCGACGACAAAGGTCTCAATTTCGTTTTCTTGCCAGTAGAAAGTTGTAGTGATTTTGTTAACAAAGAAACTGAATCAGGTACCGTTCCATTAATAAATAAACCAAAAATAATGTACAACATTCGTTATTGATCGCGTGTCCGAATTTAAGCACTTAACAGCGCCATCTTACAACTATTTTCAAAACTACCTACATACTGTCGTATAACGATCAACCAATCTGAAGCCTGAACCAGCCAAAGAACTTTAAATTATGCACTTTTTAGTGCATGATTTAAAGTTCTTTATTTTATAGTATTCATGGAATTCTTGTGTATTTGCAAAATGAGTATGTAGTAGTTCATATCGTCCATATTCTTGATTATTAAATTAAATTCACCTTTATCTGGTTAGATGAAAGCTTTTGTAATTTCTAATTCAATGCATTTTATGTAGTTCAACTTTAATCTCAAAGATGTCGCTACCAAGGTTCCTAAAATAAAATTCGTGTTAGAACAACAAGGTAAAAACAATAAATAGAGGGTAGTTAAATATTATTTACCTCTAACAGGTAAGGGTAACTACAAGTCCAAGTAAACAGACTATACCTACCCAGTTCTTGAGATATTTTATTTTGTCACCGTTACATCACACACAACTATGTATAATTAAATAACCTACACCGAAGTTAATTTTGCACATTTATGAGAAAGAAAACGCTTGTCATATTTATTAAAGAGAAAGAAAACGCTTGTCATATTTTTAAACTATGCCTATTAATCGGAAAGAAGAAAATAATTTGAATTATAGAACGTGATTTTGATACCTACTGGCAGGTTGACATTAATTTATAAAACGAAGCAGCGAAAACAATTGATTGTGTCTGTCAAAAACAATTTTACCCAAGGAAAGTGAAAAATCAACTTTGAAAAAGTGGGTGTTTGGTAGCCCCTTAAATTTAAACAGTTCCAAAGAAAATTTAAAAATCAAGAAGATTACAGAAGTTCCACATGCAACTACTTCACAGAATAATACGATTATCTTCTGTTCAAATAATTTATTGATGTAAGTTGTCTGTCAGTCGGCAGGTTACGTGCTGCTTTTACCTATATCTATCTCGCTCTAACTCGCGACTTGACATTCAACAAAATGGCCGCCGCTGCCTCTGGCCGGCCGCTAGCCGCTAGCGTGATCCCATTTATTTGAGCTTGAGCATTTTCAATATCTTCGCTGCGGAGCGAGGCACGAGAGAAGTGCTGCGCCGTCAATTGAACTTGGAAAAACCTGTTTGAAGATCACCTGGAGGTGAGTTTTTTTATTGATTGACCGTTTTCAGATAATCTTGGCGCTGAAATTTTATTACTAGGTACTGCCTGACATTGGTGACAATTGGTAGGCAGACTGAATGAAGTCTTCAATCCGCAAAATTTATTCTTTTTACAAAAAACAAATTACCACGTAGGTATTTCAAAGTTCTGGAAAAGATCTTCGCCTCTTCTACTAGTACTTCCATGATAAGGAATTAATAAATTGAAATATCAATGATTTTGGGTTAGTTTTCCTAGTTTCCTCTGGAAATGAACAAACTTAATAATTATCAATAGGAGCAGTACCTAAGCTCATAGCTTTGGATACTTAGAAGAAAACCAAGTAGTAAAATACAATTGTAATTTGTGAAACAGCGTTTTAATATGTGAATCATTAATAAAATAATAACTTGTTTGAGCTGGAACACCTACAGAACAGAATGGCGATTGGTTGGCAACGTCGAATAATTACTTTGCTAGGTATCGGTTGAAGCGAGTCAAGTGCGCTGTTGCCGCTCTTACTAGCAGTTCATTCCGTATCCATCTGTAGATAACGTTCTCTTATTCTCGTGGGTGATTAGGTATTTGTAGTCATTTTCAGGTTGCCCCTACCTGAATTATTGTCAACACTGAAGTTGCTTTTTTAGGGTTTACCTACATATTTTTTTTATAATTTTGGTAGCGAGCATTTTTTTTTTCAGCTAATTAATCGACATGCGTTGTCATTGGCGTTTTGTACGGCTGTTATACGATGAGATCGTCATCGTCGTACAGAGGTTAATTCGCAATGTTGCCAAACTTCGTTGTTTGTTGCGCTTCACACGTTTCATGCGAGTCTGGTGGGATTTAGACTAAGTATAATCTTCTTTCGAACCATGATGCTTTTCGCGCTTAGGCAAATACATTTTTACATTTTAGTTTGTATTAATAGGTACCTAGGTAATACACGTAACAGCTTCTCCAAAGAAAAAAATGCTTCGTTTTGTTTTTCACAAAGCATTTTTCCATAATAAGGAAAATTTAAAATTTTGGAGTACCTACCTACGTATTTCCTTCTCAATACTATATTTATATTAAATATATTTGACAAATTTTGAACTTAAAGTCCAACGCAAACAGTTCAAAATCAATTGCAAAAAATTGACGTTTGTAGGATGACTATTGCTGTACCTTTAAATTCTTTACATAGCACCAAAAACCGTATAATTTGAATCTAACTTCACAAGCACATTATTAATGTCAATCTTGATGTCAGCTAGGATAATTTCTTCCCAGTAGGATACGTTTTCTTGCAAAGCGGGAGGCAGTTATGTTTCAGTCTTTATGTTGCATTGCTCCGTTTTTTAAGCTTGGATGTGTCTATGTATTTATTGGGTACATTTATGATTTTTGTGTTTGCGGACAATGACGTCCAAAAACACTTTTAAAACTAAAGT
The DNA here is from genome assembly GCA_950371115.1 of Anania fuscalis. Classification (NCBI taxonomy): domain Eukaryota; kingdom Metazoa; phylum Arthropoda; class Insecta; order Lepidoptera; family Crambidae; genus Anania; species Anania fuscalis. The sequence continues at coordinate 3,322,693 of OX493333.1, forward strand.
AACTTTTAAAAACATCTTAGTTTGCGAAATATAGATCAAATATTTTTTTGCCAAAAAACCGAATGGATCACACACTTTATCAGATTTAAGGTTTAGCTCATGCAAATGATATTTACTGTCATTTCGTACACCCATCTACAAGGTGCGATAAATCCCTTAGATTCGTTCTGTAACATTCTTTGCACTGGTTACGCACGTCTCTTATTACTTCTGAATGCGAGACAGCTGCTAGTTGTCGCATCCATTGAATCTCTGCTATAAGGCTAAATCTAAAAGACCCGTCTTGCGTAGTATTAGACCGGCATTGTATTCAAAGTTAATACTGAGCTACACTTTTCAAAATCAATTGGTGTTGAAAGAAGTCCTAGTGTCACGACACGACTGGTTCTGTAGATGATCGCTTCAAAATAGACTGTGTTACTTCAAATTTAGTTTAGATGGATCAAAATTGTTTATACTTATCATAGTTAGTGATGTGAAATTAGAAACTGGTATTTTGTTAGGTAGGGTATTATTAAGTTCAGTTTTTGGTTTTCTGATCACGTTTTTAATTTTTTTTTGCTAAATAAACTTATTACTGTAGTAACTTATAGTTACCGTATTCCGGTTAATTTAGGACAAAGCTACTTTTCTTGGGCGTTTTTTTTATCTCGTTGTTTAAAAGGTTTTATCGGGTATTTAGGTAGGTACCTATTATTTAAGAATTAAAATTGTTTTTGTAGGTAGCTATTCAGTATTTTTGGTTATATTGTTTTTTTGCTTGTCTGTCTTGTTTTTACAATTAATTTTGATTAAGGTACTAACATTTTTTTTATTGTTACAATGTAAGGTAGGTACATAAAGATTCTAGGCCTTTATGTAGTAGGTCTCTTCATTTGTTTGATTATGTTATCTTTTGTTCCTAACTCCCAAATTGCCAGCAGATCCATGATGTAAGCTGATTAAACAAGAATTCAACTTAAGGCACACTATCATTTTGAAATATACCAGCAATTGCAAAACCAAGGTTCATTATAACAAATACCAGGTCATTCCGTAAATATTTTTGCCAAAAAAAAAATTACTAGAAAAAAATACGACTAAACAGAGACTTATGCTCAAGCTATCTATTTTTGTGATGACGTACGCTCGGCTCGGCCTTGCTCGGAGCTGCTCGGCTGCTTTCGGTAGCTGGCGAGTCAAACGACCCACTCGACACGGACGCGCTGCCGCTGCTACGCTAGCTAGTCCGAGCGGCAACGTCGCATAAATTCGCTATACGCCATTTTGTTGGAGCCAGCAAAACGTATTTCCTAATTTGTAACACAGGTTACTTCTGTTCTATCCAGACTTTTAAAGAATCGCTTACAGATTTCAATATTTTTACTAACATCAAACTAGGGTTCCCACATGGCGAAATATTTTCAAGAATAAATAAATACGAAAGAAAACACAAATGACGTAAAACGATGACTCAATCAATATAAATATTGCGAATTTGAATGCAGAAAACAATATCCAATGGTTTAATAATGTCAAATCTATTCGTAGTGGTACTGCTATTAAACTACCTTGACAGTAAATAACCTAATCAATTTAGGTTACGAGATACATAATACCTTCTTTAATAAAGTAGAATCCGTTGATAAAATTTCGGCATTAATGATTCTGATGTACCGCCGTATGTATAATTAGGAACAAAAAAGACTTATAACGCCGATTCATTAGGAACAGAAGTAGAACGCAAGAGAATGACATGCTATGGAAATGTGACCCCACTTCGTACTCGTAATAAGTACAAATGCAACAGGGTAGCTCGCGCGCCAGAGACGGCCGCGACATATTCAGCGAATCGACTTTGCTTTCTTTGTCCCACACGCTCTAAAGCCGGTATCGGACTCGCTCACTTGTCGATATCTACGTAACGTTGCACTCTCTGTGCGGGGGCATGCTCTGTAATTTTAGTGTATATTCCTGCCACAATACAAGTGTCGCTACAAGTTGGCCGCCATTTTCTTCTCTCTCTTTCTGCATGTTGTCAGTGCTGTTGAAACCGCGTCGATGAACGCTCGTTCCGTGAATTTTGTTTACTTCTTGATCACTCTTCTACTTCTGGACTCTGCTTGAAGTTTAGGTATGTTCTTGTGTACATTCGATAACAACAGTGTTATGTCAAATCTTTTGTTATAGAATGCTTTTGCAATCTAGATAGGTACGAGTCATGAGAGTTTATTTTTATTATCTTTCGACTTCCATTATCCTACTTTTTATTTTCGGATTTTATGCTGTTTTAGTTTGTTAGATGTGTGCGTAAGATGTTGTTTACAATTTTTTAACGTGTCTTTTACTGAAAGATATTCCTTTTTGTTTTAAATTCTAAGTTGTTTTGTTTTGTTAATGAGATATTTGTCTGAAATAATTATATTTTGTGTTTCAGTAAAAATAATTATGGGTATATGGGTAAATTTAACTGAACTTACCGAAATAAGTAAACCTGTCCTACTTTCCGAATAAATATACTGTTTTTGGTTTGTCAGCCGGTCACTTAGTTGTCGTTATCATAATTGTTTTGCTTTGATTTACCATAGTGTCATTAAACTTTGTTAATAGTAAATTGTATTTATTACTTATTATAAAAAAAAAATTACATTGCATTTATTACTTTACAAGTAAGCGCAATATATTGAAGATAAAATTTTAAATTCCTTCAGTCGGAGTTTTTTTTTGTCGGCTTTTGTCAATAGTATTTATTTAGGTACCTACCCTACTATTAATTATTATTCCAAACAAACAGTTAATTTTTTTTGACAATACTTAACCAAAATGTTACTGACTGTATCGCTCGATATCGACGTAGGCAGTAAAATAGTCTTTATGTACATGGTATTAAGGTTGTCTGTCATTGTGAGTTCATAGATCTTAGAAATTTTGATATCCGTAGTGATCGTCAATGTAATCTTTCTTATTATGTCGAATTTATCTTTGAATTACGCTTTATTATTGGCGATTCCTTTATCCGATTATAATTTTCCTAAACTACTTATTACATTAATGGGAAGAACTAACTAACCAGTATTTCACGAGTTTCCAAACAGACAGTTTTCTGGTTTCCGTTCAATAGCCCTAAGTTCTGCGTTCCACCTTCACCTCATTTCATATTAGAAGCTAGCGTATTTAAACGCTGGTTGTCCCTTTCGCACGCACACTGTTAGCGCTCAACTGGGGTGCGATGGGTAGAGTTGTCGGTTCCGTCTTCTCGTAACCTGGCGTTCAGCTGTGCAGTATACCGAGTGGGGAATTTATTCCGGTATTATCAGACCGTCCGTCCGCCATTTTGAGTTGTTTCGTGAAACAGCGAGTTTTCTGTTGCTTGGTAATACTTATTAGCACGAAAGAATGTCAGCAACAATTTTTTGTTGGCGGACAATTTTTTTTACAGACTTACTTTTTTAATCAAGCCATGATAATTACTTATACCTTAAGTAATAATCACGGAGAGCTATTTTAGCTCGTGGGTTTTTATTTAATATCTTTTCTGAGGTTGCTTTTTATTAGAATAAGGGCTTACAAATAATTGTAAGGTACCTACTTACTTACTCACCACACCATCAGCAAAATTTTCATAATTCCATAAATATTATGGGGAAATTTGAATCTAAGCAACTCTCATTTATTTATTGACAATAATTATGTTATTTTTGTGTGTGTGTGAGAGAGCTCGTCTACAGTAATCGTACCTAAATCAAGCTTATTGACATTGATTTATAAGATTATTCTTTTTTTCGTTTTTTTATTTTCTACAAAACCATTAGGTACTTACCTACTTACAGTTTTTATTCGACAGAGTAGAACTCTGATCTCGATAAGTCATTCACGATCATAGTTTTTTTTGCGCAGTAACCTAACCTAACTACTTAACTGCATTTCTCATGCCAAAAAACACCAAAAAATAACAAAAGTACCACGCACCTCATGTTACCTTGGTCTTTGTTTGTGATATCTACGCGTCTAGGGGGTTAAGTTCAAGTTTTTATTGCAGTGTCAACTTATCATTTGACAATAAATAGTTAAGTAATATTAAAAAACCGGCCAAGTGCGAGTCGGACTCGCGCACGAAGGGTTCCGTGACATTTTCTATAAAAAAACACGTTTGTTGTATGGGAGCCCCAATTAAATATTTATTGTATTCTGTTTTTTAGTATTTGTTGTTATAGCGGCAACAGAAATACATCATCTGTGAAAATTTCAACTCTCTAGCTATAACGGTTCATGAGATACAGCCTGAGTGGTGACAGACGGACAGACAGACAGATTGACGGACAGCGGAGCCTTAGTAATAGGGTCTTGTTTTACCCTTTGGGTACGAAACCCTAAAAAGTAAGTAAATATAAACAATAACATAACCCTACTTCATTTGACAAGAGGATTTTTGAAGCCGGTACCATTATTCCGTATTTTGTAAAAGCAATGCGATAGCGAAAATTGACCAATTCTGACTTTAAAATCGCAAATTGACAACAAAAAACAAAAGCAAAGCAATTTACTGTCAGTGCTGTAGATTTTGACACTAACCATCAATGGGGCGATGACTGCGCGATTATTGCTGATTGCTATTTTTAGGGAATAAGAGTACGGGTCACGTAAGGGTAAATAATGGTATGTATTGTGATGATGAATCGGGATTTCATAAATTTAATTTTTATCTGTCAAATTGTTTCGTGTTACGTAGACCAACTTCTTCAAGGATTAATCACCAGAAATCCACCTGAGTATTTCAATTCTGCTTCTCATAAGAAAAAAAAACAATAAGATTCACAGCATCTTCTAATAAGAAAAATAAAACAATAAGACAAACATATTTATTATTAAAATTAATAATTACCTAAGTATGCGTAGTCTCATACGTTCTTTCATAGCGTATCTTTGGCGAAAAACGAGAGATGTACTGACTGAGTCCTAAGTTCGTCTGGACAAGTGCATCCTGAACAATCTGTGAAGCTCCCCTAGCTCATCTTGACGAATTCATTTCCAATGCGCACCTAACTATGCGCAGTAGTCGAGCACAAATTAAAAAAAAAAAAACATTTTGAGCTTCTTACTTCAACGTCCTGTTTATTTATAGCTTTTAAAAAAGTTAAAATCCATCGACTATTGCGAAGATAAAAAACAAGTTAAGTTTTATTTTCAAAGTAGTTTGATCTATCTAGCTAGATGTACATTCACATAATATGAAATATCGCACCAACTACCTAATTTGGATAAATAAATCTTGTTCACCGAAACTCTTTTAGTTATATTCTGTACATCACATTTTTTTAAATGTGCCAGCCACGCCTACGCCTCGTCGACCTCTTCGAATTAATCGACTAAACTCACACTGACATCACTAATTTTGCGTTGGAGTGTACCGACTATAATTATGTGCTACCGACTTTGCATGGTCATCTGGGTCTGGAGGCGTATTTTTGAAGCATTCCAATTCGCATACGAATTCACAAGAATTGCATAGGAACTCCTGGGAAATTGAACCTATATCTTAGGAGTTCGTATGCGAATTGGAATTTTCATAACTTCTCCTGAGTCCTGCCTGTGTACATACGTGTCCTGCGTTAAGGTTGGAAAGGCACAGAATAAATAATAGCACTTTGGTTGGTGTTGGTTGTTCTTTTTGGGCATTATTTTAGATCCTATTTGTTCATAGATATTGTTTTACAGTTGTCTCTGTGAGAATCCTTGTTAATTGTTCCGCCGTCTAGAATGCAACAAATCATTAAAATAATATGTATTCTTCTTTCATTTCGTTTATTGATTTCCATAAATATGAATTAGTATTGTAGGTATTGTCAATTCATTGCCTTTAAGTGATTATTTTAGTTTTTCTCTTTCTTCATGCTAGCTTAGATTATTATTTGTGCCTGTAGCGGGGAAGTCAGTGTACATAGAATACACTCTCATCGAACACGGAATAAAAGATTAGGTTTTTTTTATTACCAACAATCTTTTAAAGTACCAACTGCCTGACTAAACCAGTGGTTGATTTTTTTTTAAACATGCATGTCGTAACAGCCTTTAATTAATGCCTTAAGGCAACACCCTGTATTTTGTTTTATTATTGGACAACATCACATTACATTGCTCTGATTCTAAGGTAAGTAGCTAAAGCACTTGTGTTATAGAAATCAAAAACAACGACGGTACCACAACACCCAGACCCGAGACAATATAGAAAAGTTCGTTTTCTACATTGACCCGACCGGGGATCGAACTACGAAAATTAATTTTTAAGCTAAATGACTCTGTTGTATGAATGTATGGTGTTGCTTTGTTGGTTCTCTACGAGTTTGTCGGAGGAAATTTAATGTTGTAGTACTACAACAGATGGCGCTTTTCCAGTATATTTTATTTCTTCCATTTTGATGTAATATAAACTTCAATGACATTAATAACAATCGGTATTTTTTCTAACAGTTGGTACTTACCTTAATGTCATTTTAACTGTCATAAATGTCAAGTGACTTATTCTGCGATGACTGTTTGTTTTGTCAGTTCAATCCTTTTGATAAAAAATCTAAGATTAAAGACATCAATAAGCCGCTTCAAGATACTGAGTTAAACTGTTAAGTTATTTTTAATATTAAGTCTAAAATTTGTTTGTCTCGGTAAAAATCCATTACCTACCTACCTACATCGAAAGTACTGGTTAGATTTTGATGCGATTTTTCAGTCTTCCCCTTCTTGTATTGAAATATCTTGCTTGAGAAAAGTGCATAAATTAGATATTTCATTTATTATTCATAATTACCCGTGCGAAATAGAAGCAGGTAATTAAATGTTCAACCGCAAATTTTTTGTAGCCTTATTTAAGTCAGTTAATTCATTTTGCAATATTTCTTACGTAGATTTAATAATTTTATGGACTATTATATAATAACAGTCATGGTAAATTAAATAATACTTTAATAAATATATTGTAATCTCTGCAGACAAATCGATTTTGGCCTGACGCACAATATTTTGGCAGCCGTTGTGGTCTTTGTCAAGATATTATGTTATTTTTAATATTGTGTCAGTCAAGTTTAAAACGAGGTACATATTTAGCTACATTATTTTTTTTTACAATATGCACAGTTTTGCATTGACGCGTTAGTCTGTGTCTACTTTTATGCTAAGTATCATTAATGGTACATTTTTTACGGACATACTATGCTGTGGTATACATACATAGGTACAGTACGACTAGCGTAGGTATTTAAAATTATTATTTGTAGAAAAAAAAAATAACAAAAAAATTCTATTTTTTTCAGAATTAACTCCATCTCCAATGAAGAGGAATACTACAAACAATGCAATTGATATTAGAAACTGAAGCTACTGCAGACATAAGTGTAAAAATGGCAACTGTTGAGGAGTCATTGGATACTAAACTTAAAGATTCCATTGAAACCCTTTGTAATGGTAATAAAGAAAACATAGAGTGTCCGAAAAATATTATTACAACAGCAAATGACATTGATGGCGATCATAAAGAACACACTAATACTGAGCCTGAATTGCCATCAACTGGTCAAGATATGAAGTTAGAAATAGAAATAAACCATGATGATCATTCAAAATTACCATCTAATAAAGAAGATGTAAAGGTAGAATTAGAAATTAAAAAAAATAGTAGTGGCGATGAAGAAGCTTGCAATGGATTTTTTAATGAAAATAGCAATAAAAACGGTATACATGATACTGATAGCATGAACGGTGATGGACAAAAGTGTAAAGACAACAACGTAGAAGAAGCAAAAGTAGCTAAAGCTGAAAATGTTTTAGTCGATAAAATAGTTAAGCAAGAAATTGAAGAAATTAGCCTAAGTAGCAAAAATTGCATAAATGTGGATAATAAATGTGAGAAAGCTAAAGAAAATCAAGATACAGACAAGAAAAATATAATACAAGAAAAAAGCAATAATATTGATGTAGATACAAAAGAATTAAAAATTCAAGATGCAGAACTAAAACTGCAGAATTTAGAAACTAATGATAAACCAGATAATTTAGAGGACACAATTGAAGTTCCTGAAAAGGAAACCTCTCCATTAGCGGATCAAGTTGATGAAGATATATCTGAAATGGCACAAGAAGTTGATAAAATTATTTCAGAGATGTCAATGCCAATTGACGATGATATTTTAGAAGATGTTGATCCAGTTTCTGGAAATATATCTCAAGACGATATTTTAACTAACAAAGCTGCATCCGAAAATGATGTTTCAAAGGATGAGCATACACTGGAGAATCTAGTTCCCGTCGAGTCAGATGGCGATGTTGAAGTTTTACCTGAGAATGTAGTTGATTTGAATGAAAAAAAAATTGGTGAAACTGAATCAGAAACTCCAGTATCATCAGAAAAAATTGATGCCGAGTCTAAATCTGAAGGTGAAAAACTTAATGATAAATTAGAAGTTGTAGCTGCTCCGGAACAAAGTGGAGGTAGGGATGTAGGTGAAAAAACTCATGACAATGCATCAGAAACTATAGCCACAGTTACATCAAAAGAAGGAGAAGTTAAGGCTAAGTCTGTAGATGAACTCGAGACAGAGAAAATGGATGATGATGATGTCATCCAAATCGGATCAGAACAAGACAGTGAAGTTTTTGATGATGCTATTGGGAGAACAGATGGCGGCATTGTAAATCCATCTAAGGGGGTTATTAAAGTTGATGCACAAAAAGTTGCTGATGATGATCAAACAATGACAGAAGTTGAAACTTCTAAAACTGTTGCAAACAGTAGCTCTGAAAAGAAGTCTGATAGAAATAATAGTGATGCGGATGAGTTAATTAAAATCACAGATGATAAAGTAGAAGTATTTGATGTGGATGAAATTAAAGAACTACCTAAAGTACCAGAACAAACAGAACAACCGAAAGTTGATGCGCCCTCACAATCGATCAAAGCAGACGAAATTACGAAAACTCCTATCATTAAGCTATCTAACACTTTGGATATTTTATCAGATGACGAGGACGACCAGCCTCAACCCGAACCAAAAAAGATTACAGAAAAATCGCCCACTGAGAAACAATGCATCAACATCGAAGATGACGACGATATCATGCTAATAGATGAAGACACTGACCTAAGCAAGAATAGTAAAACAGAGTCAGTTCTACCAATGGATACCGAAGAAAAAAAAGAAGGGAAAACTGAAAATTGCACTATTGATTTAGAAAAGAGAGAAGCTATTGAAACTAAAAAAGTTTCTGAAACAGTGACTATAACTGACAAAGGTATGTATTTTTTTTCTAGAATATACATTATGTAGATTGAAAGCAACGGATAAGCAATGTACGTCTGGTCCTATATTTATTTTTGTACTTTCGTTCTTTCAGATCCAGTGACAGCTACACCTGAGGATAAATGCCCAAGTAAAGAGCTGGAAAAAACTAAAACTGTTAAAGAAACCAAAGAGGTAGTCAAGGAATCACTAAAACCATTGTTGCCTGATAATTTCCTAAAATCCTGTAAAAAGAACCTAGCCGACATGACGAGAGACGAGCTAGAAGAATTTTGTATACTTAAAATTGTGGAGAGTATCGTAGACAGAAGCAATTTGGGTGAAATAAAAAGTAAGTTAAAAACTATGGCCCAAAACATGGATGAGCATAAGAAAAAAGCTATGATGCTTACCAAACAGAATAGAGATCTCCAGCTAGTCTTAAAATCCGTTCAAGAAGAACAAAAGAAGAAGCCTGATACTGCCATAACTCCGTTGAAAATAACTAGATCTGTTGGAATGCAGGTGCTAATGACGGAAAAAATTGGTGCAAGAAAGAAGCCTAACACAAATAATACTATCCCGTTGGCTCCACCAAATACTACTAGAACTATTAGAACTACCAATCCAAGCCCTCGAGCACAGAAACAAGCGACTAATCAGCAAATACCAGTCCCTCGACTCGTTCCGGCTGCCGCCAATCCTGTGGCTAAAAGTCCGATGACGCAGAATAGCCCTATTAATAACCAAGTGAAGACAGCTACTCAATTTAATGGAGCTAGGATGTCGCCGCCAGTCCAAAAGGCTGAGAAGAGACCACACAACCGGTTACAGTCTGTCACAGTTGATTTGACTGATGATGAACCACCTGCCAAAATAACGCCAAGAAGTTCGCCCGTGCCCCCTGTGAGACTTGTATCGCCGCAGAACCTGCTGGCGGCGCCGAGAGCACAGTCGACAACCGCAATCAACAGTCCTAGAAAAGTGTACATACCCATTAGTGGACCTCAAGGACAAAATATCAGACCAGGACAAACCATCATGCTAAAGTCTGTGCCATCACCAGGTAAGTTTTTGAAAGCTTTGTTACTACACAAAACCATTGTGAATGTTGATGTCAAATTGTTTTTGCAGTGACATTTGTAAAGTAAAAAAATAAATGTTTTCAGGTCCGAGACAAAGATCCGCTGTACCAAATATGACAAGAGGTCCTGCTCCAAATGTTGTTAAGAGGGTTCTGAATAACAGGCACCCGGCGCCTTTACCTGACGTCATGAAACAATACCAACCACCAAATTGGAAAGCGCTTCCGCCGGCGCCTGATCTTAAATTGTCAAAGGTAGAAAATGGAATAGTGATCTCGTGGAAGATCGAAGGTTATCAAGAAGACAGTTACGAAGAGATTGCTAGCTACCAGCTGTACGCTTACCAGGAGACGAGCTCTCCGCCTAGCACAACCTTATGGAAGAAAATTGGCGATGTCAAAGCTCTGCCACTACCTATGGCGTGCACACTGACGCAGTTCATGGCCGGGTTTAAGTATTACTTCGCTGTTCGAGCGGTTGACGTCAGATCCCGACTTGGACCCTTTAGTCTGCCGGGAAGTATACTTCTCTTAAATAAAATGTAAGACTGATTAATAATATCTGGTTATGTTATTTGATGCTTGCAATGTTATACATTGTAGCCGCGAATACGAGCGAAACAGGAAGTGATAGCAATGTTTGTTTAGTTATTTATTGATCTTATTTGTACAGTGCGGGATTTATTTAGTGTTTTATGTCTCAAATATTGCTAAGTTAGTTAATAAAGTTGCTGTTGTAATACAATATGGTTCCTGGTATTTCAAGTTTGAACTCGTAAATCTCAGCATTATATTGTAGCGTCACATCAGAGAAGTCAAATTTTAATTAGTAGACTAATATTAGCTATTGATAATTTAAGTAGATTAAAATAAATATAGGGTGCATCTTTCGATACTGTACATACTTGCAGATAATTTATTTTCATTAGGTCTTTCCAGTGTAGACGTGATGATATTACTAATTACTATACGCTAGATTAAGGATTGGACTATAAGCAGCTGTTTCGACCGGAATTTTATAGAACCCGTTCAAAAAACGACCTTATTTCTTGACGGATTGAATCCATGCTTACCGGGTCCCGGTTCCGGCTATTTATAGTCCAAACTCCGCGCCTAAGCGTATATTTTACAACAAAAATAACTTTTTGGACTAAGTATGTCAAAACTGCAAATGTTTTTGGGTAAATAAATTAGATAGGTACCTACCTAAATTGATTGAAAAGTTTACACGATTAAAAACATTTCCAATTTAGTACTTGATATTGAATTTAAAAAATATCTAAAATAAAGATAATGTGTATATATTTTCATTTTATTTTACCTCTAAGCCCCCGGGTATAGGTAAGTAAGTACTATCGCCTACGATGAGAAACAAACGAAATATTACCGCTAATAACTTAAAAAATAATAATAATACCTTCATGATAGTTTTTGAAAGCTCCATGGTGGGATTATTGGCAGATAAGGACTATGCCTTAAGGATATGATGTATTGAGAAGGGAAAGGAAAAAAAAACTTCCCGAGAATTTTGTTAGAGTTTAAAAAACGACAAAACGCTCCAAAGTTAGATGGTGCCCTTGCGCTTCGCTTGGCTCGTCTTGGCGGGGCACTACCCTGCCCCTAGATTCATGAAATTTACATAATATACTATGTACAACCACATTTATATTATTTTATAGTACATACAACGTTGTTTACATTTAAAATTCTTCTTAAAAGAAGCATTACCTAATATTTTTTTCTCTGACCAAAGTATGTAAAAGTCAGTGCCATCTATACAATTGTATGTGTACTATTATCTCGCAAGTAGCATGCAGGTTGGATTGATTTAAAACTTCTATAGTGGTAGTATTTGATTATTACTAACCTACGTTTATTTTGGTATTTCAACAGAAGAAGAACAGTCGTTACACAATTAAAGCTTGTAGATAATGTTAATACATGATTTAAATTTAATCCTTTCAGCGCCAACGCCACACATACCGAACGCGATGTCTACTAGCGCTAAGCATAATTTTTAAAAATAATGCGTTTAAAAATAATGGCGTGACAAAACCGAGCCGGCTAAGAGAATTTATTGAAAAAAAACCATACAGCAAACACGAAAGAACAACAGAATTAACATCGTCGTGTTAGGTTAGAAGGTACCTACTACCAAAACAATGATTTTTATAAGGGTGCGAGAGTTTTCCAGCCCAGGACAACCTGGACAACTAGAGCCCAGGAAACTACAGATATAATCCTATCATGATCTCGTATACTTAATATCTAATTTAAGGGGCCGCCGTTTTATACCAAAATAAATAAAAATAAGTATTTTATCCCCTACACCACTACGTTTAAATTATACCTATTTTAACATCTTGTAATCCTTTATGTGGTGTTGGAAATTTAAGGTATTCAATAAAAATAAGAAAATAAATAAATCGCAATAGGTAGGTTATGTAAATAAAACCGGGCAACATTATTTTTAACATTTCATTTTGATATGTTGGCAATATCGCAAAAATCACGTCAGATCGGACTCGGTTTCGTTCAGCAGTGAGTACTCACTCAGTTCAGTCAGTCAGTCAGTTTTCTATAGATTCGCGTCACATGAACTCGTCGTGTGCATTGTTGTTAGCCTGTTTTTGAGAATGATTTTCTCGCTAACAGTGTGAAACATTTTCCAGGGTTAGCTTTAGCTTGATCTTATGCGTTATCTTTCATATCCTGTGCCCTGATACGCGTTTATCGTCACATATATTGGTGCACTGTAATAATTTGACGTAGATTGACAGATCGGTTTCGCAAGTAGCTTCTGCGGAGGTGTTTTATTTGTGTACGTTGTGAGGCAAATATCATTGAGATTTGTTGTTTGGTGATTTGCTAAGTGTTGTGCTACCCAAGGGGTAAAATTCCCTGTTAGTGCGGTCAATAACAGGTTTGTGCTGTGAAGTGATAAAGTCAGTCAACAGTTGAGCGGTGTGTAGTTTAGTGAAGTATCAGGTGTTTTGTTTACGGTTTCTGCAGGCAGTGTGAGCCATGCTGGCTTGTCGTGGACATTGCAACGTCTTGCGATCGGTAGGAATAGTTTTTTTTAACCGAGTATCCTTACACGCGCATTGGTTTAAAGGCTTGAGCTGTGGCTATTCATGTACGCTTACTTTCGCATGAGATTCTGTGTACTGCATTTTTGTTTGAACTTGGTCACATTGCATGCAATTAGGTTTATATTAAAGTAATGGTACTATGGTATGATTAGTTGTGTGTATAGATAATGATTAGCATCAGCTCAGATATTTATGAAATAATGTATGTTCAGATATTAATGGTAACTTGTAGTGTATGGAACTTATTGACATTTTAAACTGTTCAGAAGTATTTGGTCACCTTGTCTGCTGCAATATATCTGATGGCGACTGTACTTATATATAAACATTAAATATTGCTACATTAAACATAAAAAAACATACATAGTTTACTGCTGACTTCAAGCCCCAAGCAATGTGCACAATGAGACAATAGACTTTTTATTGGTAAAACTTTTTGACTAATTAATTTTAAAAACAACTTCATGGCATCTTGATCTAGAGGTTTGCACTTACTTGAAGCCAGTGCAGTTGTGACTTTGAGTCCTGCAAGATGCAAATCATTGGAAGTCACTTGGGGAGGCCTAAGTTCAGCAGTGGACGTCCTGTGGCTGAAAAGATGGTAATGATGAAAATCCAAATGCTTTTGTGAAGAGCTCTAGCATTGTTGCCTGCACATGAGCCATGTAAATACATGTATTTAATTAAATATGTCTCTTTTTAAGTCACTATAGTACAAGCACTTCTTATTTTAGATAGTTGGTGTGAATGTTGTAAGAATTTATTCCCATTTATGATGGTTTTAATTTAGACACGAGTGAAAGGGAAAGACAACCCACATTATGCTAAGCTTGTGCCATGCTATGTTACCAGATAAATGGATAAAATAATCTTATAAAATTTGAAAATGAACATTTATGATTTCGGTATCACCTACCTCTGTAGTGAAGAGTTTTAACTACTAAACCTGGCCAGATACCTGGTTATGGCAACATTAAACTTGGCACAATAATGATATAGCTGTAATAGCTCCACAGTAACTTAACACTTTAGCAGCGCAAGGTGGACAATAGGTAAAACAATTGTAGTGTACCACAATAGTACACTGGACACTCCTTAAGTGGTCAAAAAATACAAATTCCCTTTTCTCTTGAAAATGCAGTACCTTTTCTTATTTTCTTTTGTTGTCCATACTATCTTAAAGCTCTTTAAGCAAAGCATTATTTTATGTTTAATAATATTTTTACAAGTTTACATTTTGCAAAGCATACAAGTAAATTATATCTTGTTGCTGTTTAACAAAGTATTAATATCTAATTACTTTCAAACCCGAAACCCTCTAACACTTAAAAACTGTCTTCACCACAAGGTAGACATGCCTTGGAGTGGTAAATGATCTGCAACTTTACAAATGTATGGCCCCTATTTATCAATGTAGAATTATTAAATAAAGCTACTAACAGAAAAGAATAGCCAAGGTTCAGGTTGAGAGAGTTGTATAAATTGGTGGAGGCCTATCTTAAGTGGGTTTATTTAACTGTAAAAGTATTGAAACCATAATTGTTGAATCTAGGATCATGCTGCACATTCAGTCATTAGTAGAGATGCAATAGTTGAATAACGTGCTATTATTATTCGACATAATAAAGTAATATAAAACATATTAATTTCTTATCAAATAATAAATAATATTACGTTTGTAGAATCATATTGGTACTTGTTACCTACAGCTGTAATCTACAACTTTTCTAAGATTATGTATGAGAAAAGAAAATATGTAAAAGAATCAGTTTCATATACTGATTTACATTTTGAAATGCTGGCAACCCTTTTCTTGTACATAACTATTTTATGGGGAATAATAACTCATGTTCGTTGCTTTAAAAAAAAGTTATTATTTTAACTCAATAGTTTTTTTAAATTAAGTTTATTTAGGGCCGGTTTTTAAAACTCCAGTTACCTTTTATCTAACGAATAAAATTGATGTTTGACACATATTCTATACTAAAACAGTCAACATGTCAAACTTTATCGTCAGTTAGAAGATATCTGGCTATTGAAAAATTGGTCCTTAGACTTCACTGAATGTCGAATAATAGACATTGTTATTCGGTATTCGACCAATAATAAAAAAAATGACAAGTAATGCCGAATACCGAATAATCGCAAGTATTCGCGGCATCCCTAGTCATTTGTCACTTACATTAAATTTGCTAAACTTAAGTTGCTGTGTTTGATTGTCATTTGTTCTGCATTAATGCTAATTTTGAAACAATAGGGATTTTAATATGGTTTTCACTACATAGATACATTTTAGAGGTTTTGGGGAGAGGGTGCGGTTGTATGTTTTTTTGTCAGACAAGTGCACAGATGCTATGTTGCCTGTGCAATCGAAGTGAACTTATGTCTCTGTAATGTTACATAACTATTGTTTCAAATCAAATTATTTAATTTTCTTTATTAATAGACCTTAAAAGACGTAAGGTCTGTTAAGCAAGTAAACATTAGATTTATTTTAGAGCACTGTATCTAAGAGACATAGGATGTTATTATTACATTTTTAAGCCAATTTTCTTCAAGGCTGTCAGGCTAGTATGGATGGAGTGAGGTCTCATAATAAGTACCTGAAAAAAGCTCTGGATAGATAATCTTATTCTATAAATAATCTAATAAGATTTGTTTTGAATTTAATAATGATTGAGGCTGAGTTTCGCTTGTCAATGAATGATAATCATTAGTTTAGCGTGTATTGAAGCACACTGATACACTAACCTCCATGAAATGCATAGCATGCATTTCATAGAGGTTAGTGTAGCAGGGGCCTTACAATAAACAGCTTCATTACTTACATAAGCACCGATCGAGCAGGATATCAGCTGCTGTGCAAGGGTAGACAGAAAGCAGTCTTCCGCGGCACTTTCACTCATCGCGGGCGCCGACTTTCGCCGATGGTGCTACTAAGCATTGCGTTGCGTAGACACTAGATAGTAATGCGATTTATTTTCGGAACTATCGTTAACGCTACAGTTGTAGTACTTAGTAGGTAGACAAATTAAGTTATTGAATAAACAAAGTTGTGTCGGCCACTGTTTTTGTGTTTCTGACTCATCCGATCTAGCGATGGGTGTATTCAAGGCCACTGGCGGTGAAGTACATAAAATACTTGGTAAGCGAGCGTGTTTAATCGTCAGTCATCGTTCTTCTCCAACGATATTCATTAAAGGTAATGGGAAACTTTGTGAGAATGGATGGGAAAACAGACACTACTGAACGGATTTTAGATTAGATTAGAAAATTTTAAAAATGTAAAACATAATAATAATATATCACACGGTACCGCGAGTGTTATACTCGTATTATATAAAAGGTTTTATTGTGAAAGGTTTCAATATATTATATTTTTTGTCATTTAAAAGTACTTAATTCTCATCGCTGAAGTTCCGGGTTCGATCCTCGGTCGGGTCAATGTAGAAAACGAACTTTTCTATATTGGCTCGGTTCTGGATGTTGTGGTACCGTCGTTGTTTCTTGATTTCTATAACACAAGTGCTTTTCTGAGGATCATAGCAATGTATGTGATGTGGTCCAATATTACAATTTGAAATTAATCTCGAAAATTTTCGAATATTAACCAATGCTCCCATTCCCACTTGATCTCCAAAACTTCTGAGCCAAAAAATTTTGATTTTAGATAATACAGCAGCATACAGCTGCTTTTACAGAGTAGGTACAGGAAAACCTATTAGAACTTCACAACTCTTTCTACGCGAGTACAGCTCTCACTTGACCGGTTTTTTATAAAAGAAAAACAAAATCCTAGTTGACGTAATAATACTAGTAAAAACTATAAAACAAGTTATTTATCAATTGGGGCTTACGTCGCGTAATAGGTATAGGGTCTCGCGGTTGTACTAGATACTGTATCGTAAATAATAACATTTATGTATGATGCAGGTCATTGAACCCGCGTATGTGGGTTAAAAAGTTATTATTATATTAGTTAGTATTAGTCGCGGTCGACGCACGCCTCGATTCTGCAGTAGGTAATCGACATTTTCCTACTTTAGGATATGGATTTGGTACAGTCGATAGAATAACTAGCTTTAATAATATAGGGTAGGTCCTACTGCCTTACGGGTATATAAAAAAACCGGCCAAGTGCGAGGCGGACTCGCGCACGAAGGGTTCCGTACCTTTATCTATAAAACCAGCCAAGTGCGAGTCGGACTCGCGCATGATGGGTTCCGTACCATTATCTATAAAAACGGCAAAAAAAAAACACGTTTGTTGTATGGGAGCCCCCTTAAATATTGAATGTAGGTATTCTGTTTTTTAGCATTTGTTGTTATAGCGGCAACAGAAATAGGTACATCATTTGTGGAAATTTCAACTTTCTAACTATCTCGGTTCATGAGATACGGCCTGGTGACAGACGGACAGACAGACAGACGGACAGCGGAGCCTATTAATCCCGTTTTACCCTTTAGGTTCGGAACCCTAAAAAAAGGCAAAAAATCACGTTTGTTGTATGGGAGCCCCCTTAAATAATAATTGTATTCTGTTTTTTAGTATTTGTTGTTATAGCGGCAACAGAAATACATCATCTGTTAAAAGTTCAACTCTCTATCACGGTTCATGAGATACAGCCTTGTGACAGACGGACGGACGGACAGACAGACGGACAGCGGAGCCTTAGTAGGGTCCCGTTTTACCCTTTGGGTACGGAATCCTAAAAATGTCTGGTATCTCGAGGTAAATAATTAACTTAACATTCTTGTGTTACGAGGTAAACGATTATTTAAATAGTATTTAATGTGCCTAAGTGTTTTTAATTTTTACTACAAATTTGACATCATTGTTAATGTGGATGTAATTGGATGAATTAGTTAATTCCCAGTAAAACGTAAATTGTAATTGAAACTGATTCCGATACTGAATAGCTGTAATTAACCTATTTAATACTGTCCCTAAGCATTGATTGTTTTAATTGAATCTAAATCGGGAATCGAACCCTGGCTTCATTGCCTTCAAGGCCAATCACAGATTCATAGATCGCTACGCCAATCGAGTATTACGATTTACGAGTAACACGGCCCTTCGCCTTGGGAAGTGTCTGCCTCCATTAGACATGGGAGGACCCAAAGCAAACTGGTACGTTGGGCGGTAACATACCTACTTAATTCTGAATTTCTGACCCGCCTTCGACAGCCTAAGGTTTTTTCTCGTGAGATAATACAGCTTGGTTTTTTAAGCTTCGTATTTAATGTTAAATTTATTGGTTTGATCTCGTAAAATCTATTTCCAAATCTATTATTACAAGTTCTTGCTATCTGCGACTCGATTCCAAATAGGTGTAGTGGCTCGTTGATTCGCCTTCAAGGCGAAGAGTCTTGACTCTCACTTGACACACTTTATTTTTTTTTTATTATATCGTGTAGGTACTAGGTTAGGTACCAACAATTTTTTTTGAATTTTATTAGATGCTTTGTTTCCAGTGGGATATTTTACATCCTGTGCAATGCTGCATTAAAATCTATAATTTTTAATGTTTTATTGAAATTACAATCTAGAAATTCTCGAATATTTAAAGAATTTCACGAGAATAATAATCTTAGCTTCAATTTATACGGAACGGTATTTTATTTGACACTTAGAGCAAAGTAACAGCTAACTCAAGGTTCACTTGTTTGTGAGAATATTAAATTTAGCGGGCACAATCTATTAAAAACTCTGAAGGCTAGTAAAGTTGCTTGTTTTTATATAAATATTATGGACTTTGTAGCGACCGGCGCGGAATGAAAAGAAACACGAACTGTGAAAAATGGTTATAAAATGTATAATGCATAACCCAGATTGGTGGAGTAGCGTATTTGCCTTGAGGACGGGTCTCGCAGCGAGACCCGTCCCCTTATTCCCTATAAAATACCAATCAGCAATAATCGCTCAGTCATCGCCCGATTGATGCTTAGTGTCAAAATGTACTGGCAGCACTGACAGTAGATTGCTTTGTTTTTGTTTTTTGTTTGTTTGCGATTTTAAAGCCAGAATTGCTCAATTTTAGCTAACGCATTGCTCTTGCAAGATACGGAATTAGGGTACCGGTATTGTTTGTTTGTTTCCCTGTTCGGTTGAATTTAGCAATCGATATTTTTTAAATAGCTCTAGTCTGGGTGTAATGGGAAAAGCCAATAGCAAAATATACTGTCTGGTTACTTCGTAACACAAGGATGTTAACTCTCGCTCAATGCGCGCACACATTTGTGACGCGGCCATTATTATTCAATTGTTATCTTTTTTTTGAGCATCCCGTATTCTTGCCTTATTCAAAACCATGAAAGTTGTGCGTGACAATTTACAAAAAGATCAAAAATATTGGCAACCCAAAAGGGTTTTAAAATAACGGGAAATTCTGTATAACAATAATTACAGTAACTCTATTTTTCTCAAATGCAATATTTGAACTAGTAACTGTATCAAGACAGTTAGAGATGTGCGCTTCCTCAAAATAGGGCATTTTAGTGTGAGGACCAAGACTAATGATGTGATAGAAATAATACTGTAAGTTCCAGTGTTTTGATTTTGTATTTTCTTTGGAAGATAAACAATTTGTATAGGAGTTCTTAAGAGTAAGAATATCTAAGCGCCTGTTTGTTTTGAATGGTAAATAATGTAAACAAAAGCAAAATAGATTTATTTTATACGTCATGTATTTTGAAAAAGATTTGTTAGTAATGATAGGCTTATTATTTTAACAGATTTTTAGAAACTTTATATTTTATTAATCGGGTTCAAATGGTACCAAAAAAAACTAAAATGCCCAAAATAAGTACCAAGGCCTACCTCTATGTCTGTTTTAATGTTAAATAATAAAACTTGGTTCTAGACGTAATTTTACCATGTTTTATTGTTTTAAGACACATCTAGATTCCAAAGGGGCGTGAATTAAAGCAAAGATTATTTTTTATCTTCGATTAAGTTACGTTATGGTATTTAACTCTATAGGAACTAACCTCTAGCTAGAGTTTCACCTTACAATCCTTGTAGTAGCATCTTCGTCTTTAGACATTTTATGTAGATCTTTACGGCCTTACTACAAAAAGATAGATTAGGTTTGAACACTTGTCTAAAGATTAGTCAACCAATTAAAAATGTTTGTTGATAACATGTCTCAGATGTCTGATGTGTCAACATTTCAAATTGGTTGACTAATTATAAACAAGTGTTTATTAACACTAGTCTATCTTTTTTGTAGTAAGGCCATTAGTATTATAATGTATGTCTGCCTACCGTGTTTCAATATAGACCTTTGCTCTTTTCAGGCGGAGAAACGCGATAGTTCACCAATCGACTCATCATAATGGTATGTTATGGTAACAAAACACGATATAGGTACTTGCTTATAGAAATCCATTGATTTTGGAATAACAACACTTTTTTTGGCTTTGTTAACGCGGCTGCTGTCACAAAGCAATTGTGTTATGGAAATCAGAAACAACGACGGTACCACAACACTCAGACCCGAGACAATATAGATGTCGTAGCCCGATCTTAAAATTAAACATTTCATGTTGTGGCCGGTCATTTCTTAAAATGGTCGTATTTCATAAAACGGCCAAACAAAACTGGCCATATCGTTTAAATGTCAACGTTTGATGATATGTCAATCAACGTTTGGCCATATCATTAAAAAAGGTGTAAATACGTTTACAAGTTATTGGAATTTGTTTAATATTACTTTTGGGCAATAGATAAATAAAACATAATAAATATTCTTTATTTAGAAAGAAAACTAATACCTAAATAAAAATATTTAAATAACCTAACTAACCTCAAAAATTACGTGTCAAATCCTCCACGATTTTTTGACTTTGCGCCTATTTTTCGAGTGACTTTCATAAAAACCACTTAGCTTGATGTCTTAAGGACAATAAATACACTTTAATTTAATCTTATTCTTCACTTTCACAATTCACAAGAAACAATAATAATTGTCCGCCGCCATTGTGCCACAATAACACAGCGACATCAGCGCCTCTACCGGTAGATAATATAACTGTTTAACGATATGACCACCAACGTTTGGCCATTTCATGAAGTAGTCGGTTATATCGTCAAACGCTGACTGATTCATTGATCTGGCCTATCGACATCATGATTTGGCCAGCGGGTAATATGCCGCATCATGAAAAACGACCATTTTATGAAATGGGTGGCCAAATCATGAAGTTATTAATTCTAAGATCGGGCCACGACATAGATAGTTCGGTTTTTTTTCTACATTGACCCGACGGAATCGAACCCGGTAACTCAGAGATATCGACGCAACGGTGAGCTTGCATCTCGGTTACGGAGGTCAATTTAGCAATGTTTAGTCATCTATACGTACGTAGTAAGATGTTTCGGTGTCTATGTAGGTACTAACAATTTCCGAGCCGCGTGAGTCACATATGATTATTATTAATAGTTATTTTCTATCGTGTTCGTGACTAATCATAGCAAAGCTATACCGTTTATTAACCGGCTCGATATTTAAATAGCTCTTTATAATTTTACAATTGAGTTATATTACGAAATAAAAGATTCCCGGGGAAAACACAACGTTTTTTACTTTTTTTTTTTTTAATTTAATGGAGGTTCAATTAACAAATTAATTACAAACAACATAGTATTAGACTTGGTAAATGATATTGCTCATTTATGTATCTTTGTTAAATTTCGCGGTAAATATAAAAATAAACGATCTGAGTAGACTTCTCTAAACATTTTGTGGTTTCGTTTCGATACATAGGCCTATCCATCTCGAGATTTATTTCTTTATAAAACGCTATCAAAAACGTATTGGTATGAGGAACATCGATGATATTTATTATTAAATTGTAGGGATTTAAAAATCATACAATAGATGGACTTAATGCAATAATAATGTTAATGATAGACATTAACAAACCATAATAGAGCGCCACATTAACAAAACTCTGGTCACAACCGTACCTATGACCCTACGATAGGTACATTAATAAAAGAAAAAAAAATTGAATAAGCACTCAGATCTCAACTTGCCTGTCAGGACCATAAAGGTAATATACCTACGGAATAGAGGAACAAACGCGAGCTGTCAAACGAAACCGAAATTGGAAAACATTTGTGTGTGTAAAATTGTTTATGTATGCGTGTCAGTGATGTATACAATTATACATTAATATCGATATCGATAATATTTATAAGTTACAGTCATAGAATTATTAAAACTAAAATAGGATGGGAAGGGATTTAAAATGGCTGAAAACACGACCCAGGGTGAACAAGTGAAGTAATAATATTTAAGGGAAACACAGAAGATAGTTAAATCATTTTTTTATCAATGCTTTAAAGGTACCTACTTATATCATTTCTAACTGCCCTCTGAAAATATAATTTTGTTTAAATAATTTCTTAAAGTAAGCTTTGATACATTTTTCAATTGTTTCGTACCTCAATCTTAACGGTAAATATGTTTCAATTATACATTTTATAATGAGATATCTGTGACCAATAAGTGGATCGTGCTCACAAGAATGGGCAATCAAGGAACCAAAATAATTTCCGAAATCAGTACGACTAATAATATTAAGAACATTATTATCAAATTTCTTTTTATCAAAATCAAAATGTGTTTTTATTTTTCTCTAAAATATTTTTCACACTTTATGCGCTGGATGCAGGTCGCTTCCATCCGGCCGATCTGGAAGTCACTGGGGGAGCAGTGGACGTCCTGTGGCTGAAATGATGATGATGATGATGAAGCAAACATTTATTACATCTTCAGAAGTATAGATTAAAAACCTCTATACAATACTTGATACAATATCTCTATAAACTTAGGACGATACTATGCGTCTAAGCTTTATGTTTACCTGTGAAAAAGAAAAAAAATGAGTAGCTAGCAAAGCTATCTAGCTAGCGGCGAGCGTAGCTAGCATGCCACGACATCGGCAGGCGAGCGCTAAATTAAAATATCAGTTGAAAATTTGTCTCTTTAAAATTTCTAAAATATATAAAAACAAATATTAATATAAACCAGGTGTATTATTAGTAATATTATGAATTTAAAGTTGCGATCATAAGTATTTTATGTATTTATATCATGTATTTTTACCCAGAGTGATCATCACGATGTAAAATGGTATGAGAAATATTTTCGGACTTCCAATAATACAAATTAAAAAGGTATGATACTAAAAGGCACACCCAACTTATAAATATACCTACTTAATTGCTTTTGAAAAACTGTAGGTACATGGTGCTAATTATCAGCAGAAGAATAGTATTAATTTTATTTAAGCTTACCGGAACAAACTTAGTTGGAATTGCAGATTTCATCAAAAATTGTTTCACTCCTCGTTTTGTGTCTTGAAAAATTTATCCTCAAAATGTTCGCTGCATATACATGAATGTTTTTTAGGAATCCAGTTTGGACGATCAATTATTTTAGGCCATATATTCCTGGTGAATTAGTAGAAAAACTGAAAGATACATGAATAACCAATGAAATTTTAATATTATTACAGCTCTTAATAGCCATGTAATTAGAAAATAAAATATTCTATTCTATTCTTAAGTAGGTATGTAGTAGAAAGTGCCTAATATTCCAGCAATCAAAAACTTATACCTATGTATAGGCTAAGTATCTTATGTGGGATTACATTTCCAGATAATTCATAACTAAACTTCATAAATGTACTTTTAACAACAGTAATTTAAAACATAAAATTAATTTTCGTCTACCGTGTGATACCTAGACAGTGGAAACGAAACATCGATAACTTGATACAGCCCTAGTGTAAAACGAAAATTATTTCTTTACACAAGATATTCGCTAATTCTGCTTTATGAGTATTCAATCTTTGCTTCTTACATAAATAAATGGTTTCAGAAGAGAACTATCATACTAAACACTTAAAATTTGAAGCGCTTAAGCAAAAATAAATCCTAAGTTACGAGGTGTCGACTTGGATTAATTTACCTGAGAAATGAATATTTTTCGGGTTTAAGTCGTTGTGTGGTACCACAATCAATCACTGAACAAGTCACCATATTTATGAAGCACTATTTCTCAATAATATTCACGATGTGAAGTAAAAACAGGAAAATTCACAGAGCCCGAATTCTCAGCGTGACGCTAAGTGCCGCCAGCTGTCAAACAGTTGCTAAAAAACGGTTCTGTTAAGACGCATCACGCATATCTTTTTATCATACAGTGTTGCTGCTAGTAGCATCTCGCTTGCTCAGCCGTTTGTTCCTCTATTCCTGTATACTAACTTTATGGTCAGGACTGACTTTCGTGTTGGCTGGCACGCTTGACCAGTTTGTTAGACCAGCCCCGGTATCGACTTGACTGATTATTTGCACTACCAATCTTTCAACTTAAGGACAAGCGTGACCTTTATTTACGCGTATTCGCCAATGTAGACATGATATAAAATGCACAGTACACTGCTTATCTTATCTACCAACCATAAAACCTACAATTTTATCAATGGATTGATATTGAAAACTAATTCTTGAACTTTAAGTTCAAAATCAGTGTGGGAAGTGTGAATTTATGTTGACTTTACGACTACTACTTACTAGTAGTTGCTCTTTTGGTTCGTAGGTGTTCTCCGGCAGCGAGTCACGCAGCCCGTAATTAATCTTACGTCTAATTCTTTTCACAATAACACTTATTACTTTGTCCCTAACTAGCAAAGTTTTTACTATGGCGACTAGATAAGTGATAAAAAGCTTTCATGATTTATGTACAAATGTTATTTACACAACCATTTGCCCTTTATAGTCCGAAGCGAGAAATACTTCACCTAAAACTCTTCAAACCTTAACCAGTTCCAATTTTACAGTATGTCATTTTGAGGGTTCCGTACCCAAAGGGGTAAAACGGGACCCTATTATTAAGGCTCCGCTGTCCGTCTGTCTGTCTGTCCGTCTGTCACCAGGCTGTATCTCATGAACCGTGATAGTTAGAGAGTTGAAATTTTCACAGATGATGTATTTCTGTTGCCGCTATAACAATACTGAAAAACAGAATACAATAAATATACAAGGGGGCTCCCATACAACAAACGTGATTTTTTGCCGTTTTTATAGATAATGGTACGGAACCCTTCGTTCGCGAGTCCGACTCGCACTTGGCCGGTTTTTTATTTAGATTCTATTAGATAATTACATAGTATAGAAGTGCAGATGTCCCGTTGCGAAACGTTACGACTGTGCCAAAACTAACTGAGATAGTGCCAATTATGATGCGTATGATGAATATGCAGGACACAATGCAATTACACAGTTGTTTGTAAAGATTAACATTTATTTTTAAAACTAAGATAGTAGTAAATAAAACCGTCTGATAACCTAAAGATTGTGGTCAGTATGAGTGAAGGTGGTCTTTTGCAGAAGTTACTTCTTTCTTTGGGAATAACTCTAGTATGTAGGACGTCCATCCACAACGTGGAGGCTGTCTACGTGTGCAACCTTTACCACCTGATGTTAAAGGTTTCAAGAAGTCGCTGGATGCAAAACGCCTCCACAACCAATCTAGAAGTCATTAAGAGAGGTCAATGTTCAGCAATAAACGATCTCCGTAGCCAAGAGGCGAGAACGCCGGACTATATATGGCGCCGCCTTCTCTGAGGTTCCGGGTTCGATCCCCGGTCGGGTCAATGTAGAAAACGAACTTTTCTATATTGTCTCGGGTCTGGGTCTTGTGGTACCGTCGTTGTTTCTGATTTCTATAACACAAGTGCTTCAGCTACTTGCCTTTAGAGCAATGTATGTGATTTGTCCAATATTTATCATGAGGTCATAGTACTTAAATTATGATGATGATTCTAATAATCCCTTCAATCTCTCACACAAGCGACAAGGGAAAACCGTATATTGTGGTTACCCACTTGTTGTCCGTCTTTTCCATTTATAAATAACGGAATATTTCAATATTCCCATTCTACGAGTTATCTATCGATCCTTTCTTTTACTGCAGCCAACGTTTCGCGTCACTTTTTCATTTGTACCGTTAAAAATATGAAGTGCATGCGTGATTTGTGTCCATTTTTAGGGCTTTGGGTACAAAGGGTAAAACGGAACCCTATTACTAAGGCTCCGAGGTCCGTCTGTCTGTCCGTCTGTCACCAGGCTGTATCTTATAAACCACAGATGATGTATTTCTGTTGCCGCTATAACAACAAATACTGAAAACCCGAAAAAAAAAATTTAAGGGGGCTCTCATACAACACACGTGTTTTTTTGCCGTTTTTTAGATAATGGTACGGAACCCTTCGTGCGTAAGTCCGACTCGCACTTGGCCGGTTTTCTAAGCAAACGTCACTCCTATTCCTATATTTTAAATCCACGAGTTATCTATCTTTACCTTTTACTGCAGCCAACTTCGATTGTTTTGTGGTGCTCCATCATAGGTACCGTTAAAAATAAGAAATGAACGCGTATAGTAAAGGCATGGTAGCCCACGGCGATGCTCGCACGGTGAAAGTTATTGTTGATGTTGTCGGTTGTCGGACTTTCAATTTTGTTATCGGGTGACGTAACACATAATAGCCGGCGCACATTATGCTCGCTGTTGCGTAAACAATTATGTAGGGAAATTTCACCATGCTCGCTGGATGGGCTGATGAGCTCGGAGAAATGGAAAAATAGTCGTTGTATTGGGTGGTTAAAATCGGAAAACATGTGTTAAAGTAGCACTAAAAACTTGTTATTCTTCTTCATCTTCCAAGGGTACCATACCCATATCCCGTGTTGTGGCAGGGTCAGCGGACCCTGCCCTTTTTCCTCCACTTCGCTCTATTCCTGGAATCTTTTTCTTTTACTTTTTCGCAAATGTTTCGCACCGCAGTTTCCTAGGTGCGCCTAGTACTTAAAACTTAAGGACAAAGCTGGTGACTGGGCAACCCTCTCCTTATCCTTAAGTTAGGCCATTTGTCTCTGCTTGCATCGATCTCATTTAGTGAAGTCCGGTAATATTTATAATATTTTTTATGTTATCGATGGGTCTATAACAAAAAAATATTACTGGACTATGACTGATATAAGTCACTCAATTTCATCAGACCTATCAGTTACTACCAAGGGCTCCTCTCTCTACACTCATTAGGGCTCTGCATACCCGCCAGGTGAAGCATATACCCTATTTATGTATTTCAAAATGTATGTTCACTTATTAATTCAACATTTTGGATTATCATCGCATGTAATTTATCGAAATCATTTTATGAAATGACTCAAAAGTCCATAGAACAACTAACCACAAATGCGGAACTCAACATTTTGTCGGTAAAAGTAACTTTAGTTAAGTAATTTAAGATGATATTTGTACAGTCGTGAAGTTCCGTAAACATTGACAACTTACTGTCAGGAAACAATTGTTGTACTTTATGGTTCAAGGTAAAGTTATAGTGATGATCTTACTGAAGCTATAATTTATCGACTAAGTTCTAAATTTATAATTTAGTGATGGAAAATCTGTACGACAAACTAAGAGGAAATGTTTACATTCATCGAAGGATAATCACGAAAATGATAGCAATAATTAATAACATAACGGACAATGCGGATGGATCAGATCAATAGGGTTTTTACATTAAAATGTTATGTAGAATCCATTAACTGACTTTATATGATAGCTATCATGACTAACACGACATAAATGTTATCGACATTTTAATAATTTATTAGTTGAGGGTCTTGACTTGACACTATTGCAAGCAGTCATTAAAGTACTACTAAAGAGTAACTAGTATAATAATTAATTGTATTGATTTTACGCTTTATTTATTTTACAATACATCATAATTTTAATTAAACACCTTCTAAATTTCAAAACAATTACCTAGTTACATTTTCTTGGTGAACTTCAGTACTCATTCGTAAGTTCATCAAGTTAATTACAGCTTTTAGTAGAGAAATGATAATATTGTTTGCAATTGCAAATGCATTGGTTTGCATTGTAGTATTGCACAACTTGCAATAATATATTTATCTTGCATATTTTATAATGATAACAAAAAGGTATCATTTATCAAAATCACTCCATCTAAATCGGTAATTTTATCGATATCATCATCAGAGACCGCTGATAATTTTCTCATATGAAACATGTAAATAAAGTTGAAAGTCAACAATACGGCCATTATGTAACGATCTCGTTTTTCCCGTTACACGCACAGTAAAGGTAGATATACGTAGGACTACTCTCAACAAATTGCTCGACGTTGAAAAAGAGGCAGTGTTGCGGGTAGCTAATATCGAGATTCGAGATGTAACTTTTGCAAACAATCTATCATGATTTTTTTAACTATTGTCTAAAAATACTTTTCAATCAACTATCGAACTGCGTTTATATCCGTCCAATTCCAAAAAAACAAAATATAATAATATTATTATCCCCTTACACTAGGCTAATACTAGTACCAACCAATACGAAACCCGGGCGGCTCAACGCCATAAAAAAACGACCTACACATGTATAATTGGATATTTTACTGCATACATCAACAGAATAATTGATTTATTCGATAATTTCGATTCATTAGTGTCTCGTCAAAGAAAGTTAATGCAAACGAGATCTCCCTATAACATTTAGCCATCCCCGGGAACCGGGAAATGAACCTACTGTATCATACTTCTATTGGGTTACAGTATTGTTGGCAGCAATTATGTCACCTATTGATGATAACTGTGGTGAAGCTGAGTTTCGCCAAGGTCAGGACAGTAGCCTTGGCACCTCGACACTAACTCCCAAGTATTACTTACGTGGTGTAAAGACACAAATTAAAAAAGCACAATTCGAAATCGTACTGTCGTACATCGCCAGTCTTCCCCCGACCACGGCCTATGTAATGAGGCCGAAATGTCGGGACAAATAATAAATAAAAAACGCTATGTTGCATAATAACCGTGCTGTGTAGTGTTAAATAGCTAATTTAAAAATGCAACAAGAAAGTTTAAAATGTTAATAGCACAATTCGAGATAGTCTCATACCATTCTTGCAACTTCGTTTGCGTGGACTACAGGATGTTCGGTATGACAATAACAGAAGACGTTCAAATAAAGAAGAATATCATAAAAAAATATCCCACAGGATTTCTTCGGTATTTTGTAGGAGCGTAATGTTTTTGAGTGTCTGGTTTTTGGGTACATGCTCTTGTGTTGCTTTGTTATTACTGCTGCCTGAACTGCTTATAACCTTATTACCCTTATAATTTTAATTTCAGACGAGATGTCGTTCTGCGATAGATTCTACATTAAAAGATAGGATGATAATTTTAGTTTTTAAAAGCTATTTTTACAGTTTATTCTAAATAACATCGTTGACTATCTTAAGTTTATTTTAAATACTTTTTCAGTGTACGTCTCGTGTTAGGTAACTCCACTAAAATTGGTACCTACTTAATTTAAAAACCATTTTTATTTTGAGTTCATGACTTTTACGTGAGTAGACATGACAGGCCTTCGACTCATCATAACCTTTGCCGGTTTCACCTGCCCCTTGCTTAGTAGTTACTCAATATTCTATGAGGCTGTAAGATAGAACCTTGGATCTTTACTCGTGTATACAATACTTTAAGTTTTAACTGTCAGAACCGTAAGTAATTTATCATTAAACACTTGTATTCAAACTTAAAAACATCCTTGAATCCGACGACCCGGTTGGTTGGCGTAGTGGTGGCGCGTTAATTCCCTTTGAATTTAAAGGGTCACCGGTTCAACGGCTTTGGGTAAAATTAGAAAAGACTTGTTAATTAGCTCCTAGTAACGAAATGATGCCGATTCCCTAATCAAGAGTCTAATAAACCTTCGAGCTGTACTGTTAGCTGTACCTGTTACAGTGGAAAATTATATTATGTTACATGTATATACGATAAATGGAGAGGGTAACGAGAAAATGTTAATGTTAACGAGAATAATTAAACATTATATTATTACCATAGTTAACAAATTAATTTATTCTTGTGGTAACTTAAAATTAATATTAGTGATAGGTTTAGTAAATAAACAATAGTGTTAGAAACTATTTGAAAACTAAATCTCCAATGCGGTCTAATGGAACCTGTCGAAACGTCAATATCGACGAACAGTGACGTCATTCATTCCCACGGGAGAAGTAACAACATCAGTACAACCAGTACAACTGAAAGATCTAGTGATGTCAGCAATCAACGCTAGTTTCCATCATCGATAATTTCTCTATGACTTACACTCGAGATAAAAACTTGAAATAACCTGCAATCAAAAAGTTGTTGTAATTCGGGTAATAAGTGTTAATGTATCAAACGTATCAGAAAACCACTACTATCGACAGAAACTGATTTAAAAAGATAATTAATAATTAAACTCCTAATTGTATAACCGGTTTTCAGTTTAGTTTTATGGCTTATTTAAGATTACTCGTAATAATGTAAGTCCGACCAAAAGATCTCTGCTCATACATCGTACATCAGTTTCATGTTTTTGCAGCCCTATCAGGCTAGCATGGGCAATTCAGCAAATTTTTAAAAAAAAAATGCCAAAATTTGTAGCTTTTTAATTGCTAATTATTTGCCAAAATAACGATTTTTTTGTTCAAGCCGATCGCGAGAAATCGCAAATTATGCTACCTTGATATAAACGTAGCAGAGTATCTCAATAAATTGCATACTTTTCTCTTGACCATGACAGTAGATTTTGTTGCTAATTAGTTGCGATAAGTGAGAAACAGCGGAAAATTTGATTTTTTTTTTTATGGTTTCCGGTCCATGCTATCTTGAAAACGGTTTTTCGTGGAATAATGAGTGCTCTCAATTTGTTGCTGACTGAGAGAGTGCTCAGTTACTCCTAAAAAACCAGCAACAAAATAGCTAAAACCGATCAGCCGATTTTTAACATTTTTTTCGATTTTCCTGGTCTATGCTATCTTGAAAACGGTTTTTCCTGAAATAATGAGTGCTCCGATTTTGTTGCTGACCGAGAGAGTACTCAGATACTTCTAAAAAACCAGCAACAAAATAGTTGAAACCGATCAGCCGATTTTTTAAAATTTGTCCGATTTTCCTGGTCCTTGCTATCTTGAAATCGGTTTTTCCTGAAATAATGAGTGCTCCGATTTTGTTGCTGACCGAGAGAGTACTCAGATACTCCTAAAAAACCAGCAACAAAATAGTTGAAACCGATCAGCCGATTTTCAAAAATTTTTTCGATTTTCCTGGTCCTTGCTATCTTGAAAACGGTTTTTCCTCGAAAGTAGAGTGCTCCGATTTTGTTGCTGACCGAGAGAGTACGCAGTTACTTCTAAAGAACCAGCAACAAAATAGTAGAAACCGATCAGCCGATTTTTAAATTTTTTTTCGATTTTTCCGATCCTTGCTATCTTGAAATCGGTTTTTCCTGAAATAATGAGTGCTCCGATTTTGTTGCTGACCGAGAGAGTACTCAGATACTCCTAAAAAACCAGCAACAAAATAGTTGAAACCGATCAGCCGATTTTTAACATTTTTTTCGATTTTCCTGGTCCTTGCTATCTTGAAAACGGTTTTTCCTCGAAAGTAGAGTGCTCCGATTTTGTTGCTGACCGAGAGAGTACTCAGTTACTTCTAAACTACCAGCAACAAAATAGTAGAAACCGATCAGCCGATTTAAAAAAAAAATTTCGATTTTCCTGGTCCTTGCTATCTTGAAAACGGTTTTTCCTCGAAAGTAGAGTGCTCCGATTTTGTTGCTGACCGAGAGAGTACTCAGATACTCCTAAAAAACCAGCAACAAAATAGTTGAAACCGATCAGCCGATTTTTAACATTTTTTTCGATTTTCCTGGTCCTTGCTATCTTGAAAACGGTTTTTCCTCGAAAGTAGAGTGCTCCGATTTTGTTGCTGACCGAGAGAGTACTCAGATACTCCTAAAAAACCAGCAACAAAATAGTTAAAACCGATCAGCCAATTTTCCAAAATATTTTCGATTTTCCTGGTCCTTGCTATCTTGAAGTATTTAGCACAAATTATATACACCAATTTCTTAAACTAATAAATCAAAAACAATTTATCAAATTTATTAATAGATTAAGCTTTTTCCATTAGTTACTCTCAAAAAGTCATTCCGGGAACGCTCGTCATGTGCGGGACCGTTCCCGGACATAACCGTTCCCGGAATGAAGTTTTCATATGCAATTGCGTAAAAAATCAGTAATAGTCACAGAATCGGGATTTTTCGAAGCTAATATAAGAAGAGGTCACAATAACCTTTAAGAAATATTGTATTCAAAGTCATTTACTTTTTTTTTCTTCGAATTATTACGGAGCTAAAATCTCACATAAAATTGTATTTATCCTTAAGTAAGGGCCGATCGGTACCAATTATTTTGTTGCTGGTTTTTTAGGAGTAACTGAGTACTCTCTCGGTCAGCAACAAATTGAGAGCACTCATTATTCCACGAAAAACCGTTTTCAAGATAGCATGGACCGAAAAATTGAAAAAAATGTTAAAAATCGGCTGATCGGTTTTAACTATTTTGTTGCTGGTTTTTTAGGAGTATCTGAGTACTCTCTCGGTCAGCAACAAAATCAGAGCCCTCTACTTTCGAGGAAGAACCGATTTCAAGATAGCAAGGACCAGAAAAATCGGAAAAAAATTTAAAAATCGGCTGATCGGTTTCAACTATTTTGTTGCTGGTTCTTTAGGAGTAACTAAGTACTCTCTCGGTCAGCAACAAAATCGGAGCACTCTACTTCCGAGGAAAAACCGTTTTCAAGATAACATAGACCAGGAAAATCGAAAAAAATTCTAAAAATCAGCAGATTGGTTTCAACTATTTTGTTGCTGGTTTTTTAGGAGTAACTGAGTACTCCTTCGGTCAGCAACAAAATCAGAGCACTCTACTTTAGAGGAAAAACCGTTTTCAACATACCATGAACCAGGAAAATCGAAAAAAATGTTTAAAATCGGCTGATCGGTTTCAGCTATTTTGTTGCTGGTTTTTTAGGAGTAACTGAGCACTCTCTCAGTCAGCAACAAATTGAGAGCACTCATTATTCCACGAAAAACCGTTTTCAAAATAGCATGGACCGGAAACATTAAAAAAAAAAAACGAATTTTCCGCTGTTTCTCACTTATCGCAACTAATTAGCAACAAAATCCACTGTCATGGTCAAGAGAAAAGTATGCAATTTATTGAGATACTCTGCTACGTTTATATCAAGGTAGCATAATTTGCGATTTCTCGCGATCGGCTTGAGCAAAAAAATCGTTATTTTGGCAAATAATTAGCAATTAAAAAGCTACAAATTTTGGCATTTTTTTTTTTAATTTTGCTGAATTGCCCATGCTAGCTTGATAGTGCTTGTTTTTGCACCTTAAGGGGTGTTTTTTTTATTTATAGGACCACAATCAAATTAACCCTTAACGTCATTTTTTTTAAGCATCGTTATCGGACATGATATCAACTAATACACTTAACAAACTTACACAAAAAAAATATATACTCGAATTGAAAACCGTTCCGTTTTTAAGTCGGTAGAAAATTCAATATCGTATAATTCTCAATATGTCAGGTTCTTAGAGGTCCTTTACCAATAGGTGCACTTGTACGTTATTGAAAGGCACAGACCGGCCACAAATCTCTACAAATCCAGGATTCGACTGCCTCTGGCCCATTCATACGTAAGGCTGCATTTTCTAGCGAATAAATTTATAGAATGGATGCGATGTAATGATACTTAAGTGCACTATTGTTGCCCCACGCGGCCACAATTCAGATTTATCGTGATTTACGTTTATAGTCGCCGCCATTATTCTTTTAGAAGGACGATAATACAGGCGATCTTTGACGCTAAGTAGAGGATAATATCATAATGATTCTTAAAATTACAGAACCTACGAGGTTACAACATTAACACCGTTTATTATGGAATATCAATATCAATAAACTAAAAACTCTGAATAATCAGCAATATGACCAATGACCAAATGTTTGACATACTCGATGTTTTACCGCGAGCCTAACATAACTTTGCCGGTTTTTAATTGATCATTTTTTAACTTAAGAGTTGGTGCACTATAATTACCAATTGACGTTTGTAACGGATTGCCGTTTTTACTTAAATTTGACAGCTTTGACGACCGAATCACCTGAAATTCTCACCACATACCCACCATGAGACAGACAAACCGTACGGAACCTCTAAAATTTAAAATAATTCGTATATTATGAATCAGCACACGATAAAGCACTGCACATCGAATTGCTGAACTATCGACATATCTAATCGATATTTCAACAACTATACAACATCACTATAATGTAACTAAGCCGTGTTTACAGACGTGTCTGAAATTAGTTGATAGTTTGCGAAGTTACAGGTATGTGGTATATACATTTGTTTATACGCCCACCGCGTAAGCGAGTTATGAATAGAACTAAGTAATTACGTTTCGTTTCCACAATACATGTTGATATGACCAGATGTAATATTAGCTGGAACGGGCTAATAACGTCAACAGAATCTTCATCGCTTTTTTAAATTTTTACAGCCTACAGAAATACCATGATGATCAATTGAAGATACCCTTTGAATTACCTACCTACGAAGCCGTCGATAATAATGCTAAACTTGACGCCTATCCTACCTATAAAACGTTATAAATAAATTATTAATTAATATTAGACAAAATCACATACCTTGCTCTGATCCTAAGGTACGTAGTTAAAGCACTTGTGTTATAGAAATCAGAAACAATGATGGTACCACAACACCCAGACCCGAGACAATATATAAAATTTCGTTTTCTATATTGACCCGACCGGGGATCGAATCCGGAACCTCTGAGATGGCGGTGCCATTAAAAGTCCGGCGTGCTCGCCTCACGTCCACGGCGGTTGGAGGTTATATGAGAGGCTCTCTTTGTTTTGTCTTTGACTTTGGTTCTTCTAGGAATGTTCTCGTTTCGGAACTTGTCTCGTAATGATCGTTAGATATGAACCATGAAGTGAGATTACACTTAATCTCATTCTTAAACCGCAAGTATTGCCCTCCTTGCTTTTGTGTTTTCCGCATGAAAGCTCGTTATAGAAGACTGCTTTTGGCAACCTACTATTTGCTCATAAGTCTTAGCTGTAACCAACTAATCTAGAACCTACTAATAAAAAAGTCTTTCAAGGTTATCGGGGATTTCTGCAAAATCGATCAATCTTTTTGCTGTCTCTGCTGCTGCACTATGCGTTCCTCCGCCTCACCCCTCAGCTTAGATTTGAGATGCTGCATCTTTTCAGCGTTATTTATCACTGGATTGTTGTGAATGGCTTCCATGAAGAGATCTTTGAATGACACCCATTGAGAAAAGTTTAGTTAGTTATAGATTGTTTAGTAAGAGTAGCATAATTAGTACGATTTGCAAGGTCAACAATTTTTTCAGAAGTAATCGTATAAAGAAATAGAGATGTTACATTAAAAAAATATAAATTATAATAAAAAGTATCTGAGATTTTAGCCAGACCAAGTAAAGAGAGTATCACATATTTATGCGTTAGTTTTCTAAAGACATGAATAGATAAGAGTCATTCACCTGCACCAATGTTTTCTTCTAGATCGTTTTTCCTTCTTCTTTCGTGACAACAGGGTCAGACTCCAACCAGAACATGGACAATGAACATACTCTGTTTTTGTTAAATCTCCCATCGTGCAATGAACTAATTAGTCGTGCTAGGCATATTCGGGGGCTCTGTAGCACAACTGTTTTTTTCCCTCATACATAAGTACCCCACTTTATTAACTTTATTCACCAATCAGCTGCCAAGATATGTGACTTTCAGGTTGGCTACGGCTGTTCTATGTGGTGTGGCCACGGTTCTGGAATATTCCAAGTCAATGAGTTCCTCCTACTATGCTTTGTTATTTATTGTTAAATCCTCCTCTAGAAGATAGCTTAATAAGGGTCCTTTCTATAGTTCGTTGCCCAACGTAGTCTTTTGCAAGCGAGCGTAAATCAATTATGGTATTGTTTCGAGAGTGCTTTATCTGTCTCAGGATATTTCAACAGCCGAATCTTGTCACAGGTTCTAGTTTTGTTCGTGAGGCAAGCCCATTGTTAGTGGATTTGCGAAACTGACTCTTGATTTGACACATTGTCATGAATAGATATGATCGTGAAGTGTTACTTGTTAGGGACGCCTGTTACTTGCGATGTTAAATTCAGCTAGAATTCACTCTTCTTGTGTCATAAATAAACATAATCATTTTTTGTTACATTAAACTTATACTCAGTCCATTCCATAGTTAATGTAACTCTTTTAAGTAAGTATAGTAGTTTGCATATTTTCTGGTTATTGAAAATTAAAGAATTATGTAGGTATACATGTCAAAACTTATTTAAACCAAGACTTTTTTTATATCTACTGTGATTTTCATAAAAGTTTTGTTGTTAGTGTATC
This sequence comes from Anania fuscalis, assembly GCA_950371115.1. Classification (NCBI taxonomy): domain Eukaryota; kingdom Metazoa; phylum Arthropoda; class Insecta; order Lepidoptera; family Crambidae; genus Anania; species Anania fuscalis. The sequence continues at coordinate 3,359,531 of OX493333.1, forward strand.
TTTTTAATAAAATCACATGTATGTTTTTCTCCATCAATGCCACAGTCATTTACATTATCGCGTGTAAGAAAAAGTCAAATACAAAAAAAATCGTTAATGTGGTTCATGAACCTCGTTCCGGAGACGGCTGTCCGACCGACCGCGTCATATTCTGAATTTGCATTAAATCACCTTTTTAATATTCTACACTAAAATTAGCTTCATCGATGCGCAGTATGCGCGTAATTAAGCATCGGTAAATTACATTTACGATGAAACAATGGAAACAAATTGCAGTAAAATCACTGTCGAGTTTATGATCATCGTCATTTGATCGCTAACGGATGCGAACAAGAGACAATCTCGTAATGCTTCGTAAAGTAGGATTTCTAATATCCCATTCTCACTAGAGAGGTGCTTAACCATAAGATTATTGTTTTGTTTTAGGTACAATAGTATAGAGCAGAGATAATCCTCACGATGTATTTAGGTTTACTAACCTATCATGAACTCCGGTTAAACAAAATCATAATGTTTTTTGTTTCTGGAAATAGGTCTGAACGAAGCACTTATACATTGTTTATTCCTTACGAATAACATACAAAATAAAATACAAAATCTTTATTGCTTCCGTAATTGTAATTAAAAAAGTATCCAATTTGTGACGATCGTTTGACAAATCAACCGTAAGATACACAAAATATGCGCCGGACAAACCTCGTTAAAATTATCTCTTAGTTAGTATATACTGCATTTTACCTGGAGTGTCATCTGGCACACACATACCTGAGCAGTTTCGTAAAAATACTTTTCCGAATTATAGATCCGAACCGGGAACTTACTGCACAGTAATTAGCAGTAAACTCTATGCCAAATCTGAGAATAATTACATTTTCTGTGCTCCTAGACGCTATCCTATTTCTTTTGTCCTTAAAATAGAGATGACGTCTGGGTAAAGAAAATGAAATTCTTTTTAGTCCGTCAGTTAGATTATCAAAAAATAATGGACCCATATTATTCTTTTGTCAACCAACCAAAAAATTACAAAGATAGAGCAGGTCAAAGTTTAAGATAATGCCCGTCAAAGTTCGGGAGAGGGGGCTCGTGATCGTGACGTCATTTCTAAGTAAAAATTGTACAATGCGTGACGTTATATGTGACATTTGAAATCAATATTTCTGCAATATTTTGATTATGTGTAAAAAGAAAAAAATCGTGTCCTTACTTAAAAATACTTTTTGTTAATCAACATGATAGGCGAAGAAAAAAAATTAGTCGTCATCCCTATTGTTGTTACAGTTGTACAGACTTTGGTCTTTCTTGTTAAGTGTCCAGTATATTAATATTATTTTTTAATTACAAGACTAACAGCACCGAGAAAAGTTATACATCGATAAATTGTGTGATAGGTATAAAAATAGTAATTATTTTGCTGCATCTGTTCGATAAAATAAACCAGTTACGGAGACGACAACACCGACTTTTCTTTGTAGTCCGTACTTATATTATTATTATTTTTCATATTTAAAACAAAAATATAGTTTTGTTGAAAATTTAAGGACATAAATTTTTGTTGTACTTAATTATTAAAGTTACTACAAAATTTAATGTCCTTAAATTTTCAACTCGAAGTAGAACGGGAAGATTTTAATATTAATTCAGAAAATTGGAGATGATGTAGTAGGTTGATATGCTAATGTAACTGTCCTAACATTGTAGATGTACTCGTACAAACATGATCGCTTTATGTTTTAGGGTACTGTAGGTAGTTAAGAGATACACAAAATTTGTAGGGATAAAGGAAAGGCAGTTTATATCAGACTCTTGGAATATTTCATATTTAGCAGCACCAGCACAACTTTCTACTCCAACTCTTCGTATGACAATCCCCCGTTAAACAATAGAAAAACGTCCGTCATCACAATCAAATCCGCATTCGTTTCTCCTCTCGCTCAATTGTATATATAATATATAATTATAGAAATTCCCACACATTGGCATATGTCGCTATAAAGGTAATTTGGGAATTTCGTTCATACGGTACTACCAGTATACGCTTATAAAGTAGAAAAGAAGTGATGTGAAATAATCGGGACTCGTTTGCATATGCCAAAGAGAAAAGTTTACACACATAAAAAGTTGTCAAAGCAAGCACGTTCTCAGCTCAAAGACTGACAAGGAGAGCAGATCAGTCTGCATGTGAAAGTCCGTTTTTAAGACTGCGTAAATCGCAGCGATATTTCCCAGCTTATTAGAGTTCAAGTTTCAAATACTTAATTTTGTTCAAGACATGTGCACCAATACGGAGATTCGTTTCCCGTATCACATGGGAAATATGTAAACCAAGGGCTTTGGTTTACAATTTTACAACTATATTCGCCACACGAAGTTGATATTGGCAACATAATTATCATTAAAAAAGCACTGGTTTTGCTGGTTCAGCTGGTTGTTCTATTAGAGCTTCGTCAGTATTCGTGGCATTATTACAATAGGCCGGTAACAAAGGACCCACAATGCTGTAATTTTCCGCAATTGGACGGTATTGTAGTATAATCTTAGCTACTGCGTGTTCGTGCAATATTAATGTATCGTGTACAGCTGTCATCATGCCAAAGATACCTTTCACGTTTGTGCCACAGACAATCGACATGGAATTTGTAGGTACATCGTATAAAAATGCTTTTACAGTTGGCAGTTTTTTAGACCATATTTGTAACATAACATTTTAAACTTGCATATTTGTAACATCTGCAGTTTATAAGGAAATTGCTCTGTGGTAGAAATAGTAAGTTTTTTTTTTTACTAAACACGTAACATTCATAAAATTGTAGATTTTAAAATAATAAATGATAAATTCATTACATAGATAGTTCCTCGCAACTTCCTTAATTGTTTCCTAAAAGAAGAACCTTTTCCTGATAATAATAAATACAACAAAAAAATATTATCGAAATTGGTTCGCGCGTGATGCGGTTTATTCAAGTAGGGATTTATTTTTATATTAATAGAAGATGACGCAAGATATTTAGTACAAAATAATTTTTGAATGTTCTTTTTTGATTAATTGCCAGTTTTGATTTCCCATTCTCAGTTTTTGTTTGTGTTTCCTTTACGACGCGTAGAGGAAAATTTTGGTTTAAATTTATCATCGCGAAACGTGGCAGTGAAGGAAGTCTGCGTCTATAACCAAACTGAAATTAATTGAGAAATACTAAAACCTTTCTAAAAAAACATAAATCAGGCCTGTTTTCAAAAATGCATTTTGTTCCAATGGTTTTTAATAATGCTAGTATTCCACGAATTGTCTAAAACAAGCTACTAAAATTTATTCACAAGTATCGGCATTAAACTTTGAAATAATATTTGTATTACACGGAAAATCTAGCCAGACCTAGAATTATTGTATCACATTGATAAACAAACTAACTGAATGTTGTTAATTAAATTCCCTACGGTTCTGTTTGCCGAGCGCAACGTGGTGTCACTGATAACTACCGATAAGGCAACACTTAGGTATTTTGCACCAAACGAAGATAGGGAAATGGTAAAACACTCCCCCACACTCAAAAATCACTTTAATTTCCAAGCGGTAAAACAGATTTCAGAGTAACAAGTAGAAATTTCTTTAACAGATAACCCAGACCTTATGATTTTAAAATCGTTTTATTACGTTTGCTCTTGAATCCTCAGATATGACACCTTATCTATGTTTAAGCTTTTCACACGCTCCGCCTGTTATTGATATAGATATTGCATTCGCCAAACATATATGCAAACTGTTTTACATATATTCACAATCCCACAAGATCTTAATCGTGTTTCTATACTTAATATTGATCGGCCAAATGTATCAAACAAAGTCAAACCAGTTATTGTTTATTGTTTTCATGCACTTGACCGTATTTGGACCGATTTAAAGTTAGCGACCTTTGTCAGTATGACACCAATAATTCCAAAACACCATTTCAATTACTTCGTATACAACGTCTCTTGTTCTGTAATTTCCGTGCAGTTCAGTAGTAAGGAGTGATTACGGCTAGTAAAACATATTTTTTTAAAGGTATTTATCACCAACGAGGTTACACTAACAATATTTATATTAAAAATGATTTAATATACGTATGAAAACTTTGTAGGTAGTATATATTACATATTAAAAAACAAAAGACACAGTGTGTTCCTCAGGCTTGTCCAACCCCTGCGGGTTTGTCCAGGCATGTAGACAAACCCGTTTATATTTATTTTTTACAATTATACAACAAATTGCATTCAGACCCTATTGTCTGTTTTGTCAAGATGACATCGTTAAAGTGAACATATGAAACCTCTCAGTATTACTGGATTAATCTTCGTCCGACTAACTAGTCTTTCTGTTGTTGCAGGCGAGCTGTAAGCGGTCGTGTAGCCTCGCCGGCAGACATGTTGCGACCGGAGTCGCCCCTCGCTGACCACCGCAGCCTCCTCCCACGGCGGCTGCTACCTGTGAAAGCCCAAATAGCCCCTGCGGACAAACGCAAGAACCGCCGCTCCCTTGAACTAAACCCCCCGACAGACCATGCTCCCTACGACTACCCGAAACTCCTCATATCCAAAACCACCGATTCCCTGAACACAGAGTGCCCTCGCAAACTCATAAACAAACAGGACTCCACAGACAGCCTGAAGAGAGCTCTTCTATCCAAAGATGAAAAAAAGCCAGCCGATAAGAAAGCACAACTCGCGAAGCAGGACTCGAGTGAAAGTTTGAAAAAGTCGTTATTATGTCGACAGGAGTCCAATGAGAGTGCAAAGCGTAGAGATGCAGACAAGAAGCCATCTAATCAGGATGTGAAGAGAGTGTCGGAGGTTAAAAGAGGGAGTGATAAGAAGGGGTTCCTCGAGACGGATTCAGAGGATACTTGTAAGAGGATTTATGAAAGGAGAACTGGATGCGTCAGGCCGACGTTACCTCCTGTCGCTGAGAAGGGGCTGGCTTCCCCAAATTCCCCTAATGGGAGTCCTGGGACGCCGAGCGTGGCTGCCGTTGCCGAGGGTCTAGTCCGATGGGGCAGCGGTCTGCTGTCCCCCAGGGAAGAACCTAGATTAAAAGCAGCTCGGAGCTGGTACGGCTATGGAACCCTCCCCTCAGACAACGAGAAGGTAAGGAATAGTTTCAATATTTCAGTCCCACTAATTAAATCCCAGACCAATTTGTAGCGACATTTAAGTGAATTGATTAATTTGTCGATCGTTACGTTAGCGTAATGATTGGTTTTGAACGTTTCGTCTAAGCAATTAATATATTTGCTTACGTAATTCATTCCACAGGTTTCTGTTGTTTATGTTTTAATTGCTCTCGCTAATACAATGGCAACGCGATAATTCAACGTGAGAAAAACTTTAGTAGTATACTAATATTTGTATAGAATTTATCACAATTTGCTTTAAGGCTTATCATAATTTATTTTCATGTCGTAAATGCATAATCATTTTATTGTGTTTTTTCTGCGATGTTATCGTTAGTTAGGTAGCTACCGAGGTACACATGTATATAAAGCTCCTTGATTTAATACGGAATAGTTATTTTAATAAATATTGTTATAGTCATGCATTTTGTATGTGTCGTGATATAATGGCATTGTTCTTTTTAAATGTAATAGGTGTGTCATCATCATAACCTTAAATTGCAGGTTAACATGTATTCATAATTGTAAATTGAAATTTAAACAATTATTGAGTATAGGTAAATATATAGGTAAAATACATAATTAATAAAGTATTATCATAAAAATATTTAATTGTTTCTCAATCTTAGTAAATATAAGGTCCGATTTTATTAGTGTTCATCCTGTGAACCTGTGACTATATAGGTGAATAGCAATCGTAAAAACCAACTTTGAAATGTCTATCATAAAAACTAAAAAAGTTAAAAATAAATGACAAAATAACAACATCGACTTCATATTGCATAAACTCGTCCTATCTTCAACTCTTTCTCGCTCTGTACTAGGGGAAGGAATAAGACGGATAATCAGATGGTTAAACGTAGCAAAGATAGGATAGAGTTTATGCAATATGAAGTCGATGTTGTTGATTTTTAACTTTTTTAGTTTTTATGGTACACATTTGAAAATTGGTTTTTACGATTGCTTTTCACCTGTATAGACACAGGTTAACAGGATGAACACTAATAAAATCGGACCTTATAGATATTTAAAATTTTGCTAAGTGAGCTAAAACCCTCAAGCTAGAAGCTATTGATCAGATTAGAAAGAGAATTAGTTTATCCAGTTCCATCTACATTAATTAGGTATTATTAATGGTATATTCGACTTACTGATCTTCAGAAGTCACTGCGACATATTTCTATCTGTATGACGATAAAACATGCTCTCGAACTTATAATAAATGTCCTAAATTCCACGATGAGTAATTTATACACTCATTTATTAATACAATAATTACCAGAATAAAGCAATTGTGTCAATTCTTATCTACAGTCATTTTCCAAAATTCTATGTGTTGTAACAAGTTTACAGTACAATTACGTCAATGACTCATCTATAGTTTCGTAGGAGGGTCCTTACCCTCCTACGAATTACTATTACCCAGCACTACTGGATCAGTAGTGCTGGGTAATAGTAATCCCCATATATTCTCTATCTGTCCTATTTAGAGTGCATTTGCTAGTCCGGTATTAGTACCGGTACTAATAGTAGTCCGGACTAGCAAACCACTTTTTTTATGTACGTTAGTACAGTGGGTTAACCTTGGTCCCGGACTAGTAAATGCACTCTGAATAAGACAGTATGAATTTATATTAAGAGATTACATTCCGAGCTACGCAGCAATGCAGCAGAAGCACTGCTGCGTGCTGCTGAGTTCGGAATCATACCTTTAGGGTTTAGGGTCAGATGTTAGATACAATACAATATTGTAAACAACTTACCCAAGTTTCATTCGAATCGGATGAATGAATGGTTTGGAACGCTTACTGATTTTGTGACTTGTATAGATATATATTAATTATTATTTCTTACACTTACGTGTATAAGGAGTGGCCGTGCTAATCACTCGCATTGAGAGAGTTCAAGTGGAGCCGGCCAATGAGGAGGCGTAAAATTATCAGCTGGAACCCGGCTGTCTACATTATCCTTCACAACCTCCCGAGGTGAAAGTGATAACCGCCGATAACGCCTGACCTAATGACGATTAGTTACATCACTGTGCAAAATAACAATAAATGCGAAGACTGTGTAATTAATTCATCGCAAATGCTTATTACGAAGGAATTTGCCATTAGAGCCACTTGTGGTAACATTTAAAGTTTTTTTAATTAACTAAGGTAATCTCTGGTCATAAAAAGTATGCGCGCTAACCTGCAAATTGAATAACAACCCTATCTAACGAAGGATGTTTACATTCCCAAGCGCAACATGATACTAAATTCATATTAAACATTCCTGGCAGCACAGATCAACAGATGCTGTTAATTCTCAGTAAACAAGTGCTGATTATGGCTTTCTATTGCTTCGCCGCAAAAACCGAGCGTAATGCGGCCACGGTCTGCGCGCATTGTAACCATTCATCACCATCTCCGCGTACATTTTACGCGTTTTTACGCGACCCGGACACGGAATAGTTCCATTTTCAAATCCAAACAACCATATTTTTTTTTCGAATCAAGGAAGCGTTTGGGTACCACCGTCGTCAAATGACATTTCGCGACTGCAAGTCGCCACAACGAGACGTGCGCGTGAGTGCCAGTACCGTTCTAGTTTAGTGCACGAAAAAGTTCCTGATTGTTGTCTGAAAGCAATGATTTTAGTGAATTTTCTTCGTCGGACAGAGCAGTGATCGTGTTTTAATTGTGATTTTATAGTTTTGTGTGTACATATATGTGGTGGGTGTTCATCACATTGGATAATTGACTATGCCTAACGAAGTCCGGCCGACGATGGTAAACTGCTTTCAGTTTTATAAAAGTGATAAGTATTTTTGTTTTTTAATCGAAATCTGTGTTAAAGAGGGTAGGAATGTTAAACTATTTGTTTTTACTGAAATCTTCAAAAGATGATAACGTTGGCCACCTGTTCGTAAACCTGCTGTACGTGTGGTAAATTGTGTTTGAAATAACTTTAACTGCTTTTCGACCTTGAGAAAATATTTTTAGACGTTTGGTGTTTCTCGGTTGTTAAAATTGCATTTTATTATGAGCTGTAGGTAGTGCTTAATTGACTAATGTTAGGTACTTAAACATTATTCAAAGTAAAAAAATAATGCCTAGTATCAAATAACCATGTTTACGTTTTAATCCACTTAAAATTTTGTAGTGACAGTATTTATTTATTGCTTTAGGTATTTGCTTGCGAATCTCAGATTTCGCGTGTCACTCACATAAAACAGGGCAAGGTTGAATGTCACCGTTATAATTAATTCGATTCACTTGAGCGCTAGTCAGCCCGTCTGAAATGCTCTATAATTATACAAAACAAAAACAACTGTTTGCTGAACGTAATTGATAATAGCCTGTATTTGATTTTGACTTCGATTCATATTACTTGGGCTTGATCTTCTTTTGTTATGGACAGCAAAAACAAAATGTTAGAAAAAATTTTGTTACATGATCCTTGGTCTTCTCATTTCCTGCCAATAGCACTTCCTAAGTACGTACTGATGGATTTTATGTGGTTTTCACCGACTACAATAGTTTTTGATTACACGAGCGAAGTGCCAAGCCCAAATTTAAAATAGTTTAGTTACTGCCGCTGTCAATGTGTTTTCAATATTTCTCTGCATTTTTCACAATTACCATGCAGGCAGTTTCTTTTTTAAAATACGCGTATAAACCTCTAAAATGGATCGGCCATGAAAATAATAATGCAGTATTTTTGAATATTTTACTGTAGCTCAAATTTTAAATTAAATACGTACCACTTGTACAAACTAAAGCATTGTAGAGGAAATTAGTATTCTGAACAAGAATTACATCATTTCTATATTTATCGGTTTTCGTTCAAACACGTGCTATTAGTATTGAATTATTTCTAATTGTTTACAAGAATGCGGTGGACACTTTCATATTATATCACGATTGCTGCTATAGTGACTTTTGTTTTTGTTTTAGCAGTATTTTGTATTACCAACGAACATAATATACAAGTAGATTAAGAAGGCTTATTATTACATTCCCCACAATCACCATGTCATCATCATCATAATCTTTGCCAATTTTGGCTGGTGATAAGGCTTCTTCAAAATCTGAAAGAGGTAGCTCTTATATGACGGACGTATCAACGCAGTCTCTTAATGTTTTACGTATTGGCTGTCAAAACACTTTGACTATAAATGCATGCAATGATGTCGTCTAATGAAAATCCGTCCATTATACCAATGGCTATTTTAAATACGACTAGGTATGTCCAAAATTTATGGCATTGTGTCGGTCTTCTCTCCTGCAGAGTAGGCCATCCTGTCCAATTCTTTTAACATTTACTGCGCCCTGAGTGGTATAGAGATAAAAGGATCATTTTGCGAAAGATACGTTTTGCGAAAGAGACATTCTGAGCAGTGGATATTTTGAGAAAGAGACATTGTGAGAAATGGACCTTTTGCGATGAGTGCCATTGAGCGGACATTTTGCAGTAGACGTTTTGCGCCTGAGCCCCTAATTGCAGGCGTGAAAGTACATCAAGTGACATCACTGAGCGGAGTCTCCTGCTTATACTGTGGTATTGATGAGAGTCCACTCCACACGCGATGTTTTGCGTTGGCGCATCAGTTCTGCGAAAAGTGTCATATTATCATTCCGACGGTTCGTATGACCAAGCGTTATTTGTTGTTGTTTACAGACCGTCCAGTTATGTGTATAATTTTTCCACTATGGTATACCCACTTATCTGTAAATGACATTCGTCTTTTCAAAAGTGTAGGTATGAAAGTTAAGGAATTTCGTAAGAAATTTGGAATTATATCTATTTTCTGGGTATATTCAAAGGAATAGCGAGCAACCAAAATACTCTACTTCGTGAAAATCATTAATTGAAAAGTCATTAAGAGAAAAAATATTTATATTGAAGATAGCACTGAAATATCCTAACAATATAAGTACTTACAAGTTCAACTAACCTAACGTTCACCATTTAATAGCTTCAAATTAAATATTTGCGTTTATTCAGTACTAACAAAGATGTCTTATCCGTTTAGTTAGTGGTAATATGTTTGATGAATTAAAAGTATTTTTCTCCAACAAAGTTAAACAGAATCCATTCCTAACATGTTGCTACTGTGTGGAAGATCAAGCCACTGAGGCCAGAAACATTGCATAAGTAGTTTTTTCAACTATGGAAGTCGTTGACATAGCTTGGTCATTAATTAAATCATGCAAGATATTTTTAGATCTAAACAGTCTCTTACCGTAATGTCTGACTCATTGACTCATGAGCTCAATTAGTCACTTATTTTGTTACACATCACCACGACTAGTCCTTCACTGAATAATAGTTTCTGACTTTATTTCTGATTTAAACTGTAAATATAGGTAAGTGACCCGTTATGGCTTTGAACTGCGTTCACAAATTATACAAAGTTTTTCGTGTGAAAATATAGATCTACAAGTGAAAACCGCATTCGAATCGCTACAGTAGTTTCAGAGATAAAGTAAAGTATGCCTATATACGTCCCACTGCAGGGCACAGGCCTCACCTCAACTATGAGGTGGTTTGGGCCATACTCCACCACGCGGGCCCGGTGCGGATTGGTTTCAGAGATAAGCCTGTAGAAAGAAGGACGACAGACAGACAACGCAGCAAGAGAATTTGTATACACATTGTATGTGTATTTGGTAATTTATATACAGGATGTCCTGTAAATCAAGGTCAACCTTGTAACCACGTCACTATCACTACATAGTATAAAACAAAGTCGCTTTCTCTGTCCCTATATCCCTATGTATGCTTAAATCTTTAAAACTACGCAACGGATTTTGATGCGTTTTTTTAATAGATAGTGATTGAAGAGGTAGGTTTATATGTATAATGTAGTGTATTTAGTATCAGCATTGCACCCGTGCGAAGCCGGGGCGGGTCGCTAGTTATTCTATACGTCATAGTTATACATCTTTTGTTCTACCACTTTATAAATTTATCGACTTCCTATAAATAATTAACAAATAGCCCATTATATTTATAGAAGAACCACACTTAAAATACCTAATTTAGCTAATACAATTCTTACGCCTATTCAATATGGTACTAAGGAATAAGCATATTCATAATTATCTTACATTCATTTCCTTGTACATTTGCGAGGCTGTAGCGCGGTCTGTAAAGTAACTAAGGTTAGTGGAAGGTCTGCTAAGATTAAGATCCATTGACTTACCGTCTAGCATGAGGTCAGATAATTGCGAGTTGGGTGATGCGGGCTGCCCTCGGCTGAATCATGCATCATGCGCACTTGAAATACCACAATAACTGAATTGGACACAGTGCGCTCACTTCCCACTAAGCGAGCCGAGTTACGTTTATCATCTATTGATTTCCCACACTTTTATAACTCAGCCTAGGTCTATCTTCAAGGCAGTTATTTACTGAAAAGCCGGGCACTATTTTTGAACTGTTTATCATTTAATACTTACGTTACGTCACAGGCGTGTAATTGTGCTTATGCTGCGTCCCACCCAAGTAAAAGAGGAAGTCGAGGTAGACAGACAAATACACCAAAGGCACCGCTCGTACGACAATTGAATCCTTTGCACGTTAAGTTCCTTTGTGAAAATCTGAGATGGGTGCGCGGTGTCTGTTTTGGGTGTCCAGCAACGCTGACTAACATGTGGATATCGCTTTTGAATTCTTCGATTTTCAACATTCATGCCAATATTGATATCTATTATATAAATCACCACAATTAGGTTTTCCGCACTGCATACACACACGTCGATATAATAATACTATTAAAATATTGCGTTGGGAATGTTGTGATAGCCTTGCCCTAACCTAACCATCTTCAAACAGTGGCACCTCTGCTCTTACTTCTATTTGTAAACGTATGATCTAAATTGAAGATGGTAGATTCCATACTTATATCTGACAGACTAGGTGTTGTACATGAAGACTGTTTGTTTACTTTTGGTAATTGTTTTGCCCGCCAAATATGTGTTAAGATAAATAATGACGGGTTTTTCTTTTAACTTCAAATCATTTACATGTAGATATTTTTGGATATTTTCAAATATAATTTACAAATGCAGGCGTATCTTTGGAATTTGAACAAATGGATATCTGGAAGAATAGAAAGTCTTAATATCTTTGATTTAAAATACAACTTCTAAACTTCTCTTGTCGATGTATGATTGAACATGATCCTAGCCGCGATAAGTTTAGAATCAGACGTTACGTTTCTTTGGATTGTTTAATAATAAGACCCTTAAGGAAACAGACCACTGGATGGATGGCTGAAAATCTGAGTTATATAAAAACATATAAGTATCTTCGAGGATTAGAAGTCTTTAAAAAGCTACAGTAAAACGTTCTAGTTTTGCCTAGTTCCATTCCTTTTGCTTCCTATACATATAAAGACGTTTATTTATACACGTCTTAATTAAATGTTTAAATTCTTGTGAATGCTTAAATTTAACATGAAAAACAAGGTTAAAATCCTTTTTTTTATGCTATTAATAGTTATCCTCATATATTTGAATATTTTTCATATACCAAACAGTTTTTCCTTGAAAAAACTAGCATAAAGGAAGCACTGTGCATATTACGCGTCGTAAAACCGATATCTTCGTTTAATATCGCACGAGACATTCCTGAGCTCCGATATTGTTTGTGATACCAACCCATAGGCAATCTTAAGGTCTATTTATGGTTTTGAGACTGGAGAAATGCCAAATCGCTTTTTGTGTCAAATATGCAGAAGTATACTTTAGGCCGTTTTCTGATTTGTCGGCGCAGCAGCTGCGCGGCATCAGCATGCTTGGTATACGCGGTACAGAAAGCTTACCGAGCGCCTATATTTCAATGGAGCGTTCCTGATTGACTCAGTATGCGCGGGAGCGGCGCGGCACAGATTCCATACTTTCTGTACCGCGTATACCGAGCATGCTGATGTCGCGCCGCTGCTGTGCCGACAAATCAGAAAACGGCCTAAGTGGCTAGTTTACGTATATTGCTTTATTGCTTTAATACCTATCAGATTCATCCTTACTTACTTACTTACAGATCACGCCTTGCCTCTCGGCTTTTGCCATAGCTCTTGCCACTGCTATGGCCAAGCTAGGTTGAGCAGGTCTTGAGTTCCTACATATGTTTAGAATTAGAATTACAGTGTTACAATTGTTTATTGGACTTTAGGGTTGTTATTCTTAAAAAAAAGAATGTCGTGTGGTTGGGACATGCTTTTTAAGACATGTCTCTGTCGAATTATAACCTAGCTACACGCAAAATACAGATGCTGCTCATTGCTTTAATGGTACTATGATATTATAACGTTTGATACATAAATAAAAATAAATAATAAATTGTTTACACAATTACACCAATTAGCTAGCCCCAAACTAAGCATAGCTTGTAGGTACTATGGTGACTAGATAACGGATAAGCATACTAAAATAGGTACGTTTATAAACGTGTCCATGACAAGCACAATAATGCTCGTGCTCGTGCTCATCACAAAATGTTTAAAAAATTAACGATTTTTGTTTAAAAGGTAGAACATTAAAGACCTAAGAATAAATAAATATTGGAGGGCAACATCACATACATTGCTCTGATCTTAAAGTAAGTAGCTGAAGCACTTGTGTTATAGAAATCAGAAACGACGACGGTACCACAACACCCAACCCGAGACAATATAGAAAAGTTTGTTTCCTACATTGACCCGACCGGGGATCGAACCCAGAAAGAAAGTTTCAGTCGTTCATTCGTGACATTTGCATGCGATAAAGAGGTAGCAGTTTTTCCATTATCCTTAAAGGGTCATTTATTTTTAATTTCAAGGTATTACGCGATAACTTGTCTTTGACCCACGAGTTCTTTATATACTTAATCAAAATAACTGATGTGTTCTTTATATAAAAGACCTTAAGGATCAAAATAGTCACATACTTTTGCGGCTTCTGTGCGGCTATCAGTGTTGTTTGCTTTCTTTGTTGATGAACATGGTCTTGAAGTGTCCTTGGCAGGCCACGTTCGTGTTTAAAATATTTTACTGCCGACTACATTGTGACAGATTGTAAGTTTACGAGCAGATAAAATGACTTTATGGGCTTTTTGTAAAATTGAGGCAGGACACCTGCCACAGCCTAGTAGATGCATGAAAGATAGTAGGCGACACGTTTTAATTAGGTCACATACTCGAGTTTGGCTGAAATGAAATAGAGGAGAGCAGATTTTGAACCGCCTGAACAGGCGCAGGCTGTATAGGTTTGCTCTGATACAAGCACTGCAAATACTGACTAGTCCTAAGTTGAAACATGACAAAGTTCTATATCTACCCTGGGCTGCGTACAAAGCTAAACTAAAATAGCCGTTTTAAACTAATTATCATCATTATTATTACTTTAAAACGGCCTCATTATCCTTCAGACAAATCCCTAGCAGATCACTTTCCATAGCTCGCTGAGCAACTTTAAATTAGTTTACTAATCGTACAGTAAGTGTCCGCCCAAAACTCGTCTTCGTAAGTCACGGCACTTTGAAGGAATTCGAAATGTCTGTTTGGAACGGTTGACTGCCTTTTCTTAAAAATATTTTAAAAAATACAATTCGACTGTACAAACACAGGTACAAATGTCTATAATTATGTGTCATGTGCACTGAACTCAAATTCTAGTGTAAGAGAAGTCAAACACAAATATTATTCGAAGTCACTGATAGCTACAGATAAGATTCCAATTTTTATCTGTGATAATGTGAAAGTATCGTATCTTTTGCGTGTTAAAATTACATTGCTAATTCATGCAATTTCTAACTACTATTTCTAAACTATTCTACTCTTTAAGAACTTGTCATGTGGATTTACTTTTACGATTTTTTCTAAATTGGTCGGGTCTGGTTGAGATAACCTTGGCTAAATCCATCGTCTGGTGTACCACATAAGGATATAAGGTTTAAAAATGTATTCACTCATGTATTTTTTACACTAAATTACAGGTTGCTAAGCAGCCAGCTCAATATTTGAAGTATTCTTGTTTTGACATGCGGTATTTCCGCGTACGTACGTAGCCTCAAATCGCCGTCCATCATCATGACTAAACAGTTAAATAGCTCAAGCAGTTAAATGTTCAGCTCAAGGTCATAAGCGGTCTACCCAATTTTAAACGTGGAAATAATTTGCTTTGATACTTGCAACTATTACATATGTAAATAAAATAAATAAATATTGGACAACATCACATACATTGCTCTGATCCTAAGGTAAGTAGCTAAAGCACTTGTGTTATAGAAATCAGAAACAACGACGCTACCACAACACCCAGACCCGAGCCAATATAGAAAAGTTCGTTTTCTACATTGACCCGACCGGGGATCGAACCCGAAACCTCAGAGAAGGCGGCGCCATTTATAGTCCGGCGTGCTCGCCTCTCGGCTACGAAGGTCGTCAATCGAGGATGTAATCACTTGTTAGAATAAATTGGTGTTAGAATGTGCATATAAGGAACCACTGTGTTTGGTGTGTTGAACGCGTTGCATTATTAATCAGAAAGCAAAATTTCTTTTGACATATATACATTATTTTTAAAAAGGAGCCTTTTCACAATTTGCAGGAATCAAAAAGTACAATTTGTATGTAATAAACATTCCGAAGGAAATGCTTATTACGGAATATGTTTCGCATTATAGCAGAGCAGCAGACAAGTTTGATAGCGATTCAGGTTATATTTTTTATATTCATCATTATCATATCGGCCTGTTGCAGTCCACTGCTGGACATAGGCCTCCCCCAAGGAGCGCCACAGCGCACGATCTCCCGCCCTTTGCATCCAGTCGCTGCCGGCTGCCTTCTTCAGGTCATCGGTCCATCTAGCCGGGGGGCGTCCTACACTACGCTTGCCTAAGCGTGATCTCCATTCGAGAACCTTCCTGCTCCACCTCTCGTCGGTTCTGCGACGGACATGGCCAGCCCACTGCCACTTCAGCTTGCTACATTTTTGGAAAATATCAGTCACCTTAGTCTTATGTCGTATAACCTCGTTCCGGATCTTATCCCTTAATGAGATCCCCAACATAGACCTTTCCATAGCACGCTGAGTGACGTGTAGTCGGTGGGCCAACTTGACTGTCATGTTCCACGTTTCGGCCCCCTAGGTTAAAACTGGTAGGACGCATTGGTTAAACACCCGGCTTTTCAGGCACTGCGGCAGTGTCGACGTGAAGATATGACGCAATTTTCCAAATGCTGCCCAGCCAAGCCAAGTATATATTGATTATAAATAAATAAATAAATAAAACAATAATGGCCTTACTACAAAAAAGATTAAATCTAAAACACTGTCTAAAAATTAGTCAACCAATTTAAAATGTTGACACATCAGACATTCGAGACATGTTTATTAACAATCATTTTTAATTGATTGACTAATCTTAAGTGTTTAAACCTAGTCTATCTTTTTGTAGTAAGGCCGTTAGTTTTAATCCTACGAGAAAATGTTGGTTGACTTTTGACCTCTTCAGTAGACAAGCCATAATCTTCCTGTCACTTAACGACCCGTATCATAAATAACAACGGAAGCCACTATTATATTACCTTGTTAGATTTTTTGAGTCTCATTTGAGTGTGATGAGTTCGTTCACGCGTCGTAAACAATACATTTAGTAGCTGTCTGTCGGTGAATTGACTTGTTTTTAAAAATACATTGTTGTTCGTTGCATTCTCATGGTACGTAGTTGTTGTTGCACGCACATAGGTACCTAACACAGTGAAGAAAGGAAAAGAGGTAAAACTCCTGAAGAACGAGAAAATTGATATATATATTTTAGAAGGACACAGTTCACCAGTATAGAGTAGGTTGTTACGACAACGTGTTTATTATGAACCAAGTGATTAATTGGGCATTGTACAAAATGCCCTATATGAGAAGGCAATTTGATAACAACTAATGAATAATAAATTAGCCAGAGTTTGTCAATAATATCCATCTTCTACTATAATATCATGCACGATAAAAATCATATTTCATTAGAATAAAAAAATATAAATTTCGCTTTTTGTGCTTTTAGCTCCTCGCCGGATACTACGGCGATACTGATGCCTTAGCTGCCTATCATTATTTACTTGATTCATAACATCTATATCTATACTAATATTATAAAGAGGAAAGATTTGTACCTATTTTTGTATGTTTGTATGTTTGTAATGAATAGGCTCAAAAAGTACTGGGCCGATTTAAAAAATTCTTTCACCAATAGAATGCTACATTCTTCCAATTTGACATAGGCTACATTTCATTTTGAAAAAAATTAGGGATCCTTGGTAAAATTTGAACAATGTAACCGAAGGTGTAGAAAAATGAGTCTTAAAATGTCTTTCGTCGAATGCGCTGCCGAAACTATTAGCGATAATTGTCTACCCCGTGCGAAGCCGGGACGGGCTGCTAGTCTATAATAAAGAAGATAACATAAGTTGATCTAGGTACCCCGCTGGCTATTATCATTACACACTTGATCCACATAACATCTAATAAAGAAGATTCCACAAGTTGATCTACCTTGCCTAGTGTCGTGTGGTGCCGGCACGTTAAAAGAATTGCACCACCCCTTCTCTTGCTATGGGTGTCGTAAGAGGCGACTACAGGAGAACCGCCACAAGAAGACGGGCAGCAGCGTCTCCTCTCCACCATTGGCCAAACTGCGATCGCCAACCCGCCTGCCAAACGTGGCGATTATGGCAAAATCCTCCTTTTAGAGAGGCCTGTGTTCAGCATTGGACTGATATAGGCTGGTGATGTGATCTACCTTGCGCGTCTGAATTGAACGAATCCGATTAAACGAATTCTCATCGGTGACATTGAGACACCTAAACACCACCTATTCAGTGCACTCAGTGCGATGGTTAGAACAAGATAAACAAGACCTTATGTACTTTTATTTTAAATTAAAACTTGAATGTAATTATATTCAGGATGCACAAGTTATTTAGAGCCGTGAATAACTGCACGCATACTAAGCGGAATTTGCATAAGTTGTTTATCACACTAAGGGTCGATGACGGTGTAAGATCAATTAAAAGCATAAAAACAAAGTAATAACGAGGACTAACCAAGCTCCTAAAACAGTATTATTTTGTTATTTTTTGTTATTTATTTAAAGGGTTTTACGAATGACGTAAAATCAACGTAGGTACACCTGTTTGACAATCGTCTGGTGTAGTCGTTTGTGATCAGCAGTTTTTTCTTTGTTATCGTGATCAAAAACCATCGACGATAAACATGCTGTGGAGAAGTGTCAAACGTAGACAAGAATAGAGAAATTAATGGTGCCATGTTAGGGTTTTTCGACAATTTTATCACTTGTCGATTTTGACAGAAGAAACGACTATTTAGGACTGCAATGTTAGCACCGAAGACAAAACGACATGTTTACGTCAAAACTCGATAAAATGCCACGACAAATTTTATCGTGTTGCGCATGCTAGCCCTGCAGGAAAACAAGCCGGGCAGCAGTCGCGGGTTCAAATCCCGCAAGGAGCAAGTGTAAGTGAGAACCTCGACCATGTGTACCTGAGTCATGGATGCCATATAATGTATTTCTGTAAGTCTCCGTCATGTAGTCATTAAAACAAGCTGTGCTTAGGTTGGGACTACGTAATTAGTGTGAATATTGACACAATTTGTTGAAACCATTCAAAGTTTATGGTAAAAAACCCGTGGCCAATTTATTCCATTTTGAACATAAAGTCCCAGTATTTTTAGTAGAGATGCCGCGAATAGTTGTTATAGCGAATAGTCGAATAACTCGCTATTATTATTGGACATAAAGAAAGTATCATAAAAAATATAAATTTCTTATAAAATAATAAATTATATCACGTTTGTAGAATAATATACTTACCTACAGCTGTAATCTATGACCTTTTCAAGATTATGTATGAGAAAAGAAAATAAAGTATAAATATCAGTTTCTTATTATACTGATTTACATTGTGAAATGCTGGCAACCCTTTTCCTGTACATAACTATTTTAAGGGGAATACCCATTGAGGTTTAATGTACTAGAGTACTAGAGAACACATCTCGAACTAAATATTTCAGCCAAACATTGTAGTCCAGTGGACTACAAAGCTTCAGTTAGTGTCAATAATTGAAGTTGTCAAAACTGCGTCTTGATTGTTGAAATACTACAATTCTTGGCTGAAACATTTAGTTACAGATGTGTTCTCTAGTACGCTAGTACATTATACCTCAAGGGTATACCTCGTGTTTGTTGCTTAAAAAAAAATGAATATTTTAACTTAATAGTTTTTTTTTATATTCGGTGAATGTCGAATAATAGACACTGTTATTCGGTATTCGACGAATAACAAAAAAAAATGACGAGTAATGCCGAATACCGAATAATAGCGAGTATTCGCGGCAACACTAATTTTTAGTATAAAATAAAATGCCTTAGTCACTGCTTATAATCAGCCATTTTCACCAAAATAAATTGTTAATCCGATAATTTTAACCTTATACAGTTTCAACCGAAGTATCTTAAAAACAAAATAAATAATCAGATAACCTTCATATAATCAGATAAGCAATAAAAACCGAAGATACCGATGACACAGTCTTACTTGACCGCTGGGGTCTCGGGTTCAACACCCGGTTAATGCATCGATCGACCACTTCGGCCCCTGAAGGCCTACTACAAAAAAATCGTTCGTCCGGATTCATGATAATAATATATAATTATATAAAAAATATATAATTCAAGATAATAAACCTAACAAATTTAAATTACCATCTCCTTGTATCAATCCTTTAACCCGAAAAACCCGGCCATTTTTAATAGTTCATAAATTGACAAATGTTTAAAACATGTGATGGTTATTTTAATTTGATAGTTTAATACGTCCGAACCAACAAAGCGCTTTCGTAGTAGGGCTCCTGGTTTACGACGTCCACTTTGAAGTGAGATTCCTCAGACTTAAAGTCGGTCTAGGGAATCCGCTATTGATTTTTTCCAACATGCATTTGAGCTTTACAAACATACTCCGAAGCCTATATAATAAATTGAATATCGTAAACTTATTAAATCTGAGATGTTCAAGTACGCAGATGACATCATGATTCATTTATCATTTATTATTCACACAGTTTTCATTTGTGTTCGACTGATTTGGCCTGAGTCTATCTGCACGCAGGACATTAGATAACGCGACCCAAATACTTATTACAATCATAATGTAAAAATAACATGCATTCTTTGTACTGAATTCCCTGCGTTCGTACGTGTTTCCAAATTCATATAATACAGACCCACGGTCGCCCACGCATAAGTGGAAAATCTTATTGCGGGGTAATGTTCCATTATCCACATCTTCTCTTTGTCTCAGATTGTTGTTGATAATAAGGCTATCTTTAAGAGACATCAAACGCTGCGTAGTTAATGTTAATTAAACATACAAAGAATTCCAACCAATTCAATAATCAGATCTAAGATTAAAAATCCTCCCTTTGATTTCAAAGGTTCCAAGGTCTGAAGCAATGTTCCGCAATGTCATAATAGGTAAAGACACAGTAAGCTTAAGAAACAGTTTAAGTACGGCATTGTTTATGATTGAATCACATGCATGATTTTTACTTGCAACTATTTTGTGAATTGTTTTGAGCTTACTTTCTTGTCAATCCCGACCAGTAGGGCTAGCATGCGCAACACGATAAAATTTTGTCGTGGCATTTTATCGTCTGTGATCCGTTAGGTTAGGGAAAAAGACAAAGTTATCGTCGAAGACAAAATTTGTCTGGTCTATCAATAAAATAACCCATGCGCGCATGCTAACCCTGCAGAACTTGGCGACCTCAATGTTTCGCCTGAAGTCAGTTAAAACTTGGTTAAAAAACTTTGCTGATAGTTATAAATAATCCGTTATTTAATGATCGCTGAAGTTCCTTATGAAAAAGAATTCACCCTATTCAAGGCTAACATGTATTTTGACTTTCCTGTTGATTCTTTACACAGTAGGTAGTATAGAATAAATTAACATGTGGTGGTAATTTCTCCATATCCGTTTTTTGAAAGACTAGTAACCCATTGCCAGTTTATATTATTTATTCCATGAGATAAAAACCTTTTCCTGGATTGATAAGCTGCCGTCCTAGATGCATAGTTCTGAACATATATTTTTCTATTCTACTTATTTATTCTAATTCCTGAATAACATCAGAGCTTGAGAGAAGTAGCACCTCACCTCCAAGGTATCCGTGAGGTAATGAAAGGTTTGAAGGACAATTTCCTCTAATTCTTCGTAATGGTAGACTAAGTCTACTTAATTAGAAACATCTTCCTTTACGTTAAAGCTATTCAGTAGTTTCTATCTGCAGGACTAGTTTGTTTGCATACGTATTCATTACAGTAATTATTTGTCATTATGCCATTGTAATGTGTGAGTGTCACTTAATCTGTCATCTCTTTTGACGAATATTTTCGTTATTTTTTTTAATCTAATCGAAAACAGATAAGTCTGGCAAATTTATCTTTTATTAATGAAAATAAGAGATGAAATCAGCCTGTTGCTTAGCAATTTTTATTTTTAACGATAGTAACAAATTACTAAAACGAATGGGTAACATCAAGAAATATAATTCATCTGATACCCGACGTCCGCCATTATTCTTGCCACTTTAATGTGAATTTAAAACGAACAAAGAGGGACCTCAAAAGATTAATTACAAGATAATGTAATCAGGTCTGTGCTGAACGTTTCCTGGCGGTTGCATGGACTAACCTAATTAAACTAAAATTTAATTTGCTCACGGGGAGTTAGCGACAGTAATAACATCCGGGAGCTAAAACACGTTTTAATAAAAGGTTGTGTCAAATGAGACTAATTATTTAGACTATCACTAGGGTAGGGTTATTAACCTTTTAATAAAATGAGTTTTAGATGGGAGACGTTATTTATACCTGCTTAAATCGGGAAACATCTAGGGTCGTAAGTCAAGCTTTTTTTTTTAAAAGGGAAAAGAGTTCTTAAAATATTTACCCTTATTCCGTGTAAAAAAATGGATTCCTAAAAATTTACGATTTTCGGATTTATCTTTAAGTTGTGCTACAAGACCTACTTTTTGCCAAATTAATGATTTTAGTCTAGGTCAACGAAAAGTAGCCTATAGGTTTTGATTCGTCAAAATACATATTATGAGGCGCAACACTCGATGTTTTTTTAAAATAAATAAATTCATTATTAATCATACAATTTAAAGCCTTAATGTTAACATTGTCCCGCAAAACTTTACACAGTTTGTCTGCAGGATATTTCATTACGAGGATGTTTTATTAGGTTGACTTAAAATATTGATGTTTTCTCATATCCAAGGGATTTCAGATCTGAGTATTTGATATTAATTTCAATTTGATCCTCCACATACATTCTTGATCATAATGTGTGATCTTTTTTTCTTTTGCGGTGCGGAACCCTAAAACACACAGTTACAAAAAACTCTTGCTTTGTTTTCGTACAGCTTTTAGCCAAAGTTATTCAGATGGAAAAAAACGAGGTCTTTCAAGAAACAAAATAAAGTTTGTTTCGGAAGTTTCTTATCAAGTTAATATTAGCACGTGCTTGTGCCTTTTGGAACTTGGTTTCAGTTACACCACACTACTCCGGATTCACCTTTGACCTTAATTAAATTAAGCATTTCGCAAATGTCACGCTTAATTAATTGTCCTAATTTATGTTCTAATTTAGCTGGAATCTTCATTACGGATAAGGGAGAGTCACTTATTGGATGCCGAGTGGGGAAGACGTCACATGAGACCGCGTAACAGTAAAAATATATTGAGGGCTAAATGACAGGGGTCCTTGCATGCAGCAGTAAAACTTCTATCTTTCGCTTGTCAAAGAGTTGAGGAGTGACCTCGGGTTTACAACCAACGTTGAGTTATAAGTTTTTTCTGTTTTGTACAGTTAGATGGCGTTGTGTCGACTTAGATCGCGCTGTGGTAAGTTCTACACACAACGTTTGATTAACTATTAAATTAAACTACAAACAGTATTGACTTAAGTATAAAAAACCTTCCTAACTAGCTCTTATTACATGTCTTGAGAACAATACGCCGAATATTCCTCAAAAAGGCGACTGAGTTTGTTGCCTCGCTCCTTCTCATTACCACACCCGATAGTTCCAGAAGCGTTGGTAGGGCAAAGATTATAAGCATGACTCATGAATAAATGTTTGCACATACTCTGCTTGCGGGATTTTCAAACATTTGCCCGGCAATGTAAGCCGAAGCGTGAACCACTAGCCGAGACAGTCGTCAAACGGTTTAGGAATTCTTAGCTTGAATGTCAGCATCGGAGAAACTCTACACAAATCGATTTGCCACCATTATTTTATTCCAAAACTTAAGTCTTTTTATCGAATACATCAATTAAAGTGCATTAAATTTAACAATTTAATGGGTATTGTTATAAAGTAACACCTTCGGCTAATTCGGCTATTAAGTAAATAAACAAACACAATGCTGAGTTATTAAATGACGCACGCGCAGATAGCGTAGCGTTCGGTTTGACGCAAATATAACATTTACATTACGAAACCCGATAAGTAGTGACCTTTATTCGGCGGGAACTGGGAGTCCTGTGGGAAAGGGGCTGGAAAGTTACGGAATTCGTAATGAGGAATAAATGAATAAGTAAAAATAAAATCACTTACCCATACACAAATATGAATTGTTGATGTCGGAGAAAAGAGAAGACATGGCATTAAATCTACCTTGTGTACAATTTTAATCTGTGCAATATTATATTTTTTGCCATTATATGATTAGACCAATAATAAGATAGCAAATAATATTTTAGATTACTTATTACATTATGGTGGTTTCATAGGAAAAGTAAATTTATTTGAACATACAATTTAGATACCGCCTATAATGTTTTGCAATAACATGTTGTCTATGCTTGGATGTTATGTGTGCTACTCGTGCGACGATAAACGTTCCACTAGTCACTACAATGTATATAAATTGTAACAAGCCAATATGGTGGTAGATAAAACACAAATAAAACTGCGAGGGTGTGTTGTACAGTCAACAATACATTTTAGCTTAGACCTACCAAGATATCTAAGAGTGTAGAATTCAGGAAAATATTTTTTCATGGTCTCTAACATTTGGCCGTGCTTTTTGTATCACCCTGTATAACTATGTAAATATATCATGAAACGCTTAGGTAGATCACAATCTGGCCAATCTACGATCAGAACACGATATAAGAATGGTCTATAGTATTTCTTTGTTACACAACACATTATACATGAAATGTAACAGAGATGAAAGTTCTTTGAATGTGATACCAATAACGCAGAATAGATTATTACCAAGATAAGGATAAGGGTCACATTTCATGTTGTTCTTGATTGTGGCTAGGTCTTGGATGGGTCATTCATTCAACCTCATACATTACCTACATACAACTAAAACTGACTACACGTTAGTGTTCTAATTTTGTGTTGGGTGTTGTGGTACCGTCGTTGTTTCTGATTTCTATAACACAAGTGCTTTAGCTACTTACCTTAGGATCAGTGCAATGTATGTGATGTTGTCCAATATTTATAATATTTTTTTATTTACTTAATCCGTGGTTATAAAAATAAACAATTAAATAGCATGATAGAGGTCACCAATTCTGTTTTCGATTTGTTAATACAAGTGACAATAAATTTGCATCCAAACGTCGTTGGTTTATTTGCAACAAGTGTGACAGTGCCGTAGCAATAAGCGCGAGGAAATAAGCAAAACATGTGACATGTTGACCTTAGTAAAGTCGCGTGAAATGCTACACGCAGACTTCAAAGACACGTGGCACAGAAAATCAGCTACATTATTGCATGTGCAGAGTGTATTTATATAGAATTCGTGGTTGACGAGACAAGGCTTTTAAGACAGAGTAAAAATGATTGAAGGAATTGCCAATTTTGATGATTTGCCTAAAACTTTTAAACAGATATGACACGCAATAGATTGTGCATTGTTCCAAATCACAAAACAACGAGACGCAAGTTAGTAACTCAAGTAAACTATGATGTACAATGTACAGCTTATACATCATCATAGTTTATTAGCTTGAATTGATGACATTAGGTGCCGTGTGGTGCCGGCACGTTAAAAGAATTGCACCTACCCTTCTCTTCCTATGGGTGTCGTAAGAGGCGACTAAAGGAAAACCACCATAAGAAGACGGGCAGCAGCGTCTCCTCTCCACCATTGGCCAAACTGCGATCGCCAACCCGCCTGCCAAACGTGGCGATTATGGCAAAATCCTCCTTTTGGTGAGGCCAGTGTCCAGCAGTGGACTGATATAAGCTGGCGATGATGATGATGATGATGATGATGACGACATTAGATAATTTTCATTTACTTTTTCCATACCATTTATTTTGAGATATCGATAGTTTAATTGATGTCGGAAATGAGATGACAACCAAACACACTATCCTTAAACACGTGTCGCGGAAGAGTCATACTGGCCGTGATCGTGCTAGTGTATGTATTTATAACTGGAGTGTGGCAGTGACATAGAAAAGAGTCGGGGGCGTTACTTTGCGTTGCGCAACCGATGTTTTTGCGGGGCTCGCTATGTGTCAGATGGACTCTATATCAAACAGTCGAATGCTTTGATATAGAGCCCATCTGAAGCCCAGAATTAGTGGAATATCTGGTAACAGAGTAACACTCGCCATGGAGGTGGGGTGAAAGTATCCTTTAGTTAGTAAGCGTCTGACCGACACGATTTGGACATAAAATACTTCGTTTGTGTTTGCTTCGGATACCACAGAATATATTCGTGTCTTTGGTAGATTTTTTTATTTTGATTTTAAGTCACGATCTCGATATTAGACGGAGTGTCAGTATGACAGTGTATCGTGCTTTATTAGGTGCAAAGTATTTGCTATTCGTCTTTTCGTTCCACTAGTGCATAGTGGAAGCACCGCATCATCATGACTTATGATTCTAAATCATCTATCTATTCAGAATGCAAAATAACGTCTATCCACTTAAGTGCACTGAATTTAGTCATCTCCCAACGTATCAAGGAACACTACTGAGTGTGATCGTTAGTTTTCAATTTCAAATCTTTTCTTTAGCCTGTACTAAATGTTCAAAATTCAAGATTCTTCCGTCCACGCTTCGAACAGCTGTCGTTGCCCGTTTAGTCACTCGTATTGCTATTTCTGTCCCAGCAAAACACGATGACAAGACAAGCTGGTATTCGGTGCACTGCATGTACTAATGAGATATTAATAGTTTACGTACACATAGCGACAAGACGACTTACACAATTCCCACGTGACACAAAAGAGTTCTACGCTATTTACACTTCCGAGCGAAAGGCGTTTCGCCATTCTTTTGATTTTTTGGGTTTTTTATTTGCTTAACTTATCGAGCACAAAATTTCATAGTCACATCTAATTACCAGTGCTTTATTTAATCTAAATAACAAATCATTCAGAAACTGATATGGTGATTGCGAGTGAAAGTAAAAACCGCAGTTTGACTGTTCCACCCGCATTGTAAAGTATCCTCTTACCGTTTTGTGGTTTAAGTTTAATTCATGTATAAAACTAACAGCAGCCGTCGACTTTGTCTGTATCGTTTTTAACATGTTATATTTTAGTATACATTTGTAATTTTAGGGTTAAGTTTTTATATTAACTTTCAGTGCACTGATTTAATCTTTTAAAAATGTTAGCCATAGTACTCTGAATCGTAATGTTTACTGATGTGTTGCTGGTGAATCTGTTCCAATAAACAGTAAGTAGTTTAGTTTTGTAATAATGTAAAAGATTCATGTAATAGTAATTAACAGCCATAAAGTACAACACCGCCGCAACTTCAGCCTCCATCTTGAAAAATGACATATTTACTGCCTAGTTCATTGCCACTGGGTAAACTCTAGTGTAACCACACCACTTATGGCGTTAATGTGAGCAGTAATTTAATGCCATAATTAATGCGGTAAACGGGCGCTAAACGGTTAGGTAGTGTGGCCGTAGCGTTACAGTATTATAAGCGTAAGTGCGACGTGGGTGGGGTAACAAAGCGGACATTAGCCGTGGCTTTGCGTCAGGTCGCGTTCTCATTCATCTGATGTCGCGGCGCGCGCGCTATCTCGGTCGCAATATTGCTTGGCTGGAATAGGAATTAGTGTAACACATTTAGTGTTATAGTTTAGGACGTTAGGTACTGTCGATTTCATCAGCCTATTTAAGGATTTTTTCTTGTCTGTCTTTTCTATCACTCCATGCATTCCGCCTCCCGGAGCTTAAAATGGTATGCCAAAATACCCTTCAAGGATAGAACGTTTTGCCGAAATCATTTATTTGACGGTTGGTTTTACGAAAAAAAAAAATCTGCCGATTCTTGTGATAGCCATTCATAGGCAAAACAACCGATATCGACGTTTGTGCAACAGTTTCATGTTCAATAAAACGTTGTATTATTTTTATCTGTACCTTATGACTTGCCATTGTATGTTAATACGCATCATTCAAATTCAAAACCATCATGGATTCCATTAACATTGCGATTGCGACATCGATAATAATCAAATGGTTTAGTTGATGAAAAACTAACAATAACTCATTCATTATATATCTAGTGTCTGTGTGTAGGCTGGGCTAAATACATTTTATAAATCCTCTTCTTTAAAATCTAAACGTATATATAATTTTGGTTTGAATCAGTCGTATCTGCTTCCACGCACCGCTTCCAACAAATCTCTTTACTAGCCTAAAGGTTACTGGTAGAGAATGCCACATGTCATAAAGCCCACCTTTTACAAATGTTTATTTTGAACAATAAAGTTGAAAAAACAAATAACCAACCACCTTTTAAGTTTTATAAAGTCCTTTTAAATGTGTTTTAAGTCTTCTTCAAGTTAAAAACTCCTTTTACAAAGTCCTAAAATACTATGTACCTCGTCCTTTAAAAGTAGATTATTCGCTCTGAGCGTTAGAAATTAGCATAGCGATGCTAACGGGGGTGGGCCTTCGCATATAAAGCCATTTGTATCTTTACTTGCTTTCTACACATTCCGTGTGTAATAATTGGTGTGATTGTGGAAACAATAAATATTTTTTTTCCACAATCACACCAATTAACTAGCCCCAAACTAAGCAAAGCTGGCGACTCGATAACGGATAAATATTCTTATGTATTCATGTTTATAAACGTCCATGACATAGTTACAAATGCTCGTGCTCATCACACAAACATTTGCCCCTAGCGGGATTCGAACCCACTATACCAGACGGTAGGCAATAAAAAGACGCTTGTTGTCGATGGCATCATCACATCATCATCACATCACCAGCCTATATCAGTCCACTGCTAGACACAGGCCATCCTCCAAAAGGAGGATTTTGCCATAATCGCAACGCTTGGCAGGCGGGTTGGCGATCGCAGTTTGGCCAATGGGAGACGCTGCTGCCCGTCTTCATATGGCGGTTCTCCTGTATTGTAATTGTTGAGGTTGATGATGAAACACGTGCTAGAGCGTGCGCCCGCGCCTTTATAAAGGTAGAGGTAGCGTTGCCAGGCGTCCGGATAAAGCCGGACATGTAGGCTTTTTGATTGCGTGTCCGGCCAAAATAAACGGTGTCCGGCTTGTCCGGTTTTTTTAAAGTTTTTTTTCGCAAAAGTGCTGTATTTAACGAATTTATGACATAAAAACAATTAATTTTACATACAATATTTTTGTCGTACCTATTAATACTAACTAAGACACAAAATCCTTAATAATATTGGATGCCTTTCTACCCAAATGTCCGGCCAAACTGGCTGGTCTGTCCGGCTATTAAGTTTAGCGACCTGGCAACCCTAGGTAGAAGAGTAGCATAGATTATTCTATGGGAGTAGCGGACGCGTAATGACGGATTTTCGCTTTCGTTTTTCCCCAACGCGTGCCCTTGTTTTAGTGGCCTTGAGTCGCCAACGACTATTCGACAATGCGAAATGAATTGCTCTTCCTAATTCTTTGTTCCGTTTCTACTTAGGTACGCTTGACCTTGGTCGGCGAATCTTCTAATTAAATAAAGACATTTCCAAAATGTCCAACGTTACAAACTTCCGGTGGTAGGGCTAAGTTATATGTTGGGACGTGTATAAGTGCCCGGAAGAGGGCCTATATACAGAATAAAGAATTTCATTTCATATTAGAATTGTCCAATTCCCGAAATGTCCAATGATATATTACTCGTACATACGTTCAAAATTTAACATTTTCGGAGATGTCCATTAACTACTCATTATAATGGCTCCTAGAGGCAAAAAGTCTGGTTGATTCGTTATAAAGTTTTAAATTGAGGATTTCCTTCATCTGGGACCAGTCATGGTTTTTTTAGTCTTGAATTTTTTAAGTTGCACGTTTTTATACTTTTGTCTTACCAATATCAATAAGATTCAAAGCTCACTTTCCCATAACTAATATTAGAAGAACAGAATGACACATACATATTTAGTTTCTATGGTTGTTCTTCTGGTGAATATAAAGAACTTTTACTAAAAATGCTCATTTATGTAAGTATGGATGGAACAGCTGTTTTTCCTTTATTTACTTTCACTTTTTATCCCCTAAAAGTTTCTTAACTGTAACCTGTTGAAGTATGTCCCTCGTTCGACGTTACACATTCCTGTATTTAAGTTCGCCTTTTGTATAAGTTTTTGGAGCAAAAAAGATAGAATAATGATTTATTTGCGAATGCAGTTTAAAGAGCTAAATTTATGTAGATTGCGAACTAATGTGTTTAGCCATTTCTAGGTAAAGAGCTCTTTATTGCACATTACAAAAAAAAACAGCATGGAGGAAAAACACATATAGGACGATACAATTTAGTTAGGCGATCAGAAACGATATCGTCCAGACTACCCAAAGGTAGAGGACAGGTTTTAACCATAAATTTAATTCTACAGTTTATATAGACAAACAATTAACCCTTTACACGGGAATAACTGAAAAGTCCAGAGCTTTTAGTAAAATGGTGTCGTCAGTCCGAGCCTGTCCGCGAAACCGGGCGGTTGTGACCTCCGGTGGTGCACGCGCCCACGTTGCATATTGATTGGGACCCTTACGCCTACACGCGTATTCTATTAATACCGTGCATATAATGTGGCCGATTCAGGTTCGGAAACTTTGTTTGCACCATCTTATTGGGTGCTGAGCGATTGTATGAGACCGTGGAACGATAACATTGCTATAGTGTCTCGTTCTTCCAATATGTTACTAGAGGACTGATTGAAAAATCAGTCTTCAAATTGAAATTTCGTAGAATTTTAAAAATAAAATGATAATGATTTGAAGCTAGGCTGGAATCTAATACATAGTTGTCTCAAAGAAGACTCTCTCTTTTCATATCTTTTTATGTTCCTACTAGATCTTTAGTTTTCAGACTATATTATCTAATTACTAACAACACTGTCATCTAACACTAGGATTATTAATAAGCATGTTGCCGCGTCAAAGAAATTGCATTTTTGTATTAAACTGAGGTGCCTACGGTTACTCAGCATATAATAATTTGGTAACAAACGCAGTTAGAAACTGGCGACCTCTTTAAAATATCTTAAGGTCATAGCAGAATTTTTAGCAACTCTTGGCCTGTATTTTTCACTGCTCGGTTTTTTGGCATTCCTCCAACGCGCAACGTGTGCGCTTATTGTGAACTTCCACGTGCAACTTGTGTAGCACAGACAATTTTCTTTTTCTGCGCCTAAATTACTATAACTATGGTCTTATTGCTATAAGCTATCTCTTTATAAATTATTAATAGAATTAGGAAGGCTTACTGCCTTTTAAATAAAATGTTGAACCAATCTATAGATTAAACTAGCCTTTAATTACGGGGGGCGAAAGTCTAAGATAATAAAGAATAAGATAATGAAACATATATCAGAAGAATCAGAAGTGGTAACAGCAGGATATCGAGAACTTCTCGAGTAGTTGAAAACAGTTGTCGAAAGGCGAGCATGCATGCCGGATTTTTCAACTCCATCCCTGAAGTCCTGATTACGATTCCCGTTCGGTTCAAAGCAGAAAACGTTCTGTTATGAATTGTCTCTGTGGTCGTCTGTTGTGGTGGCGGCACAGACTTGTTTTTGATTTCTATAATGCTAGTGGTTTAGCTACTTACTCTAGGATCACAGCAGTGTATGTGATGTTTTTCAATATTAATATTCATTATTTGTTTGTCCCCAGATGGGAGCAGGCGCGAATGGGCCGGGAGGTCGTCGGGCCCTGGAGCTCATTCTAAGCGGAGGCCTCAAGTCGCTCGCAAGGCCGGCCAAGCCGGTCCGCCGGGCAGCGTCCAGGGACTCGGTGTTGTCGCAGCCGCAGCCTTTACTTGAAGGTAAGATTAATGAAGGACTTTGATGTTTAAAAGGCAAACATTAATATACCCCAGAAAGAGTTAAAAATCTCTTAATAAGAGAATGGAGCAGCTACTCCAA
The DNA here is from genome assembly GCA_950371115.1 of Anania fuscalis. Taxonomy (NCBI): domain Eukaryota; kingdom Metazoa; phylum Arthropoda; class Insecta; order Lepidoptera; family Crambidae; genus Anania; species Anania fuscalis. Next base: position 3,391,138 of record OX493333.1, read on the forward strand.
CAATAAGAGATTCTTATTGTTGGACATGCTGCTCCATTCTGTAGAGTCTACAGTGTAGACTGTCCTCACGTGTCTGCAGGAGTATTTTCGCAAAGAACCCCTAATTCACTGTTAAAGTAGTTTTTAACAAGTTTTAAAGTAGGTACTGCACACAAGGTGTAGTTGTGGTATACACGACATGAAAATTTAAGGTACTTATTTTTTTAAAATACCTTAAATTTTCATGGAAAAATCCAAGAAATCAGGAAATTATGGTATTATTACGCGGGCGAGCTATCGGTCATTCTCTTTGGGCAAATTTTGCAAAGTGGCCTTCGTAGCTATCGTAGCGTAGTAACACTCGTAGCATTATCGCCTACCGTGCGTGTTAGTCACATGTCTCAAAAGTTTTAGGATACTTTTGAACAAGGTTTTTAGGGTTCCGTACCCAAAGGGTAAGGCTCCGCTGTCCGTCTGTCTCTCTGTCCGTCTGTCACCAGGCTGTATCTGTTGAAATTTTCACAGATGTATTTCTGTTGCCGCTATAATAAATATTTAAGGGGGCTCCCATACAAAATAATTTTTTTTTGCCGTTTTTATAGATAATGGTACGGAACCCTTTGTGCTCGAGTCCGACTCGCACTTGGTTTTTTACTAATGAAGCAATAGTTAAATATTTATTTATCTTTTTCTTGTAATTACTTTCACGTGTACTATCACCCCTGAGTCGGGCGTTGCTGTTCAAAGCTACACCCTGTATATATTGTGAAATTATTTGCTGCTTACTACGCCCTTCCACCCCGGCTTTCGAGATCTCTCTCTCATGTAAAATAAATAATTTTCCCATTTGAAATGCAATAAAGATTTATCATTACACTTTCGTCGCCCTAGGCTCTCCCTGTGAATCATTTCGTATCATTTTACAGCCGACATTTATACAGCCGTTCTTTTACTTTGTGTACATCCACATGCTTAATGCAAACGACGATAAAAATGCTATCGCCGCGCTTGTCGGGGCAAATTTTAGCAAACTTGCCGTGGATTGCTAAGGGTTTGTCTTCGAACAAGGCCGCTTGCTTGCTTGCTCTATATCCCGCTTACAGTTCTCAATGTTTAAATCAAACTGTCTGTCTGTCCGTTTGTCACCAGGCTGTATCTCATGAATCGTGATAGTTAGACAGCTGAAATCACAGATGATGTATTTCTGTAGCCGCTATAACAACAAATACTAAAAACCAGAATAAAGTAAATATTTAAGGGGGTTACATACCATACAACAAACGTGATTTTTTTTGCTCGTTTAAAAAAAATATGGTGCGGAAAACCCTTCGTGCGCGAGTCCGACTTGCACTTGGCCGGCTTTTTCTTGCGTTGCGATCAAGTCTATACAGTAATGAATTCATCCATCAATTAAATTCAAAAGTGTATCACTTAAAAAGTAGACAATTAAACAAATTCAATAATCCTAAACCCGACTGCAAAAGTAAATGAATTAAGTAAACAAAATTAAGTGGCGTTCGATTTTTGTCTTTTGCTTATCGTTCGCTGTATGCGAGGACGCACCCCAAAGTTTTCTTATCTTTGCTTACACCCTGCCTGGGGCATATAATAAATGTAACCCAGTATAAACGCGCAGTTTCTTAAACCCATTTCGCCTTTAGTTTAACCTGCGTGTTTATTTTGGGTTTGCAGATTCAGTTTGCGCTTCAGTAAGTGATTCTGTTCGATCTCCACTAAATGTTTTTAAAGTAATCCATTTAACCATATTAAATGAAATTTTTGCAGTTACATGGTTTTAATATGGAAAAACTTTTCTGATGCTATTGATAAAATTAATCATATTTTTTATATTAGGATGTTTTAGAATCATTATTACAACAATTAACCATTGTTGAGTTCCACTTGGATGATGGGTTAACAGATCAATTTATAATTTAAAACATTTCATATGATAGGAACAAAATAGATTATGATGGATATTAAATTTTCACTCTGTAAGAATAACATACGTTCCGTTTTATGTTATGATTTAATTGATTATACTTTGGATGAATTGTTAACTCAGTGTTCTGAAATAGAGCGCATTGCGTTTTATTTCTAAGGTTTTTGTTCAACAATACTGTTACATTAATTTTAACCTTGTGTGTATGTTACAAACGAGTTTGTATGCAGCCATTCGTATTTATTTATTAAAGGATGTTGTTTTGTCTCCAATATAATGTTTCGTTCTACGACACGATGTCGTCCCATTGTTTTTGAACAATAGTCTTGATATGGCATTGTCTGTTGGTAGTGGTTAACTAAGACGCCATATCCTTTACGTCTTACTCTTTTAATTCTTTGGAAATTTCTAGTCTGGGTATGATTTTAGATATGACATAAATCAACAGTTATTTTTTCCCTTGAACATAATACACCTTAGATCACAAGATCACAACAGGGGCTGTTGGATGGAAAACTTGGAATGAAGGCTGAGACCAGCTAGCATTTTTATCGAAACAGCGAGCATGACCGTGATGTCTGTCACCAGCACGGCTGCATATCATATCGTGTTTTGTTGGTCATGCTAGGGTGACGAGGTCTTAACGCGGACTGCAAGCGCTGCGATGATGACCAGTTTGAAGGCTGAGAGCGTTGCTAAACTAAACTCGAGGTCATCATAGCGTTGCCAGCAACGCAGTCATTGCGGTCCAAGCTTCACCTTGTATACTTAATTTATCTCTACCTAAGTGTCGTACACACAGTAATGCCTAAGTTGAGTCGCCGATCAGTTGTATCAACGTCAGTACCACTGTCAGTACGTAACGTACGTCAGCAACGTGTCGTACAGAGGACTAACTTGTGCCGATGTCCTTCTTTCACTACTATATTTTTTACATGTCTAGTCATGGACACTTGACTGATGTATTTGCACTTGAGAGTCGCTTGATAGAAATTCATAGAAACTTCCTTACTCAGTCAGGTGCAGCATGAAGAGGCCTTAATTAAATTGACCTTGACAACTTGTGGTAAAGTCCTCTCAAATTATCGACATCTACGCAGAGGCATTCTAAAGCTACGGTAACGGCGAGTAAGGGCAAAGGCTAAATACTCAAACGTGCGTAAAAGCACAACTTTAACCGTCTATTCAACAGCGACTATTCAATAGTTATTCAAGCTTAGGCTATTCATGCTCAAACTGATTTGTGGCTTTGGGATGCAAATGTTAAGGCTTGAGGCGCGTTTGAGAAAGTGAATGAAACCGCAAGAACTTGTGGAGGCTGTTCAGTTCATTAATTTATGAATTTTCTGTAAAACACGTTCAACACAAAGTCGAACAAATACTACTTCAAAAAGATTTCTCCGGATGATAGAGTTCCATCGCAATTTTGTAGTAGAGCAAATTTCACTATAGGAATAGTCTTCAAGTTGGCTATTAGAATTTCATTGTCATTCAGGCGATTAATTTGAAATCCGTAAAAATACATGTTACATTATTTTATTTATGAATGGTTTGAAATCTATACTTGAAACTTAATGTAAATCAACTAATTCACCATAACCATAACTAACAACCAGGTTTTGTTTCAGGTCTGCGAAAGTGCTCAACAGTCTTAGCACTGACTGACCGAGAGAAGGGTTCTGAACCAATGAGGGCCCACAACCGCCTGCGGGCGCCCTCCGTCTGCTCCCGGTGTTCCTCGCTGCTGTCACTCGCCGGCGCCGGTGGATCCAGGTAAACTAGGCCTTGTGTTCATAGGCTCAGAGTCCATATCTATAAGCTAAGGTTTTGTCGCGTGGATTGACCTATAGAAGGCTACGAAATCTATGAAATCTTACAACCGCCTATCCGAGCTTCCTCTGACTGCTTCTGGTATTCTTTGCTGCTGTTACTCGTGCTCGTGCTAGTGGATTAAGGCCAAATAAGGTCTTATGTACTGTACTTTAGCAAAAAATCTATAAACTTCTGAAAAGATGGAAACCCTCGATCGATAGAACCACGATGAACCGAGAAATAGGCTTAGACTAACAAAGGTGATGAGAGCAAATAAAACAACTTGTGAGAACTGACTGCCCAACCCAACAAGCGAAAATGAATTTGCCCCGAGGAAAGCATATTAAATTTATCCAAGATATTTGTTTTTGTCTACGCTTGGTGACCACTTTAAACAGTGGCAGCCCTAACATCAGCTACGGTGATTGCACTTCCGATACTCACTGAATGTTTCCAGAAGTGTGATTCTCGAATTACACTTTCACCGCTGTGTTCGACAAACGTGCCAACGTTATTATAGCTTGAAGCCTTTTGTTGTTGCTGAGTATCAAAATACAAACACAAGCATCAATTTATTCTTCCGTCTTCGTCAGAATTCAGACAGTATTGTCAGAGACTAAAATAATCACATGCTGTTATGACGACCAGGAGGGTCCTAATCCTATCATTTAGTAACTGGCAGTAACAACTTTCTATTTGATTAGATCGAAACATAGGCCACATCACTCGCCATATTAATAACCGTCGGGGAAGAAAAGTTCCCGATTGGCCACCACTAACTGGAAGACGCAGCGCGGTGGACTGGCGACCTCGTCAAGATTACGGGCAACCGCTGGATGCAAACAGCCCAGGCCCACTCGCTGTGACCTGTGGAGTTCTGCAGGGGTGGCTAATATTTCCAATTTTCAACTTGCACTTGAGACTGGCTGGACGGATCTTCTATAAAAAAAAAAGTTTTTTTTTTTCTCAATTTTTGCGATTTCGTCATTGTTGCATCACGAAATTTTGTTACCAAACCTCGGATTCAGATTCAGCACCCCAAAATACATAAATCAGAACTAACACAAAAATTTCCCACTAGGGGCCGACCAACATTTTGATGAAATCTATCTTAACGACTCTTCTCATCCCCAGGTATTCTCTGGACGGCGCCGGCGGCGGCTTCGTACCAGCTGCCCCCATCAACTGCAAGCTGTGTTTGGAAGACGCGACGGCAGACAAGGTCACCCTCATTTCGGGCTGTGGCTGCACTTTCTGTACCAAGGTCAGCTTTAATACTGATTACCGTATAATTACCGTATGATTTGGGCCTCATTAAGGGAAGGGAGATTATTGGGTTATTTTTTTTTATTAATCGCTGATTCGGCTGGAAACATCGTTTTTAAAGTAAATTAAGTTATTTACCATTTCCTACATACTGAATGAATGGCGAATGCACTTATTCATTCAGTAACACTTTCTGACGCAATGCACTTATTCATTCAGTAACACTTTTCTGATCTATTAACTACTGTTCGCCAAATAAAGTATTACTGTTGAGTGTTATTTGATACAAATTGTTATTTAAATCCCTATTATTTATTCAACCATTGCGTTAAAGATATTATACATTCATTTTTATGTGTCTGTTTATGCACCGTATAAGAGAGTTGAAAAGTGTTTAAAAATATTGTGCTCAGAGCAATCGTATTTTAAATATTGCCTAGAATTCGTGAAACACAAACTAGGTGACATTGCAAAACGGCATTCAGTTAGATTGCCTAACTACATCGTGAATTTCAGTGACCTTCAATGAAGTAGCGTTTAACAATGTTCAATTTTGTAATATTTCTTAAATCGCAATCATTAATCCTTATCTTATTATAGGATCTGCTGTTAAAAATATGAAATGAAGTATTCAATTGAAAATGAAAATTTGTTGGCTCTCTTTGGAATCTATAAGAGTTATTGAATTTTAGATATTAAAGCTTTTAAGAGCACTTCGTTTACAAATCTCCTTGGCTGCGCTATTTTTAAATTCACCTTAGAGCGTGACCTTTTAGTTAGAAAGACCTGAATCAAACTATTCCAGAACAGTTTTCGAAAAGCACATACCTTTCCCTTAGGGTGCTGTATGTTCAAATGTTATTTCATTGTGAAATAATTTTCAATTTTACGTCGTCGTCGAAACGAGTCGTAATTTTATTGAATAAGAAAACAATGTTCTGTATCGTTCAGAGCAAGAAAACAATGGAACGGTCGTGGTCCAATGTTTTTATTTAAATAATTTGCTTGAAGGCATTCCACAGCTGTAGTAGACACGCTTTGATTGTAGCACTCTTAGACACAGTAGTCCCATCCAACGGGTGGCTAAATTGTTGACGCAGAAAACTCGAGCACACTTTATCGTTATGTATCTTCTTGGCATGAGGAGCATAGCAATGTAGCCAGCCATAAGTTGAGGAACTTCGAAGCTTACTTAAAGATTTGGCTCAATAACCGGAGTAATATTTTTAAAAAGTGGTACAAACGAAGAACATAAGCTCTTAAGTTTGCTCTAAATTCTCTTTTTATAGCTTGATCCGTCACAGGTAGCTCATGTGTATCTGATACATTTTTCTACACTTATGTGTGAACGAACATACTGTTTCTATTCTTACTGTGGCGTAGTCTCGTTTATTTGTATTCGAACGACTCTAGAGTCTATTTCCTTGCAAGTATTTGTAAGCTGTTTAAATATGTTTTTCTTTTGGTTGCTAGTTCAGCGATCTGTATCGTTTATATGTAGAGAGCATATTTGTTTTACAAAGGGGGCGTAGGTAAGAATATAAGCGCCTTAAGAGTTTGTACAAAGTTTTTCTAGTTTCTTCATCATAGTTAGTTTTAACAAGCTATTGTTGGATTAAAATAATTATAGGAGAAAGTAAAGAATATCGATAAAACTAAAAACTAATTAGCGGTACTAAAATAAATTCAATAAGTAGGTATTGAAAACGTATAGCTATACGAAATCCCTACACGTGAAATGCGATATCACCTTATCTGATAACATTTTGTGATTGTCTTATTCGCTATATTAATTTAAAAACTATCTTAGATCTGACGCTGTTGAATACGTTTGTTTCGGATATATTGTATACATACGTATTGTTTCAACAACGGTATTCATGAGTAAGCGCGAGCGCTTTAGTGGCGGGGTTAATTACGAGCCCTATTGATGAATCTCGGCTAATAGAGCAGGCTATAAATAATACGTACACGTGCTGTGTACTCCCAGTGCATGTGCACCTTGTTTTAGCTAACGAGATTGCGTGTACAGAACGCCGGCATCGATGTTGAGCGCTAGGGCTAAGAGTGGGGAACGCTTTGCGCATCTTGCGAGCCGATCATTGTATCAGAGACGAGTGTGCGCGGAGCTAAGAACCAATCAAATCACGGCCGGCGGTGCAGGCGTGGCGCGCGACTAGCCAATCACCTAATCTTAATGGTCTTCTACGCAACTTTCTCCCAGCGCTCAAGCTCAACTTCCGTGCCGCTATTCGATCGCTTAGACTGAGCTGAGCGAAGCGAGCAACATCTTCGAGATGAGTCTATAGAATGGATTCGGGACTATCGGGAGCGTAGTAGTTTTTTTGGAAAAAAAAAATAGGAAAAAATTAAGATATTTTATTGCACACAATACAAAGAAGTTACAGTTGATGTTTACAGAAAGATACCCAATTTAAGCTGCGTGCGATCGTTTTGCATATAATGCGACCTTTAGAGCGATAAATTTATAAGTATTGTTTTTTGTCTTTGAGCCGGCTTTGGATTTTTAAAGGCACTATCAGTGCATGTGCAATTTGCTTTAGGTACCAAGGTTGCTCATACTGTAAGCTCAGTGTAAGCAACCTAAATGGCTTGCATCACGAGCGACGCTTTGGTCATTTCGCTAGACGGCGTGTCGTTTCATGGTGAGCGTTTTTAAAAACTGTAATAAAAAAAAAAAAAAAAATCCGGCTGCGTAAAAAGTAAACTTAAAAGATTATAATTAACTTAAAAGTTTTGTCCTTTCTATTGTGTCTTACTTATTTCAAACAAGCTGTTGCCCGCAACTTCGCTCGCGTGGTCTTTAATATTCAATATATCCCTCAGGAATATTTAACCGGAATAAAAATTGTCCTATATGTTAATCCACATCATATTCTATATGTGTGCAAAATTTCGTTCATATCCGTTCAGTAGTTTTTGCGTGAAAGGGTGGGTAACAAACGTCCATCCATCCTTCTTACAAACTTTCGAATTTATAGTAGTAGTAGTAATTGCACAACTAAAGAAGAAGACAATGATAATGATGTCTTCTGTAACTGAGTCACTAGCCAAGTCCCCTAAATAAAGAAAACTTAGACTAGACGACTTGGATATAAATAAATAAATAAATATTGTACAACATGACATACATTGCTCTGATCCTAAGGTAAGTAGCTAAAGCACTTGTGTTATAGAAATCAGAAACAACGACGGTACCACAACACCCAGACACGAGCCAATATAGAAAAGTTCGTTTTCTACATTGACCCGACCGGGGATCGAACCCGGAACCTCAGAGATGGCGGTGCCATTTAAAGTCCGGCGTGCTCGCCGCTCGGCTACGGAGGTCGTCAAAATATAATATCGTCATATAATTATCCTCATAAAAAAACTAAACGAAAATCGGTTTATCCATTTGGGAGCTACGATACCACAGACAGATACACAGACAGACACGTTAAACTCATAACACCCCTCTCTTTTTGCGTCGGGGGTTAATAAGGATGACGCGCGGTTACGTTCTGCGAAAATATACTTTTTATTCCTGACCCTTGGTCAATTTAATAGAGTAATCCATAAATACCGCACACGTGCCCCGAGCCCGACCACGGCACCATCGATGTCGTATTTGTGAATGTTTGTCCTCTTGGGCAATATAGGTCGTGGCCCAATCTTCCCACGTGTCTGGGGTAGGCCTGCTTATGTGTGTGTGTAGGTCTGAAGTCTGATACATGATTGCACGTGATCATAATTGGGTTTCATGTTTAGGGGCGGAGATGTGGTGTCACGTGGCAAAGGGCGTATTTAGGTAATTAGATAATTTTGGATGTGTTATCGCCTCTAAGCCCTGACAGTTCGGGCATTATAACCGATCTATGCGCAGGCGTACGCTTTAGACCCAGCCTGTCGACTTTGATTATATAAGTGTCTAGATTCCCTGTTCGAGTGTCATAAACGACAAAAAATATATACGCCAACTGTTGGCGCAAAAGTTTGTTTCCCCCGCTGAGTTACCATAGCAACCCGTAATTGTTACCATAGTAACCATAGTTGTTACTCACTCAAATCTGGCCTGTTCTTTTGGTGAAAATTGCAGCACCACACTCTATCTGACATGTTTATATAATCAAAGCCTGTCGACTAATACCATCGGCTTAGCACGCGATGACTCACTCGTATCAAAGACAAAATTTTTACCAGAAAATTTTAACTACATATATAAGGTCCGATTTTATTAGTGTTCATCCTTTTAACCTGTGACTATATAGGTGAAAAGCAATCGTAAAAACCAACTTTCAAATGTCTATCATAAAAACTAAAAAAGTTAAAAATAAATTACAAAATAACAACATCGACTTCTTATTGCATAAACTACCTATCTTCAACTCTTTCTTGCTCTGTACAAGGGGAAGGAATAAGACGGATAACCAGATGGTTAAACGTAGCAAAGATAGGACGAGTTTATGCAATATGAAGTCAATGTTATTAATTTTTAACTTTTTTAGTTTTTACGGTACACATTTGAAAATTGGTTTTTACGATTGCTTTTACCTATATAGTCACAGGTTAACAGGATGAACACTAAAAAAATCGGACCTTATATATTATGTGTATTCAGTCCGTGTCATTTATAATTTCTGGAGTCTTAGAATCCTAACAGTAGTAGCCCTGAACCATTCTCCTGTCCATAGACCTTTATCATATCAGACTGCAATCGCTCCGCATGTAATTCAGACATTATAATTATAATTGTACAGTCAACAGCACATCATGTTACCACAAACTGTCAAATTTCCCCAATAAATAGTAAACTCTATTGCTTCAAAATAATTGAAAAATCGATTTCAGAAATTTGATAGTTTTGAAAACCATGACGTGCTGCACGTATCAAGAATCTACCCTAGAATCCGGAATCCAACGAAATGAGACAAGAACTCTATTTGGAAATACAGCACTTGTGAGTTCTTTTTTGACGACCTCCGTAGCCGAGAGACGAGCACGCCGGAATTTGAATGGCGCCGCCATCTCTGAGGTTCTGGGTTCGATCCCCGGTCGGGTCAATGTAGAAAACGAACTTTTCTATATTGACTCAGATCTGGGTGTTGTGGTACGATCGTTGTTTCTGATTTCTATAACACAAGTGATTTAGCTACTTAACTTAGATAGGAGAAGAAACACTTGAGAAATTTCATCGTGTCACGTGACGTCCTCGGTAGCTTAGTTGGTAAAGCACTCGCCCGGCATGCGATGGGACGTGGGTTCGAGTCCCACCTGAGGTCGATGATTTTTTTCAAGTGTTATTTATCTTAAATTAAAACATGCATGGAATTGCTAAAAACAAAAATTTACAATGTATGTGAATATGTTGTCCAATTTTTTTTTAATTTTTTTGTTGTTGATTGATGATGATAATACAAGGTTTTGCTAGTTCATTTGCCATGACGGGTTAGTTAACAGCGTCAGTGTCAGTAAAGATTAGTTAACAGCGTCAGTATCAGTAAAGATAAGTTAACAGCGTCAGTGTCAGTAAAGATTAGTTAACAGCGTCAGTGTCAGTAAATGAGCTCAGTGACAAGACTGAAACGTTACTGGTATCGCTTAGTACATCGTAGTAGTTACGAGACATTAAGTAATTTGTAAAAATATATTACAAATGTAATAATTTACAATGATTAGACTGATAAACATCCGTGGAATGATGATGAAATAGACTCAAACTGAGTATGAATCAGCCCGAGGCAATCACTTTACCGTCAATTAAGAACCACAATGTATGTGTTTTATTATTATGATATGAACTTATGAGTGCTGAATGTGTAATAATAATGTATAATACTTATTACAAATTGAAGTACATTAATACATTTTTGTATTTCTATCACTGTAAAACAAGTTTCGGCTCATAACAAATATCATTTAAATTGTTTTCACAATCACACTCATTAGCTAGCCCCAAACTAAGTACAGCTTGTACTATGGCGACTAGATAATAAAAAAAAATTTGGCAATTATTATTAGCAATATTTTTTTAACAAAAACAAATTCTTCTGTTCAAAATTAGAAAGTACAAGCTGTTCCAAAAATGACGGAGAATTTTGTCAGAAAACAAAAATACTGCATATGTGATTGCTTGCTAGCTCAGTCTCAGTACCCGGAGCTGTAAAAACTGAATCGAAAATCTTTAATTTCGCGTATTATTACATTCAAATAGTTAATAAAAATAATAATGTTTATATACTAGTCCGATTAAGATATTCGCATAAAAAAACAGCACTTTTCAAAAATATAATCGTTGCCCAAAAAATATTTTTGGAATCGCACAAATTGTTCCAGTACTTATGCATTAACATCAGGCATGGCAATGATTGCTATTTTTCAGTCATTGTCATATGACAAAATGACGATTTTTTGTCATATGAAATCACCTGTGACAAATCATTGGCAATGATTTTTTGTCGCAGTGTCATAATGTAACACTTTTGCTATTTGTTACTTTAAATGAAATATGATTTATTGTGAACAGTTGCTCCTTGCTACTTTGCTACTTTTTTATGAAATGTCATATATAATAATAATAAATAAAAAATTTTGGACAACATCACATATTTGCTCCGATCCTAAGGTAAGTTGCTAAAGCACTTGTGTTATAGAAATCAGAAACAACGACGGTACCACAACACCCAGACCCGAGCCAATATAGAAAAGATCGTTTTCTACATTGACCCGACCGGGGATCGAACCCGGAACCTCAGAGATGCGGCGCCATTTAAAGCCCGGCGTGCTCGCCTCTCGGCTACGGAGGTCGTCAAATAGTTCAAATATATAGTTCGTGCGCTGCGTAATGTGCTATTTGTGTGTATTATTTAAGCATTTTTTTTAAACAATTAACTTCCCCTCATACTTGTACAGGCTTGGGACTGACAATGTTAAATTTTTCATGTGAATTTTTTTTTAATCCCGAATGTGTGAGTTAACTTATTTTTACATTGGCGTATGCACCTATCACTCATCACCGGGCGACTAGTGAATTTAAAAACAACATCATAAAATCATAATTCACACATAAAACGAAATTTCATTGTAAACAAAACGAGCTCGACGTTCCCTACTATAAAATCATAACAAGATAATCTAAACCTTACGGCGCTCAGCATAAAATTCAACAAACTAGAAGGATTCAACCTGCCACTCGTAACAAAAATCATGACAAATGAATCTAAACTTTACGGTCATAAGTTTAAAGCTCTTAAAATGCTCAGTATCGTTATCGTTCGTCACCTATGATGGCATAAAAAATAGCACAGCATGTTTGTCTTTTTCAAATTCAAATTCAAATTCAAATTCAAATTCTTTATTTGCAATAAAACATGGTATTAAAGGTGTTACACAAAATAAAGATCTATGACATGTTTTGCCTAATATAGTTGGGCATGCAAAGTGACAAATTAATAAGTAGGTACAGACGATTAATTTTTAAAAGAAATTACTTCAAATTAGTCATATCATATCAAGGAAACGCACAAGTCCAGTTTTTTTTATCTAAGTAGTCATTTACATCGTAGAAATTATTTAAGTGCAACCAATTATAGAGTTTTGTTTTAAATTGACTATCATTTAAAGATTTAAGTTCCTTTGGTAAATTATTATATATTTTTACACTCATAGCCGGACAATTTTTGTTGTATTTTCGTAGCTTTGGTTGTACACTTATTACTAGCCTCTGAGGGTCTCGTTTCAAACGTGAATTTGTCTCACATGCTCTCCTAAACAAGTACGAGTGCTTCCTAACAAAGAGACATACCTCATAGATGTACAGTGATGGTAGTGGTAATAAACCAAGTGACTGAAATAAAGGTCTACACGATTCGCGAGGTGTTTTCCCAAGAATGGCTCGAATACATTTTTTCTGCGCAATAAAGGCTCTATTAACGTCAGTACTGTTTCCCCACAATATCAGACCGTACCGAAGTATAGATTCGACATAAGCATGATAAGTTAAAACGGCCGTTTCTAAATTTGTATATTTTTTTATATGTCTGAGGGCATACACAAATTTATTTAGTCTTGACGATAGATTATTTAGATGTGCTTTCCAGTTTAAGTCTTGATCTATTAGAACTCCAAGGAATTTAGTTTCTTTCACCTTTTTAATTTTTTTATCTAAGTACTTAACATTCATGTCCATATTTTGTTTTACACGATTGTTGTCATTAAATTGTATATAATAAGATTTATTGAGATTGAGTTTCAGATTATTGATGTCAAGGTAATTTATAATATTATTTATTGTTTGATTAATGTCATATTCGTGGTCATTAATTGATTTTTTATTTCTATTAGAAGTTACAATTATAGAGATGTCATCTGCAAATAAAATGCATTTGTGATTAGATACACTGATTATGTCATTTATATAGAATAGAAATAATATTGGGCCTAGCACACTTCCTTGTGGCACTCCACAATTGTTTTCTATGAAATTTGACGAGTACGTTTCTTCTTCATTTTTGACGTTGATATTTGTGACCATGACACACTGCTGTCTCTGTGATAAGTATGTAGATATCCATTTTAATGGAAGTCCTCTTATCCCGATATAGTCAAGTTTTTTCAATAATATGTCATGCGAAACACAATCAAACGCTTTTGATAGGTCAAAAAATAAACCCGTTGTCCAATTTTTATTATTAATGTTCGTCAAAATAATGTCAATGAGAGAAAATATGGCTAGTGTTGTGTGTAGTGTTTCTAACACGCATCTGTAGCAAATCATTCCTACTCGCTCGCGCGCTCAAGGCCTGCGCTCGCTAGACCCGCTCTGCTACATGTCATCAACGAATGAAAAGAAATTTGCGCATGACATATGATTTCACAGACTGTGATTTGTAACAGTCAATATGACAAAAAGTAGCAGGTGTGACAAATGATTTTCAAGTCATATGATTTTTCACCTGCTCCTCATGATATCGTCCATGCCTAATTAACATTCATGATTGCTGTTAAGGTGAACGGAATATTAATGGTGTGAATACATTTTACTTGCGATACTTAAGTATTATCATATTCAATTAACTTAGAACCGTATGTGTATATTCTGTGTCAATTTAATTCCTTCACTGAAAATAACAAGTTTTTATAATTAATCCTGTAGTTAACAACATTCAAAAGTGTACACTAAGTTTTGGGGCCACTTTAGGTAAATAAATAACATAAATATTGCCTGGGTTTCTGAACTGTTCGAAACATTTATTTCACACTAGCTTTTGCCCGCGGCTTCGCTCGCGTTAGATTTGATTTTCAGTGAACGAATGAATTTCAAACTCAGTAAATAAATTAAAATTTCTACATAATTTATTTGTCCCCAACCCTGAAACAGGTATTCGTTTATTTAGTTAGAGAATTAAACTCGCGATCTTGGTGCTCCATACAAACTTTGAACTCCCGTTTTACCGCTTTAGAAGGTGAGTTGTGGTAAGTCCTTTCTTATCGCACGCCTACATCATAATAGCTTATGTGTGCAAATTTCAGCGCAATCCGTTTTGTGGTTTGATCTTTGCGTTGATAAAAGGCAACTGTTATTGTCTGACTGATCTGGTCAGTCAATAACGGTTGCCTTTATATTTATAAACAGATAAATAGGAAAGCTAAAGGTTAGGCGCCTTATATCATTATTTACAGTTAAACCAGAAATCGTACAAAATCCAGTAACTGTTTCTAGATGCGTGACGTGACGATCCCAATGATATGTGACCTACTGCTCCCCTGTGTTTGTTTTGTTTACGAATTGTGTTCGAATTTCGAACATAGTCAACTGAAGTTAACGGCAACTTCGCAAAAGGTCAGACCTGGCAAAAATGACATGTAACATGAACTCTATGTACTCCAATCAGAGATCATCAATTAAAAACATTGGTGGTCGGTTTTAAAATAAATATATCTATCACGGATTCACGGTCCTTTCGGTATTACGACTAATAGCAACCAAGATTAAACTATAAATAATTGAAAGGAAAGTTTTTAATTATACTGTCTACTTAAGATCCTCACAAAACAAGAAAGAACTCCGGATGCGCTTCGGACCGCTTTGGTATCTCCTGTCCTAGGAAATTATTAAGAACCATTAAGTAATCGTTACTAATTTATTTTTGCATTTATGCGGTGGGAATCTAAACTACAAAGAACCAAAAAGAAAAAGGATTTTTAGTATGTTTTCTGCCTACGGATCCTGAATAAGTTTCTTAAGGAACCACTTAGGTTCCTGCTTACGTACTCTACAGCTACTTTATTGATTGAACTAATATCAACCTGTAGTCCACGCAAACGAAGTTGCGGGCATAGCTAGTATGTACGGACAACAGCTCGTCGACCTACCACAAAATGTCAAATTTTCTCATTTGAAAATAATCTCTATGTGTTAGGCTTAAAGTTGAAAATCTATTGGAGAATTTTTGACTTTTGGGGTAGGTCGACGTGTTGTTGACTGTACATAAATATACGGGTTTTCTCTCTCACTTGTCATTAAAATAATATGTTAGGAAGCGCACGGTAGTGTGCAAGCTAAGTTTAAATATTGTATTCCATGTTTCTTAATTCTGCTGAAATATTTAATGTAATAATAGTAGTTTCTTGTACCTAAATTAGTAATGATTTCACAAGTTTCCCAATTAACTTAACAAAGTTACGCACTTGAAATTTCATCAAAATGTTATTGTGGTGTCTGTTAACGAAATTAACATAGCTCGTGCCAAGTTATTTATAATTCAACGTTAATTTTTAAACGCCATCTGAATATTTATTGCCCGTTGCGAATAACAAACAATTTAAAAAATAAATAAAATGGCATGCTATGCTTTTATTTTTACTTTTCGCAATTTGCAGTTTTCAAATCTTAATTTTAAGGATAAAAGACAATTATTTTTTACAATAATTTATTGCAATTTACATGAGATACTCAAAGACAATATTCAATAATAAAAAAGTAACGCGAGATGAAAGTTTGTCTATTAATGAGAGTTCAACATATAGGAATAAAAAATATTTGCCAAAAACATGGCAATTTAACTAATTGGCAAAAAAGACATGGAGACTCGAATTTCTTTTAGGTATCTCCAGTACTTACTTTCATAATTTATTTGTTTTTATTCACTTTGTAATAAAATAATAGACTTTTATTATTTTATTTTCTTTTGATGTCAACTAAGTCTAAAAGCCAGTAAAAAAATGTGTAACTAACTACAGCATTAAGTTCGGTAATGGTCATAGGCTTGTGTTTTTGTATAATAAAAGAAAGACATTTTCTATTAAATTATCATAATAATTAATATTTTCTACAAGTTTCGTCCTTTTTAGGGTTCCGTACCCAAAGGGTAAAACGGGACCCTATTACTAAGGCTTCGCTGTCCGTCTGTCACCAGGCTGTATCTCATGAACCGTGATATTTAGAAAGCTGAATTTTTTACAGATGATGTATTTCTGTTGCCGCTATAACAACAAATATAAAACAACAAAATACAATAAATATTTAAGGGGGCTCCCATACAAGAAACGTGTTTTTTTGCCGTTTTTTTTTTAGAAAATGGTACCTACGGAACCCTTCGTGCGCGAGTCCGACTCGCACTTGGCCGGTTTTATTTGGTATTCAAGGCTTTCCATTATCGAGAGTAAAGTGAGTATTATATTTAGTTTGGGTTAATTGCAAAATTAAATTAAATTTTGATTTCCTAAAACTAAATATGAACCACCATTTAGGTTCAGATTTAGTTTTAGGAAAATTTTGCATCAGGTCTAATTTCAGGCAAATTTAAAATAGTATTTCTCTAGTTTACGGGGCAATTGTATGTAATTTTTGTATCTGATAGATGCATGCCTAGGTGTCTCTCTAATACTTGACTTGATGTTGACGGAGTGTAGAAATAAATAAATACTGGACAACATCACATACATGCTCTGATCCTTAGGTAAGTAGCTAAAGCACTTGTGTTATAGAAATCAGAAACAACGACGGTACCACAACACCGTGTGTGTTTTTGCTCACACGCACTATTTGAGGCCATAACAAAGGCAAATATAGACGACAATAGACGTCTGTTTTTATAAGCTTTTCGTTAAAAAATAAGGCCTGTTTTGGAAATACATAGTAAATATTAACAGCATGACTGCCAGTGGTGCCTACTGGTTAGTACTGAACAATAGGGCTAATTGATACCGGTGCTACATCACCATTGTATATCAAGGATTACTTAAATTAACACTTCTATGATTGCACACAGCGTCTGATATAATTATGTCGTGTCATAGTGTCGGATGTGTGCTCGCCGATAAAAATAAAGCGCACGTAACGTACTCGCCGGATAGAGTCACTGATTAAGGTTACGCAAACTGTTATTAGTACTGGATGTGTGATTATTTCAACTAAGATGACCATAAATAATGTATGAATAAACTAGCTGACCCAGCAAACTTCGTACTGCCTGACAATTCAATAACATTACAGGTAGGAACAGTTTGTATGGGATAATAACATGGAAGTTTCTAGTATTTTCCCGGCAATTTTGCCATTTTTCTCACCGTTTTAACCTTCCCTCGACTTCCACGAATATTTCAAGACCACAATTAGCCAAATCGGTCCAGTGATTCTAGAGTTTTAGCGAGACTAACGAACAGCTAATAATTTTTATATAAAAAGATAAAGGCAAATAATTTGAAGAAAGGAATTGGAATCCTGGTTATGATGTACAGACAGCATTTTTTTTCAGTACACTAACGCGAGCATCTCGAATTTTCAAACAATAATAACAATATTAACATTTATGTTAATTAACACCATGGTCATGCAAATAAAGTCAAATTTAAATTGAGGACTCTCAACGTAAATCACTGCGCCCGCAACTGTACTTTATGAAAACTAAAGTGCCAAAAGCCAATACAATTCTATACGAAAATGTTTTATTGCTATCACGTAAACGAGCATGTTGTGCCCCATATCGGGCTAAACTAGAATATAGATTCTCATGTCAAATAAGTTTCGATAAGGAAAATACTTAAAATATCCTAAGAAAATTCAAGAAGGTACTGAACATTCTCATTTTTATTGCAATTTATTGGGAAACAATGTTAAATATGCGTCAGGTGTTAGTTTGTTGTTTGTTCGTCGCATAATTTCGCAATTTCTATTCCACACTGCAATCTATCTTTAAACTGGTTACGGATCGTATATGTAGATTTTGCTTGTTATTTACATACCTATATCTAACCCGTACGTGTGGTCCTTTGTCAATATTGACTACACTATTGGTTGTCAACATTCCATTTATTATTGTTTTTTTATGCATTATAAATGTTGATAACTCGGTGGCAATAGATAGTGGTGAGCAAAAGATAGTTATAATAAAAAAAAGTTTGATTAACTTGGCTCGTCTGTTGCTGCTTCTATTAATATGTTCTTGAGGCTTAAAACTTGCGGCTCTCGACTTTTTAAAAATTATTAGATACCCTTATAATATTATCTAACAAAGGAATCCTTAAAAAGTTCGCAGTAAAAACTATTAACATTACCGCTTATCTCTGGCTCCGCTATGTTTTAAATTTTTGGTATTCTACTTTACTTTTTATAATAATCGCTGGACAATAACACACCTCATTTGCGAAGACATTGCGTAACATCCATTAAAAAAATAAGAACCATCTCCTTTTCGATGTCGGTTAAAAATAAAGTAGAATTTTGATATATACCAAAGTGAGATTACCTTGTAAATCCGCAAATACAAGAGGGTGAACTCATGTCTGTCATTTCCCGGCTTTGATTCACTAAAATATTCAGCAAGGCTCACAGATTGCGCTGTCAGGCGACCCAATTTTGAGGGATGTGGGGCAAAATAATATTACATACCACAAAAAAACATATGTCGTACTTAACTACTTTTATGGCAATAATTGGGTTTTGGGAATTTGTCTGATTTGATTCATAAACAATAAAAAAGTAAATAAATAAAAACGTCAAATATTCGTATGATGTTATTCTACCTTCTGCATAAGTAGTACGATAAATATAATATGGTTTTGTAGCAATAAGGTAACAAAACATGATATCAAGAACCATAATAGACATCCTATTAGCTATTGTTCTAAATATTTCCCCTGTCTAAAGTTTCTATATTCCGTGTCCGGTCCTGCGAACGCCTAACTTACGTTCTGCTGATAACGTAACGTAATTTAACCGTAAATAATGGTTACGGAGGGAGCTCTGAAGGTTTCCTAAGCAAGCAAGCCTACCCCGACTAGGAATGGGTCCAATCTCTAGGAGAATGGAGTAAATATAGAGCCCTTCGTGATGGATAGTTGTTTCTGGCGATTAAGTCTCGGCGTTATCTTTCCTAAAGGAAGTATAAGCTCGTGTTGAGTAAGTATTTGTGTCATTAAAGAAAGAAAGAAAAAGTATTTATTTGGCTCATATCACAAATAATATATTACGGGGTTTAAAGTTGTATGTTCTCGTTTCCTGGACTTAGTTGCTGCTTAGTGCTTTGTCATTTAACATGTAGTTTTAGTGAGAGCCATGAACAATGAATTTCTAGTAGGTAAGAAGTACTCGTAATTGTTAAAGATCCCAAACCACACTATTACTTTGAGTGTCCGGGTTTGGCGTGACGGCGACTTTAGGAAGCCGAGAGAAGCGATTTGCGAATGAACGCCAGTATTTGCGATTTTCGAAAGTCGCCAAACAAAGAGTGTAGCTAAAAGTCGCAAAAACGCCAGACTTGAAAACAAGCATCAATCCAGTCACAAAAATGACGATTGTTGATTCTAAAAGTAAATATAGTAGCATTCTGACAGCTATTTTACTATAACAGAAAATCATAGCGTTGCTAATAATGATATACCTATCTGATATGTAACGTTAAGTCTATATTATCTTTAATCTTTTTAGATTTATCTTTTTTTGTTGCTTGTTTTAATATTTATCTAATAGTCACTTTTTTATAAAACAAATTCTTCCAACAATCACATCGTATCTAGCTCCAAAGTTAACAAAGCTTTATTATTTTTATACAATTTGCTCAGACCGGAATCTATTAAAATTTAATGCAGCAAAAAGAAAGAGTAAATCTTTTTAAAACACCTACGTCTCAAGATAAAAGTTGTTACACTATTACGAAGGACACGTCTCTTGTAATTTTCCACCGTTTGAAGGATATCCTTGTAAGAAATTACTGGTTTTCAATAACATATCCAAAGACTTTCTGGTCTAGCTAGTCTAAAAGCGGCTAGATTTCTACAAACCAGTTTGAGTATTGACATTAGCAACTAAATGCTGTGAATAAATAACACATTATGTTGCATTCACATGATTTCACTATAAATTTTGAAATAATTCTGATTGCATTAACGTTTGCCCATGTTCCTTGGCATATTATAACTGGGAACAATAAGTTAGTGTCACCACTGATCAATTATTTAACAAACTTAAAGCCTAACTCTTCTATGTACATTTTATGGCATTGGCAATAGTTATG
Organism: Anania fuscalis; assembly: GCA_950371115.1. Taxonomy (NCBI): domain Eukaryota; kingdom Metazoa; phylum Arthropoda; class Insecta; order Lepidoptera; family Crambidae; genus Anania; species Anania fuscalis. The sequence goes on from OX493333.1 coordinate 3,411,652, forward strand.
TCGTAAGTAGTCGTAACTGTCACATAGTCGGAATAGTGATATAAAACAATGAAAAAACTTGCCACTTTTGAAATCTTTCGGTATGACGTGCAGGTATACTATATAGTCCTTTATGTGGCAGAGACTGCATTTAGCTTTTACCCTTTGTACACCTTCACGTGTTTCTGCAATAAAGCTTTAAATAAATAAATAATTAAAATATATTATATACAAGTCAAATTTTAAACCTCGTATTCACTAGGGGACATAATGTGTCGTGCTATATGGCGATGTTAACAATTTTCTGTTTGTTGGGCATAAGGTGTGAACGGGATCACCCGATTACAGGCAGGCTATGCACCTTCAAGTGCCTACTCCATTCATGACCATACCTATGTAATTAATAAGATGCCATAGTTTCCTCGTGTTTCATCTATCATACATCAATAAAAACATGGCGTCCGCGTCGGTCTAGTCTGCTGTACTTTAAACGATCAATAAACCACCAAGTAAACATGTTTACACATAAAATAATTTGCGGCACTCGACAATTTTTTCACGATCTGAGAGCCTAGTGGGAGTTTTTTTAACACACTTATTTACTTCACTTGTAACTTCCAATCAGATCTTGGTAATCGAGTTTGATTTACTTACTTCTAATTGGCGTATTCATTTATAACGTAGGTGGGTACTAGGTATGTGGCATCCGGATGAAAAAACAATAATTTGAGCCCTCGAGCTGATCTGATAATGGACCCAAGAAGTGGATAGCGGAACTCTTTAATGGCTACTAGTAAAACTAGTAGGTAGTTTGGGCTGATTTGATGCGACTATGTCCGTTACTTTGGTCTTGCTGAGTGATGTGAAGTCGGTGGGCCAGCTTTACTGTCATGTTCCACGTTTCGGCTCAGTAAGTCATCATTTAAAAAAAAACTTTTATAAAAAAACTCAAATGTTCTTTGTCATTTCGTCTTGTCAGCAATTCTTATATTTATTTTTATTTAACCTGTTACGCCAGACAAACCATTTTCGGTGGTGATTCGGGTGTCTTTTCTATTCAGCTAACTTATATTCTTGTTAATAATAAACAACAAGACTAAACTCAAATATTGTCTGTTCTATTTTTATATGAGTTCCTAATTAAAATGGCGCGCAAGACTTGTAAGAATTTCAACGCTATTTCCTTGAATAATCTTAGCTGCTGATATTAATTACTGTCTGTGGTATGTACAGACATGTTCAAAAACATCTATCCACTTGTTAGCAGTCATTTATCGCAGTACGGTGTAAAAAGTGGTTAAGTATTTTTGAACTTGAGTGTATTGTGATGTAGGTTAATTGTTTTTGTCTTTTAATTTACACATATCAGTCCAATGTTTAACGGAACAATAAGCCGCCTTTTTTGGGGGGTCAGGTAAAGAATAACACTTTTTGGGGTTCCGTAGTCCTAACAAGGAACCCTTATAGTTTCGTCATGTCCGTCTGTCTGTCCGTCCGTCTGAAGTTTTGCTTAGAGACTGTTGACACTAGAGAGCTGTAATTTTATGGAGGTATGTATATCAATTACGCCGACAAAGTGGTAGAATAAAAATTAAAAATATATATTTTTTAGGGTAGCTCCCATACATGTGACGTGTGGATGTTTTTTTTTTCATCGTCTACCACATTGTGTGGAGTATCGTTTGAATATTATAGGTCCTTTAAAATGACGTAGGGGTTGCTAGGACTATTTTCCGATTTAGGGATCCGTTTGCGAAATATTAAACTCTAAAGTGCTAATTCTTGTTCAAGTAGAAAGTCCTCTCCCCCTCTAAAAGCTAAACTTTCGCGATCGGCTAATAAAATCTGGGAATTTTCATGAACTTTTAAGGAAAATCATAACGGTTAAGATAGATCAGTTAGTTTAAGAGTAATATTCATTCAACTATATTGGAAATTTTCTTACCTAATAAAAATACCTTAAACAGGAGAAAAACATTAATTATTATTATTATTTATATTAATAGTGACTTAAATTAAGTAATTGCTGAAATATATTGTGGCAACTACGGAAACCTACCCTACACGACACGACACGCACTTGGCCGGTTTTTTGTGTTTGCATTAACACGAAAGCTAAATGTAAAAATTAATATACTAACTATATTTTTAGCAGCGTTTTGCAAAGTGTCTTCAGTGTACCACGCATAAAAATTTAAGAGGCCGTGAAAAAGTAAATACCATTTATATTCATAACGCCGAGATATCTCGAATTTTTTGAGTTTGATGGTCATTGCCACTTACCACAGATATTAAAAATGTGGAAATTTGCATAAATATACGATATTCGAAATTCTTTTATCTTATATTTGTATTTAGCCCTATATACATATAATAGTAGAAATGAAAACGAATTTATATTTTGTTGTCTCCAGTGCATACCGCTGTTGCCTATTATGTTTGCACTTAGAATAGTTTGTTACGAGATTGCTACCATGTACCTTATTTTTGAGTTCCCGATATTTCGGCACTGTTGCAAGCGCCATGATCACGGAGTAACTCTTACTACTTACTTACTAAATTATTCCGTGATCATGGCGCTTGCAACAGTGCCGAAATATCGGGAACTCAAAAATAAGGTACATGGTAGCAATCTCGTAACAAACTATTCTAATGTTAGTGACCATGAAAGTTTAAAAAAAAAAATGTTTGCACTTTGCACTTAGCACATGTATGTAATAACAAACTTTTTTAATTGGCATATTGTTTGTGCAATCTTATTCGTGATCATAATAAATATTTTTGTTGGTGTGTACACGTAGCAACAGAAGGTTTGGCGTGATTTTTTACTTAGAGTTTCTTAACTGTGCAAACCATTTGTTATGTTGCTCGCTGCTCTGCTCGCCTTCTCTGCAGTCCCTTGGATTGGAACCATTTCTTCATCACAAGTGCTTTTACTACTAACCTTTGGATCAGAGCAATGTATGTGATGTGGCCCTATATTTACAATTTCTGTTTATATTTTTCGACTTGTAGTCGTGACTCGTGCACAAATATTTGTCCCGCCCGACTGCAGATAGGGAAGTTATGTTTTTGGCAACACGTCGTAAGTCTCAGGCTGTTTGCGCTTGGCTCGGTGCCCGGTTTCGCGAAGCGTGCACGCAGAAGAATTCGTCGCTTGCATTTTGATGAACGAGAAGAGTCGGGTCAGAATGAAAGATTTGATATGAATGTCTCGAAGTGAGGAATTATCATTCTTGTGTAATAGGGCAATTTAGAATAAATTGTTTCTAAATTGATTCGTTAATTTAATTTAATTGGATGCAGGTCGCTTCCGACCGGCCGATCTGGAAGTCACTGGGGGAGGCCTGTGTTCAGCAGTAGACGTCCTGTGGCTGAAATGATGATGATGAAATTGATCCCTGATAAACCCGGGCTCAAAGGCGAATCGTAATGTCACTAGACCATTGGGTCCTCAAATCACAAAAAGATAGATAGCTTTCTTCTTCAGAAAATATATTTGGTCTACATGGGACATCTGCATCTTGAAGCTGTCTGCCGCTGAAATGAAGGACGTTTTAATAATCCTAATTCTGGCTTAAAGATTATCTGGTGCCTACATTCAAGATTAGTCATGCTAGTTTGCTTTAAACTTGAAAATAATTTATCCATCCATTTAGTTACTACAATCATTTAGTTTCACTGTCGCATTAGAATTTTTCTGTGTTAACAGTAAAATGTGTTTAAAAAAAAGATTTCAAAACGTCCCCCCTATCATAAATCATACCTTAGGATTGAGATGGATGATGTTCATCCATCTACCTTGCCTGAAGGCGAGTTGAGTGATGGCTATCCGTGGTTGCTCATGCCTAAAATCCGGCTTAGAGTCAAGTGCATTACTTACTTTCCGTATACACATACAGGCTAACAATGTAATTTAGAAAAATATGAAAGAAAATTAGCTAAATGTCGTTCCACGCAAAATTTCTGCAAATTTCAATTTACCGTGCCAACTAATTCCCGGGAAATGTCACAAATTACCCGAGGTACAAATAACGCATTGTCGAGCATAACTTATCACAGCTATGGTACTCCGATCTCTGGCACCGTGCCCAGTTGCCGTTGTACCAGGCGGTCGAGATATGATGCATGGGGTGTATTAAGGTGGCCGCGCATCTGTCAACACTGCAGTACCTGCAAGTATCGGAATTATGCTGCCGATGCGCTTGCCGCGTGCGACGGGGTTCCATACGATTTCATACAAAGAATTCTAAAATGCATTAACTGCGGTGTTTACAGGTTATTGCAGTGTTAATAGATACACGGCCACCTTTATGTCCCGTTTGTACAATATGGCAGAAAATCCAGTACCGGTACAGTCAGTTCAGCTGTCCTACTGAACTCGAGGGCTTCCACTGAAGACCATTGTCATAGCTTAGTGGCAACCATTTTGTTATTTTATAAATAAATAAATATCGGACAACATCACATACAAAGCTCTGATCCTAAAGTAAGTAGCGAAAGCATTTTTGTTATAACCCTATTTATTAAGTACTCGTATTACTGTATCTTTGACTTTGATTATATAAACTCCTGATAGCTCAAACATAAACCTTAGTGGTTTTTTAAATGTTATCAGTTATGTACACAGTGTAATGTTTGTTAAAATGATAAATAAATAAAAAAAAATAGAAATCAGAAACAACGACGATACCACAACACCCAGGCACGAGACAATAAAGAAAAGTTCGTCGTACGTGACCTGTAAGCTATCACAGAATACAATACTATCACCAGCTTTCGTTTGGATGGGAACTAATAGTATACTTACGTAGTGAGACAGAATGACCGACTTTGCCAGAAATGCTTTATTATGCATATAACCGATCTGGACTGGTTTTAATAGTTAAAGACACTTTAAAACCACAAATGTCACCGCCACAAATTGTCGTGTGGTGCCGGCACGTTAAAAGAATAGCACCACCCGGCTCTTCCTATGGGTGTCGTAAGAGGCGAATACAGGAGAACCGCCACAAGAAGAGGGGCAGCAGCGTCTCCTCTCCACCATTGGCCAAACTGCGATCGCCAACCCGCCTGCCAAGCGTGGCGATTATGGGAAAATCCTCCTTTTGGAGAGGCCTGTGTCCAGCAGTGGACTGATATAGGCTGGTGATGATGATGATGATGATGATGAAAAACCACAAAATGAATACTGACCTTTAAAACTTTCGAGAGCGAGCAAAAATGGTACTCCTTAATCCACAACGTAACCTGCTGAACATAATGTAGGTACAACCGTTTGGGCGCGCAGTCCTGTCGTGTGCATAATTTAGATGCAGCCTTAGGCTGCACGGCTGTATCGATTGCTAGAAGCTTCTAGGCTTTAAATAGTTTATACATCCTAGACTCATGGCTAGAGATAACGGTGTAGAATAAAAACAGTGTAAGTGCTGAACAACGCCCACCTTCAAAGTAGCTAATTATGGCTATTGATCTAGATACTTGGGTTCTTGAGTAATCTAGTTTAGATAATTATAATTATCACCGTCTACTTAGATATATATATTTCAATGCAGATTTATTTCTCCTAGTTACTTTCTTTAATTGTATCCGTTATTCAGTCGCCAATATCGCCATAGAATAAGCTAGAGGCCAGATAATATAATATAATTAGGTTGTTAAAGAATTTTATTTATTTGTTATATTTTTGTATGTTTGTGTTTAAATTACTGAAACAAACTTTGACACGAACACGATAAGGGAATTGCAAAAAAAAAACATTTTAACTAGGTAACTTGTGTTAAGTTTGCGTTTCTGACACGAAGGAATCGACGTAAAATCTGCATGAAATAATTTTATAGAAAATTGAAGTTAATAAAATGTAGCGTATAAATAAAATAAATACACATAGAAATTTAAACTTAAGCATAAGAAATAAAGCCACAAGCAACAATAAAAAAATACAAATAAAAAATAAAAAGTCAGGTCATTTGTATAATTATGTACAAATATTTGTGGTTATCAGTGGTTATACTTAGACGTATATCCTCACCTGCTCCGAAAACGTCCTACGCAATTCAGTGAATTACTAAGTATTCGAATTTGGAAGTTTTCAAGGGGATTTTTTAGAAAAAAAAATATGGTAATACTTAGAAATTAATACTCTACATACCTACAAAATTTCGTGCATTTCTGAGAGTTTGGGTCTAACCTGTTATGTCATTAGTTAATTGGACTAAAACGACTGGTGTAAATTGTTAATTGTGTAACTTTCGTAATAACATTCACCATAAAATGTTAGTCAATGTAATTTTTATAGCGTTAAATGGTTGTAAAGTTAAGCAATTCAGGTCACTTTTACACAATATTGTAATTAAACTTAGTTATTAATATTAGACAACATCACATACATTGTTCTGATCATAAGATAACTTATGATAAAGAAGTAGCAACGACGGCGCCATAACACCCAGACACAAGGCAAATTAGAAAAGGTTGTTTTCTGCATTGACCCGAGAATCGAACCCGAGACAGTACTGGTGACGACAATTCCAACGTATTCGCCTCTCGGCTACGGAGGTCTTCAAATTGTAATTAAACTTAGCAATATATCTTTAATTTATTCTCAACCAGAACTTTCTTATTAAAATAGCTTCGCGAACTTTACATGCACTTGCCTTTTCTAAACGAATTCAGGTAACATCTTCATTAAAGTTCAACCGTGGTATTAAATCGCAAAGCATCACGGATCTACGTGCTGCAACGGACGTTGCATTCTCGTCCTTGTTGCCTAAGTAATTAAGACTACGGGCTAGACCAGACTTGTTACACTCGACCGTGATGCTGGTAGGGCTGTCAACTTTGTTTTTTGAGAAGTTTGTCTAGTAATAGTTCTTTTGAGCAAGTTAGTTAGAACTCGAGGGGCTTGAGTTCATTATTTTTAGTTAAGAATTGCATGTAGAAAATAACTTTTTACTTTCATATTTTCACTGTTTTATGGTACTCATTTTCAATTTTGATTTGTTTCAGGTAAATACACACGTCTCTTGAAATTAAGGAGTACGAAGTTAAAACAAGTAAGGATGTTTTGCAACACGTCGCGATTTGTGTGTTATGGTATGGAATGGAACCGTTTAACAATCTAGTTCCAAGTTGCATCGGATTAAATGAGAGAGGCTGGATTTATTTATTTCAAGTATTTTATGTGTAAAAATATAATTAAAATATTATTTTATTTAAAAAATAAACTCAATCTGTTTACCCGTTCCAAAGATTCGCCTGGGGCGTATGTATGATATCAGAAGCGGTCAGGCATCTTTTTTTTTTTTAGTTTTCCTTTTCATAAGAGCTAATCACATGTGACATTCTTGTCAGCGCAATTGAAAATGTCTTTTTGTATTTTAAATTCGTACTAACATGAACTTGATTTTATTTAATTTGGCACTCTTAGTATCGTTGGCAGCCCTGTGTCGGTGCATCGGTCGCTATGTAGGGCACTAGCGCACCTAGGTCTGCCTGGGTTCAGGGCCCTACTATCAACTTAAACACGGTACAATTCGCGTTAATTTACGTCGTAACCAGTATCTTGTTCTACGTGCCATTGGTCCTTAATTAATGATAGTAAACTAGAAAACGTTTAATGCGGGCTCAATAACTGTTATTGTGTGTACTAAATGAATGCAAATAAAGTACCATTATTTAGGCCTGCCTTCAGGTAACAAACAAACTAACGAGATGTACAAAAAAAGTTAAATGTCATGATTTTGGCAGTTTGAGCCAAATACGGTAATTTGTCATGGTCATGCTACGCTGCGACCTTGTGGTTTTAACATACGAGTACATTTTTTTGGGCTTGCGATTCACGTGCTAGCATGAGGTTTGTTTGTAGTTAAAAGTATTCAAGTAGGTACGATATGTTGGTGTGTATCTTCTTGATCAAAGCACACTGAAAAGTACACGTGTATGAATTTACCACTGATAACCTAAGGCTCGTTTGTTAATCGCACGGACTCTAAACGCAAATTGATTCCTTTGGGTTGACGGTAATTCTTTTTTACAAATGTCCTATTTTGTTTAGCCGACAGCAGCTTTTTGTATTATCATCTCCACTTGAAAACCTAAATTGTTAACCTGTTTACAGCAAATGTAATGAAACCAGCCCACTTTGGTACCGGCTGGTTTAGCTTCTTTATTCTTTGAGTAACATCGATCGTATGCAGCCAGTTACATGAAATTTCTAAGGCTTTGAACTAAATCGATTGTCTGCAACAGAGAATTTTATTTCTGGAATCCTGGATTCAATCTTCTTTTGCCCGTGTAAAAACTGGTAGTAGGGCCCTCGCTGAGAGTAACGCATCCTTTCACGCCGCGACCCGCATCAGTGAATACACGTCACATCGCACAACAGGCTGACTTGTAATGTGCAAGTTGCTTTACTGTGTGTTTTGCCTGAAGGGGGTTCGCCATTTTAGTTTCACTGTTGTCTTGTTTCGGCTGATGAATTGGCTTTCGGCTAAATTATTAATTTAAATTACTATTCAAAGCACCAGTTCAAAACTCATAGTTTAATAAAAAAAAATGTTAACAGCCAATTGTGATAAATTTACAATTTTGAACAAAAAAAATAATAGGCTGTGGCGCTTAAAATATACTCTTGTTACAAGTCTTGTATTTACTTAACTTACTTGTACCTACATATTTCCTCTAGATCGCACATTTTATTGTTGACTTATAAATTCTCAATAAATAAAATAAATGCCTTATGATTTGTAAATTTATAATCAACTACCTTAAATGGACATAGCCAATGGTAGTTAGCGTGTTTTCTGCCATTTTCCCACATTACTGGGCATTTAATACATAAATTATAATAACTTATAAAACGTGCTATTATGTCAGACAAACACAATTTAAAATATTACGCGATTTATTTACTTGTTTTAATAAATATTATTGTATGCAGGTCGAGTTTATTTAACTTATTAAACTAATTACGGTCATTTTAACAGATTTTACGTCAGTCTGAAGTCAAGATAACGCTGTTCTTTATATTGTTTTTTTTTTACGCAAAATCTACAAAGAGCTATTCTTTATTCCATTTCCGTACCTTCTACTCGTAAATATGGACATGGGAAACACGAGTCACGAGATGATTACAAATTACTTATTACGTTTATGAAATTAAGTAAGCATTGTTACATGTACCATGATTTGACACTAATGCGCACCAAAATCAGTCCACATCAGTCCACTGCTGGACATGGCATCTCCCATAGCACAGCACTGAGCCTACTACGAAAATGTATCGTTCGTAAGTATAATAAACCTAACAAATTAAAATAACCAGTCACTTGTACCAATCCTTTGTCAAAATATGACCAACTTAAACCCAACAAGTTCGTTTTCTAAATTCAATCAAACTCTACTTTCATGGCGTCACCCTGCTACAAGCTAAGCGGGTCGGAAAAAATTTAGCGACCGCTTTTGATTTCTTCGGTTAAATTGTAATTAACACTCAACTTTTTTATTTGACATTGGTACTGATTCGCGCGCCTGTCTCAGTTATGTAGGTATATAACTAAATTTTTATATATAACTCAATTTAGGATCCCATATATTCTCTCTTTTTATATTAAAATAAGTAAATACTTTGTTTTATGTAGCAAGTTTGCCTTTGTTTGCCGTAACAAGTTTGCCATCATATTTTTAAAAGTGACGTTTATATATATAAGGTCCGATTTTATTAGTGTTCATCCTGTTAACCTGTGACTTTATAGGTGAAAAGCAATCGTAAAAACAAACTTTCAAATGTCTATCATAAAAACTAAATAAGTTAAAAATAAAAATACAAAATAACAACATCGATTTCATATTGCATAAACTCGTCCTATCTTCAACTCTTTCTCGCTCTGACTATGGGAAGGAATAAGACGGATAATCAGATGGTTAAACGTAGCAAAGATAGGACGAGTTTATGCAATATAAAGTCAATGTTGTTGATTTTTAACTTTTTTAGTTTTTATGGTACACATTTGAAAATTGGTTTTTACGATTGCTTTTCACCTATATAGTCACAGGTTAACAGGATGAACACTAATAAAATCGGACCTTATATATATATCTCTTTGCAAAACATGGACGCTATATTGGACAGATTTCTAGTTTGATATTTCTTAGTAATATGGCTTTCATATAATTTAAACATTATCGGCAAAACATGTTTCTTTTCAATCGAGATCGAGATGAGATCGAGGATGCGAGAAGAGTACGTCGTGTTGCAATAACTATTTTGTTTTAACTGTTCTAAACCTGAACATAAAATTAATTAAATAAAACCTGTATGAGTAGTAACAATTATTATAGCAACCGTAATTTGAATTTCCTTCCCACCCATTTCCTTCCCCGATGAGTCTTTTTTTCTATCCAAAAAGGTTTATTTTATAAAGAAAAAAAACCTTGGTATAAAAATATAAGATCTCAAAATGATATTAACAAAATGGCTGCAAGGAATCGAGCGCACAAAGTGGCATATAGTATAAGAGTCTCGAAATATTAATTGGAGCGTGAAGCGATGAAACTCTAAACGGGTACTTTAATATTTTAATTGCGGTAATAATATTTGCATGTTACTTATACCTTGCGAAAACAAGTTGCTTAGAGAATGTGGCGAGTAATTAGGATTAACTGTTTAGTTTGTATCTTAATAATAATTACAACAAGAGGTCATTAAAGGATCTAAAAGTACTGCTGACGGATAGGAGGTGATTTAAAACTGAATATGGCGAGTTTAAATAGTATTTTTTTGTCTGTTGATTTTCCTATGACTGTCGTTATAATAAGTAAGTAAAGAAAATATTATATTATTATTTTAATGAGCGTTAGGTATTGTATGCTTCACCTAAAGGTATAGAAACATTCAATTGAGTGATCAAGTCTAGATCCGATTTTCTCAACGTTTTTAAGGGGCTTACGCAAAATTTCTTTAATCCACGGACCCGTAACTACAATCGGCACTACGCCAGACCACGCTTGTGGTGGCCAGAGTCAGCAAGTCGTCGGACCCTGGCCTTATGGGGGCCACAGGTTGAGAAATACTAATCTAGATTTGTAAATGCTTGAATAGAGGCTTTAAAAAGTCCTACTATCTGTATCATAGTACAGTAAACAAAGACATGCGCATACGCAGCGTAGGGCGCCCTCGCTTGGGACACGAGGGAGAGCGATAACATACAAAGTTGTTGGCAGTGGATGGAAAAGAATGTCCAAGAATCAGGAGGGTGTAATTCTTGGAAATTCTTTTCTTCTTGGACTACTACGAAAGTGTTTCTTTCGTTCGGACGTATTATCCTATCAAATTAAAATATCCATTCACTTTTATCACTATCACTAATGGGGTCTAGAACTTGGTGTCAATATAAAAGAAAACATGAAAAAAGTTTAGGTGCTCCATACACCAAAATAACGTTCCTTGGCGATAATGTATGGAGCAAATCAATGTGTTTCACGATTTCGATGTTGATCCCATAGTAAATTATTTGTTTTTGACTCATTCGCCTCTTTTAATAATGACATTCGTTAAAACTACACGTATACGTTATACCTTATTAGGTATTTATCGTATATTTTGAAAGGACTAAACCATATTGTTATCAAGGAAACTGTAGACCTACTTGTATCATTGAAAAACTATCAATGGACATTGTTACTCAATCGCAAATCGATTTCCTTTGCCGCTTCTGTCAAATCGTACCACACTAGTAATGATTTGTAAGCGAGTAGTTGATTTATAAAAATACTAGCTTCTGCCCACGACATCGTCTGCGTTGAGTTCGGAAAAAGTCAATTAAAAGCATCAACGCATGCGTATTTAAGTATTCGCATCTTACTTAAGCGGTATCAAGCGAAAACGCCGCCAAGCATTTTCCTATCAATTTAATTATCAGCTGTCACGCAAGAGGCGCTTACACTAATAAAGCTTTTATGTTCGATCACAATGAGCTGAGGTACTTCGCTAATTGCCGTTTTTGTTCGACAGCTTTGTCACATTGTCATTCGAAGCACAATTCAGAAAGAAACAGTAGGCCAGCTATTTACAAATGGCGCGTCTCAAGCCGCGATCAACTGAACCCCGCATTTAACAATCTCAGTTTGTACTACTTTTGTTCTGCAAAAGTGCGAATAGACGTACTAGCAACAGAAACTAATAGGCTCATAAGTGCTAATCACTTTGGTATGGTAAAGGTGAGACTTTTTAGTAATCTGTTGACAATTTTATTCTGTGCTACAACATAAAACAACACATGTATCACAGATTTAGTTGAAAACGTTTGTTGTTTGTTTTACAGTATATTGTTTTTTTTTGGACTATCCTACCATCACCATAATCAAATAAATACTTTGAACTCTCACTTTAGCTCAGAAGTAGTTCTTCAGATCAGTTTTGCGATCTGTTCGAATGTTCATAGTATAAATGGGCGGTCATACTGTATATTGTTAATTTGTGATTAAGTCTACATTGACTTAATGATGTATTTATTGACCATGCTTTACACAACAAATATCCCGTGTGTTGATTACACTCGTTTATTGTTGTTTATTTATGTCACAAAAAGTTTCTAATTCAGTCGTTTGTCTTTTTTTTCAATTATTGCGTTGACGTTTATTAATTAATTAAGTTTACGCAGGTTCAGTCACACACACAGTCAAGTTATACAAGTGCGCAGGCGCACGTCTACATTGCCCAAGGCCTTAGCCTTGTATGTCATAAGCGAGGTATAATCCCACTACCCAAATATGGAAAAAAACACATTATTTATCTGATAAAGGCTCAGTAGGGAGACCTGCTACAAAATTTTCGTTCGTCCAAACGTTCACACTTGACCATAGCTTTGACGTGGCTGACATACTATAAATCAGAGGCCCACTGTTATCAGTTGCCTATTTTATAATTGTTTTTTTTTAAGGCTACAAGATGCCCTAACATAAACCAAAAGGGCGTCGCACGCGTCTCCTAACATAGACTTACAAATGCCACGACAGTATAACGCTTGGAAAATCATTTTTAATTAATGTATTGAGTTATGATAAAACTCGTAGAACAAATGTTGTTGTTTTTATGGTGTAAGCTATCTAGTCGAGCGAGGTTGTTGATTTATTTCAAATAAACCTGTATATATGTCGTGGCCCGATCTTAAAATTAATCACTTCATGATTTGTCCAACCATTTCATAAAATGGTCGTTTTTCATGATGCGGCACAGTACCCGCTGGCCACATCATGATGTTGATAGGCCAGATCAATGAATCAGTCAGCGTTTGACGATATGATCGACTACTTCATGAAATGGCCAAACATTGGTAGTCATATCTTAAAACAGTTATATTATCCACCGGCAGAGGCGCTGATGTCGCTTTGTTGTTTTGTAGTAACATGGCGGCGGACAATTGTTCTGTTCTTGTGAATTGTGAAAGTGAATCATATGTGTAAATAGAAGATAAAATTGCAGTGAATTATCGTTAAAACATTAAGCTAGGTGATTTTTATGAAAGTGACTCGAAAAAAAGGCTCAAAGTCAAAAGTCGTGGACTTCGACACGTAATTTGGGAGGTTAGTTAGGTTATTTAAATCTTTTTATTTATTGACTTTCTTTCAAAATTACACATATTTTTATAATGTTTTACTTATCTTTTGAGAAAATTAATATTAAACAAATTCCAGTAGCTTATAAGCGTATTTATACCTATTTTAATGATATGGCCAAACGTTGATTAACATATCATTAAACGTTGATGTTTAAACGATATGGCCAGTTTTGTTTTGCCGTTTTATGAAATACGACCATTTTTTGAAATGGCCGGCCACATCATGAAGTGTTTAATTTTAAGATCGGGCCACGACATATACACCAATTAAAAGTAATACGGCTGCAAAACCACAGAATACAACAGTTTTGCAGTCTCTTTTGTGATTTACATCATGACGGACTGTCACATTAGTTCAGATGTAAACATAAATAGTTATAATTATTAAACGTGTTTGTCGAATTAGCACTAGTTCGAGAAATATTTGTAGACGTCTAGTGCTAATACTTGTTGATCAGACGAGTATTTGCTAATCTTCGTGCTTCAATGTCAATGCAGAGTTCTTAAAGTTCTAGAAAATTCATAGGTTATGACTTGTGAGCTGACATAAAAACAGACCTTCTTTGTTTTTTTTAACTGGCCAACTTATATCAATACTTATTTTGACTGCTGGCTATCAATATAATAATCTTAGGTAGCTTTTTTACAGTGTAGAGTGTTTTTTTTGTACAGTGATACACTAATCAGTGTATTCATATCATTCTTGTTGCCTGTGCAGGAAATTGCATTGAATTATACTCAGTATGACTGGCCACGCTAATATTCATTTAAAACGCCGAACGTCAATGTTAATGTCGTAAATGTTAATTACCAATGAAGGTATCTGTTAAAATATCACAAATGCTATATCTATCATCATCATCATCATCACCAGCCTATACCAATCAGTCCACTGCTGGACACAGGCCTCTCCAAAAGGAGGATTTTGCCATAATCGCCACGCTTGGCAGGCGGGTTGGCGATCGCAGTTTGGCCATTGGTGGAAAGGAGACGCTGCTGCCCGTCTTCTTGTGGCGGTTCTGCTGTAGTCTGTATATCTATCATAATAGTCCATATTTTCCTATTGCAGGATAAAGACCTTATTCCTGCGTCACTTCTTACGGTCTTGTGCATTTTTTTTCTAATTATTCTATCCTCGCTTACAATTTCTTTGAACCAGCAGGTTGGCTGATAGTTTGACCACTGTCCTCCGTCCCGTCTCCCTCTCTTGTTCCTCTTGCTTGTCTCTCTATTATATATTATTAAAATGAGTTTTAAAAAAGTATTATCCAGCATTTTCTTTCGCGCACCAAGTAAAAAGCAAAGCACATTATATGATGAGATAGTTGGCCTGTTATCTCACCCATATGTTTATATCTAGTAATCTAATTGGTAAGTGTATTACGATAGATAACCATATATCCGGGCACATAAAATAGCTCACTTATAATAGATTTGCAGCTGCTCTGCTCAAATGGCTAATAAAGAACACTTTTTATTCGGTAAATGAGTTTCTTAATCACAAAGTTGACCTTAGTTGTATTTATTATTCTTGATGCGTAAAATTTACTTTTAATATTTTGTAATACTTAACTACTTCTATTTTTTGCATGTCATAGATTACGTCTTATGAAACACAAATCTGTATCATATCTTCGGAGCGCGGTAGTAAAGTAACCACCTATTTAAAGCAAATAAACGATTTGATTTGATTTAGGTTTTATTTAAATATATCCTATTGCTCGTGCAGCAAGTGTATTGTACGTCACTAGGTCTGACAGGCTTCGCGCAAGCAGACGAGTAAAACAAGATAAACTAGAATCGCGTTACCGGCGTGAAGGGCGGTTCTGACGCGCATGTGCTACTGGACACATTGACACACGCATCAGGTGTTCGCTAGATAAGATGCACGAGGAGCACAAGGCCAAGATACACTAATAAGACAATACACTACATACAATATTGCGCGCTGTGGGAAGGGCTATGCTCGGTGTTTTCATTGCGAGGTCAAATCAGAAATGCGAAGATCCGAGAACGAACAAAAGTCGCTGACATAGCCCGACGGATTAGCAAGCTAAAGTGGCAGTGCAGTGGGCACAAAGCACGTAGAACTGGCGGCCGAAGCAGAAAGGTTCTGGAATGGAGGCTACATACCGGCAAGAGCAGCGTTGGACGTCCACCCACAAGGTGGACAGACGACCTGGTAAAGGTTGCAGCAAGACGCAGGTCGCTTCCAACCGACCGATCTGGAAGTCACTGAGGGGGGAGGCCTATGTTCAGCAGTGGACGTCCTATGGCTGAAATGATGATGATGACCATAGCCATTTATGATCTTAAAAACATTTCTTTAAAAAAATTGTACAACATCACAAATATTGCTCTGATCCTAAGTAGCGACAGCACTTGTGCAATAGAAACCAGAAACAACGACGGCACTAAGACATTAAAGAAAAGTTCGTTTCCTACATTGACCCGATCTTACCTGGAACTAAAAAATTTAATACCAAAATTCAAGACCATATTTAGCCGATTTTATGTGAGTCGCCCACGCAACAAGATAAGTCAATAAAAAAGGGCATATTACGGCAACTTTTTTGGTCCGTATAACATTAAATAGCAACTTAAACTAAATAAAATAAAAATGGCCTTGCGCAAGGATCAGTTTTTCGGACCGTGTTTTTAATGTATTACAACTGCAAAGCGAGGTTAAAAACACCATTATCTGATTGTTTCACATATATTTATGGGAAAGATTAGCTATATTCATCTTAGTAGCTCAGATCTTCAATGACAAACTATAACTTACAAATTGCCTCGAAGTACAAATTGCTTACTCAGAAAAGTTGGCGGGGCTATGCTAAAGTTTCCAGTAGAATGTTCTAGGCGAAATAGTTTGCCAGCGACAGGTTTGGTGTAGATTGTTTGAAAACGAGCGATCCAATTGAGGTCGACCGTAATTTGAGGAGCATAGTGTACGGTTAGTAGAGTCACCTTGGGTTTTAGCAGTTACGATAACGAATCAAGATATCGATTAAAGTGAAGCCAGCTTTGTTTTTTGTCGATTAATTATTATCGTTCTGAGATTTTTATCTTCTTGAAACCGAATGGACTTTGATTCATCTTAGGTATATTAACAAATTTCTTATATTTCTTGCTGTACCTTGTATTAGTCAATTATCATTTTAAATTGTGAAGCTAAAATAAGAATTGTATTTACTTAAATTTGTGCTTTTATCTGTTGTAGAAATACGAGAATACGTTTTTTAGTTTACCTTTGTGTTGTGCATGGAGTTTTCATTGACTTTATTCCACAAATATCGTCTTCAATACATCAGCGATATTGATTATCGAATTCATTGCGGTTGTATTTTTAATGTATGCTGTGTTTATTTTCATATTTATGAAAGCAAATTACTTCTAAACATCCCCTTTATTAGCAACAAAGCTATGCTAGTGCCGTCACTTCGAGGAAAATTCGCGATCACAACGCCTCGAGGCTCGCGCCTCTTTTTGCTCAAATTTGCATACGGCAGCACGCATGACGCCAAGACGAGACGACGTGTTCCACGCATTTGCATTACGAATACGTTTAGAATCCAGATTTGCTGTCCCCTTCTGATTTAATAGCAACTTGTTGTGCGTCTTGGATATTGAATATTATTTCAATGTTATTACGAAATTTTGGTGCGAATGACGTCGTCTTGCACGTAAAGGAATTGAGTTATTGTGATTATTGAGGTATTGCTTTTACTTTTTTATCCTTCTCTTGCCGTTTGACCTGACAATTATCATAGTATTAAATAGGCCTGAGCCTCTTAATTTTCATGGTTATGTTATGATCACTGATAATTCATTTATTTTCTAAATAAACTGTATATTTACAGTCATAGATTATTTTGCTGTGCTGCACTGCTGTGCATAGCTTAATACTATTTTTAAAAGAATGCATACAATCTACAAAACGTTTGTAAATAAATCATTCTCGAAATACAGAACTCGTAAAATAGCGCTTGTAAATCAACTTAGTAACCATTCGTCGCATCGATTGTTTACTTGGACTAAGAATATAAATAGATTGTATACAACCAACTATACATTAACTACGCATGCAAATATACGTCAGTCATTAGATAACTACTGTGTAACCTGTAATCAGTAGACAGAGCGAAGCAACTTTATTTGTTTGGAAATTAGACACCGCGCCTGTTTTGTTTTGATGACGACTCATGGTAGGATATTCATTTGTGTAATGCATTTTATGTGGACGATACGATAATTTGAACCGCGCAATTGGATTGACTGATACAGAAATAGTAGTTAGTTTTTTCAATGAAAATGAAATCATAATTTTATTAGTCAGTCATAATTTTATTCCTGCCATTGGTTTTCCCTATGAAGCTGTTGTTTTGGGATACTCATTGAATGTATATCAATTAAATTAGCATCAGAATTAATTAATTTAAGTCTATCAAGCGTATTCCAAACGTTCAGCGGTACCAGGAGAACATATTTGCCGAGGAGATTTTTGCAATCGGCCGCTTGCATACTTACTCAACCGGTCACGTCCGCGTGCCGCACACAGCATTGAAACTTACGTCATGCATTTATTCGGCGTTATATAGACCTGCTTTAAACTCTACGCACGACCGGTAAACCACGACAGACAACTCCTACACAGTCATGCCGCCCTGGTACAATCGGACTTAGCAAGGACCCAAAAGGATCCTTAGAACTTTATGTAACAGCCTCCAAGGCAATTTGAAACAGCGAATTGCTCAAGAAGGATATTAGGATTGGTTGAACTTGTTTCCGTGATAAGGATATCCTCGAAATTGCGTCTTTTCTTCGCGTTATTATCAACCAGTGATTGGTTTTTACTCGTCCGACATTATGATAGGGGGTTAATTATATGCTGGTACCGGTTTTGGTGGTAAAAAATAGCTTGGTTTTGGCGATGTCAAGTTCACTAGCGTGACCGTGTTGGGTGAGGCTTATTTTTGTTTCTCTTTTCGCGTGTGCTCTGTGGATTGTTACGTGAGTTCAACCAATGGCCTCGTTTGTCATTTTTTTCTTCGATCAAGGTCCCCCATTCGGCGCGTGCCATCTGGATTTGGAATATTTTGATTCTATTTAGATACATACCGTTTTAAGACTTATATTGTTGAGGCTTTGTCAAGATATAGTACTATGAGAAAAACCTGTTCTAGAGTGAGCAGAAAGGAACGTACATGGCAGGGTGTCAACATTCACGTAACTTGATCTATCTCTATTCTTTAGTCGTCCTCAATGCCAAGTGAGGATTAGACGAATGATATTAAAATTACAGTTTAAAGAATTGCAATTAACCTTTTATGAATGGGACTTACCAAAACGAATCAAATGAGCCCAAACATGAGAGTTTTGCTACTAAATTAAACAGCTCTACTAACCACATCCTGGCTCCATTACTAGATCAACTTGCTGGTTCAAATTATCAGATTGTCATTTGGATTACAAATTCAAAAAGAAACAGCTCCTACTCTAGGCATTAAAAATACTAAATAATTAAAAACTCATTAAGTACATACTCGCAAGTAAAATCAAGGGTAGCCGTCCTTGAATTACCATGGTCTAGCGAGCGGTGTTACGAGCATTATCGAACAATTCCCAAGAATAGCGCGTACTTAATGCCTTCTTCTAACTAAATATTACGTGACGTCGCGTGGCGGCACGACCCGCGGTTGCCATTTGCAAATACTACCGAATGTGTTTTTATACTCGGAATTGTTATATTCATCTAAGACTTTTTGAAACAGCTTATCACAATCTAAGATAGATTATTTCATTTTGAAAAGGCACATAAGATATATTCTGTACATTAGGTATATACGAGTGTTTACGTCATACATAAAATGGTCTAATTAATGGTTTGGTCTACGAGATGTGCCGTTTTTGAAATAGCATATTCAGGTATTGTACTTATTGTATTTTATGTAGTCTGCTCCCACTAATATAGTCCAGGTTTCCGCCTTCTAACCTTATTGTTTAACCAAAATTGATTCTTGTAAGTTTTAATCACGCTCAGCTATCTTTATTTTGAAAATATTGGCAAAAAGAGTATATTATTATGATGATATCTACATGTATAGGTAGTACCATATGATTATTACAAAGTGTAATTTCCTTATTACACACAAAGGGTGTAGCGCCTTTGTTAATGACTATAATAATAAAAATTACTTGTAAAGAAAACGAAGCGGCGTAAATTATACACATTTCAACTCTCCCAAAGTAGGAATTTCGAATATTTGCAAATAATTTCTTTACACGAGAGTTCCAAAGAACAATTAAGCAAGCTTAAGGAAATATCCGGGATTCCAAAGATGTTTGGCGAAATGGCGACCCTATAATAAAGGAGCGAAGTTTCGAACACAATGAACGCAGATGAAGTAGACTCATAACGATTTAGGGTTCCATCATGCTATACAGTCGCCAGCACCCTTATTACACCACCAGACAGCCTATAAACTTATGAATTGGTCAACAAATAACTATTTTTTTTGTCCTTATTATTCGTCATATAATTCTGCTATTTTTATATTTCCTTTCTGAAATTGTATATTGATCCTATGTTTGACAGATTTTAATATGATTTATTTAAATAAGTGGTTGTTGTAGTAACCACCCTGAATCCGGATAAAGTATACTCGTACAGTAAAGATATGACTTTACAACTTAATACGTACATTTACTGTATTTTCCACCCACAGTATACCTACTCACTGTGTAGTCAAGATTTTGCACTGTGTTATAACTACCTACATGTGTAAAATCTGTATCCATCTTAATTGAAGATAAATAACACTTGAAAAAAAATCATCGACCTCAGGTGGGACACCTGAGGTCGATGTTTTTTTTTCAAGTGTTATTTATCTTCAATTAAACCTTGCATGGAATTGCTAAAAACAAAAATTTACAATGTATCCATCTTTCTCTTCAGCGACTCTACCACCCATCCATTTATTGATTAAACTTGAGGTTGCTTAACCAGCCGGGAATGAATATGAAGGCACAACTTACAGTGACAAAGTTGGCGTTAATATACTTCGTAGCCGGGTCGTTTCCGAGCCTCTTCAGCGGGACCCTCGTCTCCGGCAGCGGCATCACGTTGGAGTAGCGATTCTTGTCCTCGCAGCCCGGCGGCACCTTTTTTATGTGGGACTCCGGACCACTGAAGTGAGAGCCTATACCCACTAAAAACCTGACGGTGTCCACCGGTACCATTAAGTGAGAAGGGACTACGGGTCAGCGCCCCGGGCGTTTACCCCGGGCATTCGTCCGCAGTTCCGCCTCTGGCTGCGGTTCGCTGCTAGCGAGCGCCACCCGGCTTTAGGGAGAACGATCTTGCCCCCGGTCTTCAGTAAAACGGCGCGCCAGACACGCGCAACACCGTGACGCACGGGCCTCTTTTAACGGACGGCCCGTGTCGGTCGCCCGAGGCCCATCAGGGAGGGGCAATTGGAGGCCGTACTGCCTCCTGCGGCGCCCGGCGACGGCGGCGGATCAGTGGGGCGTCAGCTGAAGCCTCTCGCTCCCTCTCCGCCGCGCCGCTTCCTTCTGTACTGGCTCTACTGTATTCACTTAGATTGCAGCAATGGCATGAGCATGATCGCGGGTTTTTGTCCGAGTCTGCAGCTATTACATTTTTATATTATTGCTATTATTACCGGCAATTCCGGGAAATGTGGTTGTAATTTGCATTGTTTTAATATGTATTTAACTTTACGTTTGTCGTTGTATTTACATGCTTACTGTATTTGGGAGGAAGGAAAACAGTTATACTTTACCTAAATAATTATTTTGACATTGTTGACATTTATAATTTACCTACTTTACCTGATTTTTGGTATTAATAGTATACAAAATAGGTAAGTAAAGTAAGATAGTACTAGCAGTATTTTTTTAGATAATACCTTTGAATCTTTAAAAAATATATTGTATGGAAAGATAGAACTTTTTAACAAAGAAGTCACGGTTAATGTTAACAGAATGACGTCGTACATTTTGATCTTTACGTGACTCTATTTGTTTACATAATCGGTTTTCAATCGCATACTTCGTCCTTATATTAATTTAGCGTTTGTCCGTTTTCTAAATTGCTACGTGGGATGGCATTGTAGTAGCTCTTTTCCAAGCAAGAAGCAAATTGTGTATTGATTTCGCTGTTACATAAGCAAAAGAGCTACATTTGACTGGTAACATCATGATATACCACCCTGGTAAAGGTTGCAGGAAGCCGCTGGATGCAGGCTGCTATCAACTTTCCAATCTGGATCTGGAAGTCATTGGGGGAGGCCTATGACCCTATGTTCAGCAGTGGACGTCCTATGACTGAAATAATGATGATGATGTTTCCACTCTAAGAACATTTTAAATAATACGATTATTATAATTCGACCGACGTCATTGATACCCTTATCTTATCGTTTATAAATGAGTCTTCATAAGATAAGATATAACTAGTTTGCAATAGATATTGTTGATTACGGAAATGTAAACAATTTATCAGGTGTATATGGAATTATTATTACGGAGAATTCCCATAAAATGGGGGCTTTTACCTATGAATCTTAGCTTTTTATAAATTCGATAAGTTTTATTGAACAAGCAATATGAACTATTGCATCCCGTAAATTATGAATAAATTTAACTAAATATGCACCAGACGACACACCAATTGTAATAGTCTCGAAGTAAGAATATAACATATTTTTTCTACACAGCACCAGACAATGTATTTTTGCCAGGGACATTTCCCAGAACACCGAGACATGGCTGACTTAAGTCAATTTAGAAAAAAAAAACAGAATCGACCCCAAATGTGAGTTCCGAAAACCGCGACATAATACCACGCACTACAACATCAGGTCGTCAATTAACACAGCTAAATAAATATGTGTATTATGATGAGACGATTAACGTTTCAACACGACATGACAAAGAGCACCGCATTCCGTGTCACACCTCGTCCGCGGAACGTTTAGCGCAATTATGCGCAGGCGCAGGCGTGTCGCATCTACGCGATCGCTCTAATTGTTCTCAATTATACAAGGTGTACATTTATTAGCTTACTATTTTCTAGGCGGTAATTAACTAGCTCAAATACAACAACATTTTCTATGTGACCAACTTCGAAATGACAAAAAAAAGGGCCAAGTACGAGTCAGACTCGCGCACGAAGGGTCCCGTACCATTATCTATAAAATCGACAAAAAAATCATGTTTGTTGTATGAGAGCCCCATTAAATATTTATTTTGTTCTGTTTTTCAGTATTTGTTGTTACAGCGGCAACAGAAATATATCATCTGTGAAAACTTCAACTCTCTAACTATCACGGTTCATGAGATATAGCTGGTGACAGACGGACAGACAGACAGACAGACGGACAGCGGAGCCTTAGTAATATAGCCCCTTTTACCCTTTAGGTACGAAACCCTAAAAAACATCTTTCCATACTCCATTCAAACCACCGAAGTCAGCTGGTCTGCAGTTTTGTATGGGAGGTGAATTTTTTTTTGCGATTTCGTTGTTGTTCCCATAGAAAAAGTTGTTGTATTTGAGCAGTAGAAACACCCCCTAGAAAATAGTTAACTTACAAATTTACACCTTGTGTACTTAAAATCAATTCTAGAGCGATCGCGTACGCCGCGGCGCGCCTGCGCATAAATTGTAACGTAATAGTCGTAAAATGAAAACGTAGTAGGATAGACATTAAAAATCTACTGTATTTTAAGCTACTTTTGTCGCTAGTTTATGCTGTGCTATTAGTTGAATGTTCGACTTGTTTTTATATGACATTACAAAATAGGTTTAAAATTTTTGTAAGAAGAAGATTCAAATGAGGTTAATTAGTTACAAGTAATAACAGTGTTGAAAACAATCAATCTAACATTTGAGAACGGTCATCAAAGAAATTATATGAAAATTTACGAGATAGCCTATGACAAATATTATGTATATATCTAAATGTATACACCTATTGTTTATGGTAATGTTGTGTTAAAATTGTGTTTGTAAATGAAACTAAGCTTGACGTTTTAAGCACAAATTACGTATAGTGGCGGCGTAGTGACGTTTTGTTTTGTAAACAAATAAGTACCGGCAAGCGCAGCGTGGGGCGTCCACCCCACAAGGTGGACAGACGACCTGGTAAATTTTGCAGGAAGCAGCTGGATGCAGGTCGCTTCCAACCAGCCAATCTGGAAGATACGGGAGGCCTATGTTCAGCATTGGACGTGGCTGAAATGATGATGATGATGAGAAATAAGTTGAGCATTTTATTATTTTTTAAGTAGGTATGCTTACTGTATTCTCAAGCGTAGTGTGTTAGTAAAAACACTTATTGACACTTGTGTCATTAATTATGTACTCCCAATTAGCGATCACGTGCGAAAGCGTGGGGGGGTGTAACGCCCCAATAAATAAACCATCAAAGGAAAATGAGAAAATTGGATCTGTACACACTACATTTACTAACTTACCCTTTTAGAAGTAAAACGAAGTATTAAGTCTGACTAGGTGAGCCTAGTAAAACTAAAACGCATTTTTGTGTTAATCAACATTTTAAATTAAAGCAATTCATTGTTATAATGTACAAGTCTGGTCCGTCCGGAAATCGAACCCGGAAATCTTTCATTGAGCCACTGAGCCTACCGAGCCGTCTATTTTTATTTCACCTTTAGTTGCCTTGATGAGTGCCTTTAGTGTAATATCTGTCTTTTAGACGTGACTGTCCTTCAAATAAAAAGTACCTTTAATGTGCTTTCTACCTACCTACTAATACTACAATCGATGTTGTGAAACTGTTGATAATATACTTACAGCAAAAAACGGGCCGTATTTTGCGGTTTGCCGTGCGAACTGTGTCGATTGCATTCGCAGACTACTCATCACAACTGAGAGAGACGTATAGCAGTATCACACCGTCTCATTCACACAGCACGACGCCGCACGCTTTTTATCGAATAGCGACCGAACAACAAACGTGTGTATAGCTGAAGCATCTTTTGGACGGACTGCACGTTTAGTATTTACGCGGCACAATGGCGGACGAAGCTACTATAGATAACAATTTGTTGATCTCTTTAGTGGCTCAAAGGCCGGTTTTGTGGGATAAATCAAAGGAATTATATAAAAACCGCGATGCCACTAAAGAAGCTTGGAAAGAAATCATGTTGGTATTAAATCCGGATTTCAAAGCGAGAGAGGAGAAAACAAAATTAGCTTACGGTAAAGGTATGTATTATCATCTTTTCTGGTTTTGTATGATTTTCGAATCTGTGCAATAATTAAATAACTTTGTTAACTAAACTTAGCCCAGCAAAACGAGACACAATAGAACTACCTACCTATTATTGTTTTGCGGTCTCATGCAACCGTTCCACATCCAAAAAGTTAGTAATTTTAAGTTATTTAGTAAGAGTTTTTTCATAGAAACTAATTAACATTAATAATTTCTTTGTATACAGTAAATATAGTGTGGTATTAGATATTTGAAGTTAATTTATTACAAAATTTAATAAATAAATCTCATGATATTTTAATTATGAATATTAAAGACCGGTTTTGATTAGTTCTTTTGTTTGTCTTTGTTTAGAAAATGTAAATTTTATCAATAATGGTACTTCTTAGTTTTAATTGTTTGTGTTATGTATTTTTATTTTTAAGAGCTAATCAATAGACTGGTAAATACATACACATGCCTAATATTAATTAGTGGTGGTAGGTATTTATTGTTATTTATTTGCATGTAATTTTTAAAACGGAATGTTAGAGATGAGAACATTCTAGGTATAAAAAACCGGCCAAGTGCAAGTCGTACTCGCGCACGAAGGGTTCCGTACCATTTTCTATAAAAATGGCAAAAAAAACACGTTTGTTGTATGGGAGCCTCCTTAAATATTTATTGTATCCGGTTTTTTAGTAGTAGTTGTAGTTGTTATAGCGGCAACAAAAATACATCATCTGTGAAAATTTCAAGTCTTTAGCTATCACGGTTCATGAGATACAGCCTGGTGACAGACGGACAGACAGACGGACAGCGGAGCCTTAGTAATAGGGTCCCGTTTTACCCTTTGGGTACGGAACCCTAAAAAAACCATTACCCACGTTTTATGGATTTTAAACATATCTTTCAATTACAAATATTTCGATTTAGTAACTAACTGATTATCGCGACTTCTTTTGCGTGTGTGTGTTTTTTTCCCGTGTGCACACACACACACACATTTGTATCCTACAAATAAACAAACATTCATTTTTAAACATGTTATAATATTCTTGAAGTCGGTTTACGGATTGTTTTAGTATAGTGTTGTTGTTTTTTTTTGTTAATAATTATACATGTTGGTCTAGCTAGGAGATAAGTTTTATTAAGCAACAGAATCGGCCCTTATGAAGTGTCTACTCTTAAGTTTGAATATTTGTTTTATATTTACAAATCCTTCGTTCTAAAATGTAGGCGGCTATAAAAGATCTTACAATCTTACGTAATCAGATCGGCCGGTTGGAAGCGGCCTGCATCCAGCGTCGTCCTGCAACCTTTACCAGGTCGTCTGCCCACCTTGTGTGTGGACGTCCCTCGCTGCGCTTGCTTGCTGGTATATTATATAAGTATATTCAGTATGGTATTAAATGGCCTCTCTAGCTCTACATAATTAAACTATTTTTAAATAGTGAACGACAGGAATAGCTTTTAGTCAGCCAGCGTTATTTCATCTTTGTTTTGGGTTAATAAAAATATATATACCGCGTGAAATTAGAATAAGCACCCCATACACTTTAATGTAACAGTAATATACTTACTAAACATCTTGCCTTTTGCAGCTAGACAGATTATTCAGAGGTGGACTCATATTAGAGATAATTACAATAGATCACATAAAAAGATCCAAGATCAAAAGAGGTTAGGAGTAGCTAAAACAGCAAAGCCTTATGTGTACAGTAGGCAGTTAAGTTTTCTGCAAAAAGTAGTACAACCTAATGAAACAGTGAGCAGTGTTGTCACTGAAAACGACCAGAATTCAGAAGATGACAAATCAGAAACAAATTCCATCGATTTTGATATGAACGATACAGTCACAGAGAATCCAACACTAAAAAGGCGCATAGAGAATAATAAACATGTTATACCAGCAAAAAGGAAAAAAAGTATAGATTCAAATATAAATAATGAACATATTGCAACTAATCGGCATATTTCGTTTTTAAACGGAATATTACCGACGTTAGATAATTTTGACGACGATGAAGTACTGGAATTTCAATTGGGAGTGATACAGCTGTTGAAGAAAATCAAAAGCAGTCGCCGAAGTAACCAGTTTAATGATTAGTGTACGCCAAAAGAGGAAATTGAACAATGCGAAGACAGTTTGTCTCAGACATAACTGGGTCTTCTAACTAACCAACTGGGTCTTCTAACTAACCAAATTATGTAAGGGAATATATTACATTACAAATAATTACTATTAATATCAAACACCGCATTTTTATTTGTGAATCTTTAGCCATGCGTGGCTGATTTGGCAGCTATGGCAATGATTAGCAACTACTTATTACTCGGAAATTTAATTTGAATTGAATTTGAATTTAAATATTACTAGCCAGCATTTTATATGATCAGTATCACGCTTGTATTGTCGCTAAGGAACTTTTAGAATATTTTGGAAACTACATGTTTCTTAGTTTAGGAAAGTAATTTTGACGATGACGATGTACTAATTACAAATCATTTTTAATTTATTGTTTATACGATGCCTTTAAATATCCCCCTTGAATACTGCGAGGACCTAATCCGAGCGAGGCAGCAGGATATTGGCAATATCTGAATATTTATGAAAATCCGGCTCAAAGGACCGATTGGATGTGTGCGAAGGGTTTTGGCCGTTGTCGCTTAGCTTACTCAGTGTGATATTGATATGGTTTACTTTGTATATACATACTAGCTGTTGCCCGCGACTTCGTTCCCGTTGTCTTTAGATTTGTTTTTTTTTTAATTTTCCGCGCCTTTTTCTTATATTTTTATTTCATAAGAACCTTCTCTTGTCAATAACAAACACAACAAAAAAAGAATAAGCGAAATCGGTCCAGCCGTTCACGCGTGATGCCGTGACAACGGAAAACGGGTTTCATTTTTATATTTTTTTTTTTTTTTTTTTTTTTTTATTTGAGATGGGCTTACTCTTGACCCCAATCTTGCTCTAGAGCATAGATGGGATCTACGATAGAGCGAGCTTGCCCAGAAGATGCCTATTCACTCTGGACTTAAAGAGAGTCAGGTTATATGCACTCGGAAATACAGACGCAGGCAGGGAATTCCAATCCTTAGCTGTGCGCATTATAAAAGATGATGAGAAGCGCTTAGTGCGGGTTATGGGTATATCAACTAAGAACGGATGGTAGCCGGCCGTGCGTCTGGATGTCCGATGGAAGAAAGGTGACGGTGGTATGAGTTCATGCAGCTCATGAGCACACTCTCCGAAGTACAATCTATAGAAGACCGATAGGCAAGCAACCTTGCGGCGGTGAGCCAGGCTGTGCAGCTTGGACGCCACCAGTTTTTTATCGCCTATTATTCTCTTGGCTCTGCGTTCCACCGAGTCAAGTGCAGCAAGTTGGTATTTCGCCGAGCCGTCCCAAAGGTGGCAGCAGTACTCCATGCAAGATCGGACTTGGGCTTTGTAAAGAGTTAAAAGCTGTCCAGGCGTGAAGTACCGCTTGACTTTATTCAGGACGCCCAACTTTCTAGCTGCAATTTGAGCCTTAGACTCGATGGTGGTGCCAAAGTTGAGGTCAGAGGACAACTCCATGCCAAGAAGTTGTAGAGTGCCGGTCACTGGAACAGATGTACCTCGGAAAGTAGGAGAAAGGGTGAAAGGACTCCTTTTTGCGGAAAAAAGACACGCCTGCGTTTTAGAGGCATTGAAGCTGACGAGATTGTCATCGCCCCACTGGGAGACGTTACTTAACGTCAGGCTCGTACGCTCAACCATGGCCTCTCTCAGTCTTTGGACCTCAACTCCACCGGCTCCTGCACTAGACAGATACTTCTCCGCGACAGTACTGTCATCTGCGTACCCAACAATACCTGAAGATAGCAGGTCATTGATGTGCAGCAGGAAAAGAGTCGCAGAGAGCACAGACCCCTGAGGAACTCCGGCGTCAATGGCCTTGAGGTCAGAGGAGCAGCCGTCAATGACTACTCGGATCGACCGTTCACTTAGGAAGTCAGCCACCCAGCTACAGAAGCCAGTGGGGATACCGTACGCTGGAAGCTTGCTCAGCAGACTCGCATGCCAAACCCTGTCGAAAGCCTTCGAAATATCCAGCGACACTGCGATTGCTTCGCCGTGGTTTTCGATGGCTTCGCCCCAGCAATGCGTTACATACACTAGAAGATCCCCAGTTGAACGTCCCCGGCGGAAGCCATATTGACGATCACTGAGAAGATCATTGTCTTCTAGGTATGAAAGCAGTTTGCAATTTAGAACTTTTTCCATAACCTTACAGAGTATGGAAGTGATGGCGATCGGTCTGTAGTTACTAGGGTCGGCACGGCTACCCTTCTTGGGTACTGGTTGCACATTGGCAAGCTTCCAAGATTTTGGTACGATTTCTGTCGTGAGAGAGAGGCGGTACAGTCGCGTCAGTACGGGAGACAACTCAGGCGCACAATACCTCAGCACTCTTGCTGGTATGCCATCAGGACCACAGGCCTTGTTCACGTCTAGACCAAGAAGGGATCTACGGACCTCTTTGTTGTGCACTGTGATCTCTGGCATCAAAGAATCACATTGAGGCAAGGTGGGTGGACGTTTCGAGCCAGCGTCTAGACGTGAATTGCTTGCAAACAGATCGGCAAATAAATTTGCTTTCTCTGTTGCTGTGTGGGCAAGTGACCCATCAGGTTTCTGCATTGGAGGTAGTGTAGGAAGGCAGAAGTTAGATTCGACTGATTTCGACAGGGACCAGAACTGCTTACTACCCTGTGGGTAAGATGCAAGTTTCGCCCCAATACGGCTGACATGGTCGAACCTAGCTTTTCGCAGCACCCTTTTGCAAGACCTGGCGGCTGTATTATATGCTCTCTTCTTTGCTCGCACCTTTCGCGCTCGCGCTTTTTGATCTCGAGCTTTTACCCAAGCCTGGTAAGCTGACTGTTTACGAGCCTCAGCTCGAGCACAGTCTGCATTGTACCAAGGTCGGGCTTTGTAACCGAGCGGGATGTCGGAAAATGGAATGAAATATTCCATTCCCTGCCGGATAACAGCTGTGATCGCATCAGCGACGCATGAGGGGTCTTTCGAAGAGAAGCATAACTGCCGCCACGGGTATGATGCAAAGAAAGCTCGCATCTCGTCCCAGTCTGCTGACTCGTATCGCCATACTCTCCTCGTACCCCTAAGGGTGTAATCCGGAGGAGAGCAGATCGATACGGATTTCACTACACAGTGGTCGGACGATCCCAGTGGAGCCGAGACTGAAACCGAATGTCTGTGCGGATCAGTTGTCAGCAGTAGGTCC
Organism: Anania fuscalis; assembly: GCA_950371115.1. Classification (NCBI taxonomy): domain Eukaryota; kingdom Metazoa; phylum Arthropoda; class Insecta; order Lepidoptera; family Crambidae; genus Anania; species Anania fuscalis. Next base: position 3,441,790 of record OX493333.1, read on the forward strand.
AGGCAATTGGGTGTATGATCAGCGATATCCGGTATTCGCGTCGCTTGTTCCACCAGCTGAGTGAGATCTAGCGCCAATGCTAGCTTGCGGGCCTCTCGCCCAGCATGGTCAGTTTTCTGGTATGGGAACAGCCACTCTTTGTGGTGGGCGTTGAAGTCCTCCAGAAAAACAAGCTCTGCTGTTGGATATCGCTGAAGTGCGGAGTCTGCCGCCTCAGCAAGGTATTCCATAAGCCGAGTCGTCTCCCGATCTCCACTGTGCGAACGGTAAACACTAGCGCAGAGAGATTTCTCTACCCCAGTGTCCACCAAAAGCCACAGCACAGGAAATTCAGACTTCTCAAAGCAACGGAGACGCTTACAGCAGATGTCATCGCGAACATACACACAGACCCCTGCACATTTCTTGAACTTATGTTCGAGAGTGTATCCAGGGTAGTTGAGGTATGCCACGTCCGACGGTGTTGCTATCTGCGTCTCCGTTAAGAAGAATAAGTGCGGCTTCTCGGTCTCCAGGTGGTGGTGGACCGGGTCGAGATTTGAGTGCAGACCTCGGATGTTGGTGAGGTGCACTTTGAGTGGGAGGAAGTGTCGCCGTTGTTTAAACTTTTTCTTCTTCATTTGTGTAGTCATTTTTTTAAGAGTTTTAGTGGGGGAAAGAAAAAATAAAGTCGAGGCGCTGCCTAGCAAACCCTACTCGTACTTTTCGGCTCAGCCGATCAGAGGGGAACCAGTCGCCAACTGGCACGGTGGAGCATAACGGGATTTTTCGCAAGTTGGCGGGGCAGCCTTTACGCGTGGCTAGCGCGTAAGTCGGGCCCCCTACTGACTGCGGTCGGCCAACGGCTGGGACCGTGCCTCGGATCCCGCTACCCTCCAGAACGAGTTACCCGATACAGCATCGCCTAAAGACAGAGACCGGTTCCAACAGCGCAACTGACTTAGTTTCAAACCCCCAATGGCACTGGCACTCCCGCACACCGACGGAACACAGCAGGGCTGCTTGGCGCCGGACTCCGGCGGGATGGTGGTCGCGAGCCAGGCGGCCCCTTCCAGGGCCTACCACCGCCTTTGTGATCTTCTGCCGCCATCACAGATTATGATGACGTTGCCCGGGGTGGACCGCTAGGAGGTAGATCCCAACCACCCCATATATATATATAGATAGTTGCCCAATATTGAACATAAGATAACCCCGTTTTTTTTAAAATCACCTGTAGTGAAGCAAACAAAGAGACAAACTTCCCGCCTAAAATTTGACATCTCCACTAATCATGCGGTGTGAAGAATCGCCTTCATGGCAAAGGTTTCGATAACCGGTTGGGTCAAATAAGAGACGATTATTATTTAGATTGGCTTGGATTTGTATGTGCTAGAAGATACTCCTGGCAAATTAAAATAATTGTTTACTCAGAATCAGGATATATGTATAGATTAGGGACCAACATAGTTAGTCTCAGTTAATGTGTGACCTAGCTAGATTATGTTTTCATTTTCATTATCAATTTTATTTGTTTTTACTTCTCTTCAATATTCAACTTTGTATGAACTCCGCTCTTCCGTTAGTCCAGGAAACGATAAATAAATAAATAGGATACGATAAAAAATATAATTGTTACTAGAAGCATAGTCATACTTATTGATAAAGAAAGAAAGAATATATTGTTAAAGATTTTTTTTGTTTCAAGTTGTAGAATGTAAGACATTATTGCATTAATGATATCCGCTACCTTGATTACATTCTTTGTACTAAAGTTTTGTACTTTTTGAGGAAATAGGAAGCAATGAAATTAAGAATTATGTTCAAGATATTTTGATACAGAGTTCTTTCAAAATGCCGAACCGGAAAGTTTCAAAATGCTTCCACGGACGCGGAAGGCCGAAGGAGCGATGTTGTAAGGCATCGTTTACATAAATGATTGGAGTTTTCGACTACTTCTTAGGATTCGCAAGTGCTAAAAGTTATCGCTAGCAATATTGTAAAATAAAATTTCATCAAAACAGTATAACACAGAAAAATCTATTCATTTTTGTAGTCACTTTTATTCTTCCCAAATTTTTTACCCTACCATTTCTTTGGGACAATTTGTTTGTATTTTTCAGACAGTCATAATATAATTATATTTACCATGTGGTATTATTCAGTCTTAAAAAATACAATCGATGTTTTACTCGTAATAGTTGGCTAACATAAACCTTAGGTACTTTCGTATAAAAGTATATCATAGAAATCTCAACGGCAAACGAATTTAAATAAAACTCCCAAAATATCCTATCCTTGTATCCTATAGTACCGCCACAAGAAGACGGGCAGCAGCGTCTCCTCACCACCATTGGCCAAACTGCGATCGCCAACCCGCCTGCCAAGCGTGGCGATTATGGCAAAATCCTCCTTTTGGAGAGGCCTGCTGTGTCCAGCAGTGGACTGATATAGGCTGGTGATGATGATGTGATGATCCTATAGTAGTGTATGGTTTGCCGTTCGGGAGTATAGCTTTGCTTTGCCAATTATGTTTAGTATAAGGTAAAGATGTAAGCTTAACATTACTCACGGAACCCTCTTCTGTGAATATGCTGACACGCACTTAGCCGTTTTAAAAAATCTATGTGTATTAATAGTTAATATTTTTATGTTCCTGATAAGGTTAATGTGCTTAGATTCGTTACTGTTGTAGTTATCATTAATATTAAAAAGCTCTATAAAATTAAAAAATGATATTTTAAGAACGAGGAAAAATCTTTAAACATAATGTGCCGTTATTTTACTACATACTGTGAAGTGATGTGACTTTCAAAGACCGATGATGATGATAGAACATAACAACAGAAAATGCGCAAGCATTAACTGTGGGTAATTTAAAACTAATTTAAAACAAAACACAAGAATTCCGAGGAAAAAAAAACATAGTGGCACTGCACAAGAATAAACAATTTTGATAGTGTAGTCCTGGCTTGCTTGGCGACCTTGGACAACCTTTTTGCAGAATTTCGACTGACCTTGATTTGCTAATTGCCTTTAAAGAGAACCCCTTTTGCCTTTGTTTACATTCCGCCCATCTTTCTTCCGGAACATTATCTGATAGTTTAAAATAGAGCTGTTTAATCAAATTCAAATTAAAAGCAATTATGATTAATGCATTAACATTTTTCCAGGGTAACTGGTGTTTACGATAAACTTGCGTGGTGTTAGTATCCATTAGTAAGTGGATCAAAGTGTTTTTAATCTCGAACATGCGTACAGTCAACGTTAAAAGAAGCTTAGTAATAATGAAATTAACATTTTATTCGTCTAAAATATTTTGGGAGTGTCGTATCATTTTATTTAAATCTTGTTTACATCTTTTAAGTTCACTTTTTACGCAGTTGGGTTTTTTGATTTTTTTAATTAATTATATTTTTTATTTAACTATTGTGCGTTTTGTTTCGTAAAACCAAATATACATTAATATGTATTCATTATTATTTAAAAAATATTAAATCTGATTTTTGAAATCACAGTTTTTTATAATATTTAGAAACTGCTTGACAGGTTATTGTGAAATTAAGAAGAGTCAGTAGTTCAGTACTTTTGGAAATAAACTTTTGTTCATCTAATTATGGCGCCGACTGTACGTTTGAAAATACAATTTATCATGATGACCGTAGTTTTTGCGATTACTAATTTAAGTTTCAAATTACCGAATTGTTAATTTAATAATAGTATCATATTGGTTACCGTTTTCAGTAGTATTAAGTCGAAACTTAGATTTATCATCGCGTGCCTCATAATATTGGCTTGCCAGTTTGAAGAAAGCACGCTACATATCGCTTGGAGCGCAAGAAATTGACGTTATGTATTTATTTATAAATTGGAGTCTTGTTGAAAACGGTTTCAAATCTTCATTTTATTTTTGCGACAGTACAAACGCATAATACTAGCACTTATATTATAGGTCTTTCAACTTTTTTATGCCGACTTTTAATTAGAAAACAATTATTCTAGCCCTCTTTTCTTAGGCTCCGTACCCAAAGGGTAAAACGGGACCCTATTGCTATGACTCCGCTGTCCGTCTGTCTGTTTTGTCTGGCTGTCCGTCTGTCACCAGGCTGTATCTCATGAATCGTGATAGTTAGACAGTTGAAATTTTTACAGATGTTGTATTTCTGTTGCCGCTGTACAAACAAATACTAAAAACAAGAATAAAATAAATATTTAAGTAGGCTCCCATGCAACAAACGTGTTTTTTTTTGCCGTTTTTATAGATATTGGTACGGAACCCTGCGTGCGCGAGTCCGACTCGCACTTGGCCGGTTTTTTTTATTTGTTACAATAGTAACCCATCGTTCGTTTGATTCTTACTTAGTATTTACAACTTAATTATATATTATAATTTATATTGCCATGTTCACAATGTATGGAATAAAGATTCTTATGTTAAAAGATATTAAACAACTTATTTTTTGCTGAGGGTGTCCCCTAGCCTAGTCATTTCTCAATTACTCACTTGGTCCGATCGAATTGATTGATAAATAATTAATCATTTGGTCACTTAAACCTTCGCTCGTTCTATCAGGCCGCTGATAATAAAGATATTTAAATATCTATATATGTTGGCAAATAATGATATTTAATTTGATTTAATACGACAAAGGATCGCTCTTTGCATGCATTCTCTTGTACGAGAACTCGGCAAACCGCTTTGCGATGTATAGTGTATTTCCATTTAATCACGCAGATCTGACGAGGTAGACGTTCATGATGGCTTAATAACGGGCTGTTGGACCCACGTGGTGCACGCGTGTGTTTTGACATGGGAAACGTGATACTGTTATTACAGAACAGATACATATGTGCACATACCACATACCCTAAAGATACAGAAAAATAATAGTTAGTGTTAGGGATCGTCCATTAATCACGTAATATTTGAAAATATATATATCTTGGACTTTAGAAATATACCTGACTTGGCGTCACCATCTCTGTGGTTCCAGTTTTAATTCCCGTCGGGTCACTATGGAAAAATAACTTTTTCATAATAATATTGTCTCTGGTCTGGACGTTGTGGTACAACGAGAGGTTATATCCGATTTCTATAAATGAATGATATATATTTATCTCTCCCATATAGGTACACATTATTTACTTGACAATTTGGAAAGGTACAATAGTTGCTGATGTTACTTGTGTGTGTAACTTAAGCTACTTAGGATTAGAACAATGTATGTGATGTTGTAAGTACAATATTTATTTAAAAAAAAACATTAGAATACATGGGTGTCCCAAGGTGTCCCGAATATCGCGTCCCAAAGCAATGTCTGTGTGCGTCGCTCTAGTGAACATTTTATAAAGCTTATCGTTTGTTAACTATTATTTATTATCTATATCTATACTAATATTATAAAGAGGAAAGATTTGTACCTATTTTTGTATGTTTGTAATGAATAGGCTCAAAAAGTACTGGGCCGATTTTAAAAATTCTTTCACCAATAGAATGCTACATTCTTCCAATTTGACATAGGCTACATTTCATTTTGAAAAAAATTAGGGATCCTTGGTAAAATTTGAACAAGGTAACCGAAGGTGTAGAAAAATGAGTCTAAAAATGTCTTTCGTCGAATGCGCTGCCGAAACTATTAGCGATAATTGTCTACCCCGTGCGAAGCCGGGACGGGCTGCTAGTGTGCTATAAAGCAGCAATACGGACTATCTCTGACACATGTTAGTAATTTTTTCCACTTACATTTAGTATGAACTGACATGTCCTGTCAACTATCACTCATGCTACAGTACGCTCGTAGGACCCTACAATCCCCGGACCCGATGTGTTGAGCGCTGGGGCTAAGAGAGAGGGGAGAGAAGAATCGCTTTGCGCATCTTACGAGACTATCATCGTATAAACAGACCTATACGAAAGCGTTTCGTTCGTTCGGAGGTATAATCTATCAAATTAAAATAGCCATTCACTTGTATCAAACCTTACAGAATTTATGAACAGTTGAAAACGGTCGTGTTTTTTACATGGCTATAGTTTGAGTTGGACATATTTATTACAGGATTGATACCAAGGAGATGGTAATTTGAATTTGCTAGATTTACACGTCCGAACGAACGATGCGTTTTCGTAGTAGGCCTTCAGAGACGCGTTTGCGCGTCGCACGATTAGCCAATCAAGTAATCGTAATGGTCTTTTGCGCATCTTTCGCCCAGCGCTCAATATCCAGGCCGGTAGTTGAACCTAGCCTACATAGTTTCTTTTAGTTCAGTGGCGGCAGCTTTGATAGTGGTTACTAAGACTATGGTAGTGATTAATGTTCATTTCGACTATATTTAGCGGCCTTTATGACAAGCATCCCATGCTTTTTACGGCATGCACGGAAACTATGGTCTTGCTGGGTTTATATAATTTTGAATTATTTAGTCGTCAAGCTTCGTTCGACGTGAAGTTCGGGGACATTTCTGCGCTATTTTTAATACATTATCGCCGACATTCTGCGACGGACTTTCCAAATTCCACGTAGTTTGGCAATAAAACTCATAAGGGCTTAAGGCTGTCTACTTTACGATTGTTTATTTTTTGAGATACATAGATACGGTTTACTTTACACCGCACACTACAATCAAAGTATGAACATGGACATAATTTAAAGAAACGGTTAAATTCAAAAGCTTTCCATTGAGTAAGCATTGAAAAGTCAATTGGAGCCCGCTTGAAAAGCGCCTTTCACCGCGCGCGGCCAGCCGGAAAATCTTGTTATTGTCTAGTCTAGCTAGACCATTAAATGGGCTTGCCTGGATGACGTCACGCTTGTCTACAAAACCTAAGCGGCAGTAGTGGTGAGAGACTAAGAGGCTTAGTACATTTACGACGATCAATTAAAAATAAAACAATATTAATAGGTTTAAATATAAGGTGTTTCAATAATATCTGACGCGGCTGCTTGGATGGAAGTTTTACTTATACAGATTAAGATAGTGAAAAAATTTCATGCCACTGACGTTATCATTTAGAACTAAAGATTAACCTTCATGTTGCTTAAAAGTACTTAAAACCATGCACACCTATTCAACTAGCGCGGGCGGGACGTATGAATTTTACTGACTTAATACTGACATATTTTTTATACATTAAGAAATTGTTGCGTAAACTTGAATGATCCTAATTTGGCATGTCTAATAAATTTATATTAAATGGATGGAAATCTTATAAATAATATTGGATAGGTACACAATTATCTTGTACGATTGGGTAAAACAGAAGACATAATTAAGAAAAATAGTGAGCTCGACGGTCCAGTCCATCACCTGTCATGAACAACATACATTATCAAAACGTGTATTGCTTTGATATCAAACTAAAAAGCGAGTGCGGCATAAAGTGTGTAATAGCGGTGATTAAGCCATAAACTAGCGCTAAGCACGCAACGCCCGGATATTAGTTTTGTAATTAATAAAACACTACCTTTCTTCTAAATATGAAAAATAATTGATGTAGCCCTGATAAAAATACTAATACATCAAATAATTGACTGACGTAAAACGAAGTGATCCTATAAATAAGGGTCCCCTTTTTCTCCTTTTCCAGTACAGAACCCCAAGAAATTACTTAAAATCGAAACTGGAATAGTGCTCGATTTCTTGTAACGTAACAGCGGCCGGAGTCAAAGTAACGATTTGGAAGCGATAACGAAGTACGAAAATAATAAAAAGTATGAGATTGACAAATGCCGTCGTGAAATCACCTGATAATCGTCATCGTTATAGTTGTCATCTGACAGGCGTTAGGGAATGTCGATATTATTTTGCTACGGAGTGATCGCCACTTGTCTGAGCCCCCAGAAAATCTCGCAAATATTTTAAAACAGACATTTGAATTTGTTTACTCTGCTGCTAAATATTGCATTATCTAAATGTCCATGGGATTATTCAATTACGATATCAAACGGCGTTTTCAGAATCCCTTTTATGAACAAATTGTTGAATTGTATTTTCGCAGATCACTTTCTTCTCTTTATTTGTTAATTTTGTGTTTTTTAGATTAGAATCCAGCCATTATACAGAGCTTTGTTTATTAGGTAAATGGGTATGCCCTGAATCACACTAGACAGACTGCTGTCAAAGTAAATTTGAGTATCCCCATGTAAGAGCTAAAGGCTGTCTGCAAATGAAAGTGTACTAAACGTCTAATATAGTTCTCGGAACTACTATTCTAAAGTGGTCCCTCGAACAGTTGTTTATTTAAAAGTTCGCAGACAGAAGTAAGTGCGTCTTATTTGGAGCACAATCTTTATGCCAAACAAATGTTAAGATATTCAGGAAATTATAATACCAGGGTTAGCTATAATAAGTTATAAATGTGTTAAGTATTCTTAGCACCCCCTGACCCGCCGTCACCCTGACCGCTACCGTAGCCAGGAACAGCGGGACCACCGGAGACTGGGGGCCTGGTCTTTGTCTGTCATTGGGGGGTGGTTGTCAGACTCGCCACGCTTGGCAGGCGGGTTGGCGAGCGCAGTTTTTTTATATTGTTTCGCACGCAGACGCTGCTCCCCGTCTCGTGCTACAGGATTTAGTCGCCTCTTACGACGCTATGGAAAGGGCTATGCTCGGTGTTTCTTTGCGAGATCAAATCAGAAATGAGGAGATCCGTGAACGAACCAAAGTCGCTGACATAGCCCGACGGATTAGCCGGCTGAAGTGGCAGTGGGCGGGGCACATAGCACGTAGAGCTGACGGCCGATGGGGCAGAAAGGTTCTGGAATGGAGGCCGCGTATCGGCAAGCGCAGCGTAGGACGCCCACCCACAAGGTGGGCAGACGACCTGGTAAAGGTTGCAGGACGAAGCTGGATGCAGGCCGCTTCCAATCGGCCGATCTGGAAGTCACTGGGGGAGGCCTATGTTCAGCAGTGGACGTCCTGTGGCTGAGATGATGATGATAATGTGTTAAGTATTATTGGTTGAACACTACATAAAGTGAACAAAGTATAGTTGTACCTACTAGACACTAGTTGGCAACTAGTTACACTATTGTGCGACATTCGATTTCTTCCTTCACCAGCATATTGTTCAATATGTTGCAATTACTATTATTTTAAATAAGTTTTTCATTGTACTTCATTTGCACTTCGGACTGAAGTAAAAATTCAATGTCTTTGTTGAATCAGCCGTCTTTCATCGTAAAACTTGTCGTTTGAATAACGTTATTACTTTTTAATATCACCTCTGTCCACTTTTATGACCTTTCCATGACAGGTTGTTGCTGCTCTAGAAGTATATTATCAGTATAAAGTCATGAATTAACGTGCGAATAATTAGCATGCTCAAAAACAAGTAAATGAATTAAGACCATTAGAACATAAATAATGTATTCCACTTGCAAAGAAAAATTTTCTCTCGTATGCCAATGCTTAAACTGATACAGAAGCCGCTGATACCCATATATTTAAATAATAATAAAATTAGTATGTTCGTTCATATTAACAACTCGTCGATACACGTGCTGGTAGCTGGTTATGTAGTTCGATATTTTAATATTAGCTGCTAGTTAGCGAGCTGGTATGTGTTTTCTGACCTTAATAAAAGGTCATTTGACATTCGGCGTTTTTTCTGCCAACATGAGAATATTTAAAAATAGATAAATATGCCCCACCAATACCAATTGTCACGGTCTCGATGTGAGGAATTTACATCCTTATGTTACGACCAGGTATGAGAATGCGATTTGTATTTTGCCGGGAGCGTCTCGCAGCACACACATCAATATTCCTAAACCGAGTGTTCGATATATCGTCGGTCGAGTCGAGTCGTGTCGTATTGTTCGTGTGATTTAAATTTTAAAATTTAAAAAATAAGCGTAGTGCCGGCCTCCTACAGTGATGGGCACAAAGTGCAATGGCTGTGATAATGCTATATACGATTTATTATACATGGAGTGTTCTCAAACAGCATGTAAAAAAATATTTCACCTCAAGTGTCTGGCGCTGACGGAGGAGAAATTTGTAGCCATGACGCAGGAATATAAGAGTCAATGGATGTGTCCTGGGTGCGTGTGCGCTATTCCAAAACGGGATAACTCAAATACACCGATCCGAGGTATTCCAATGAATCAAACTTTCACACCAAGCTGCTTCGTAAACACTGAACGAGGAGGACGTCTAAACCCGAATGAACTGTCTATAATGGAAAGCGACACCAAAATGCTAGAAGAAATGCGTGAGTTTCGATTGGCAATAAAATCCCGTCTGGACGAGCAAATTAAGGAATATACACTACTGCAAAATAGATTTATAAACACGGAAACTGAATTAAGAGAATTAAAAAATATTATGAAGGTAGTAGAAGAAAAGGCGAGCAAAGTTGATGTATTGGAAAAGCATATTACTGCTTTGATGGAAAAGAATGCCCAATTGGAAACCGCCCTTAAAGTAAGTTCTCATAAGACTAACTCAATACCAGAAGAACCATTAGTATCATATGCTAAGGTGTTAAAGCAAAACTCAGATAAAAAACTGATACCCACTAAAGAAAGTGGGGCCACAAAACCAGCGACGGCAATGAGACAAAACAGTAATGGGCAGATCAGCACTTGCGTAGAAAAAATTGGAGATAATATTATTAGAAAAGAAAATGATAGAGAAAAAGAAGGAAATTGGTCAGTAGTAAATAGAAGAAAGACTAGATACCCAAATAATGAGGTCAAAAAAGGAGGAAGTACTAATTTAGTGGACATTCAAGGGATGGAGCGAAAGAAATACTTGCATGTTTGGCGACTACAAAAAGACACCGCGGTGGAGAAATTAGAAAACTATTGGGCGGTCAATATTGAGTTTTGCGAGTGGGTGTGGTTTCGTAGACCATCCACCAACAAGGCCTAAACCTCACCCGCAGTCGCAGAGTAAAAATATTGAAATTTATTATCAAAATGTAAGAGGTCTTCGTACAAAGTTAGACAATTTCTACATAGGTATATCTTCGTCAAACGCGGATCTATACGCCATTACAGAAACTGGCTGTAATGCCTCTGTCCATGATTCAGAAATAATTCCTATCGGCTACACCATAATACGCTGCGATCGAGCGGATGGACGAAAACTCGGCGGCGCGTTTCTCGTGGCCACACCGCGCTTCGAGCTACGACAAGTGCCAATACCGGGTGACGTCAACATAAACGATTAGCTTTTTGAACTCGTTTGTGCTACAGTGTACCTACAAAATAAATTGTTGTTTTTGTTATGTGTACTTTATATTCCGCCACATAGTAGTGACACTGAGTATATGTTGTTATTTAGGATTATTGAAGAATTGTGTAACAGTTATAGGAATATTATTGTAATAGGGGATTTTAATTTTTACTCGTGTTCTTCGACAATTAGCAATTACTATGAATACTTCCAAACTTATTGTGGATTCACTCAGGGTAATAAAATAGGTAACTGCAACGACCGTCAGCTGGACTTAGTGTTGAGTGCATTTGAGGGGAGCGAGAGTGTGAGTGTGCGCGCGGCGGGGGCGCCGCTCGTGCCGGTCGATGCGCATCACCCGCCGCTCGAGGCGACCGTGTGCCTGCGCTGCCTGCGCCGACGCCCGCGCTTGCTGAGCGGCGCGACTGCCGCGGCTAGCCCGAGCACTGCACCTCCACAATGGAACTATAATAAGGCTGATTTTCAATCACTGTACTTATCTTTAGCATGTATAGACTGGTCCCCGATGTATATTTTGGATTTGGAAACGAGTTTAAATTTTTTCTATGATAAAATAAATTCTATTCTTGAAAGCTGTGTCCCACGAAAGAGGCGTAAACGTGAAAACTCACATTATGTATACCCAAAGTGGTATACTGCTGATGTCATTCGTGAAATAAAGTTGAAAACGGCTCTTCACAAGAAATACAAAACGAGTCTATCTAGCGTTGATTATGACGCGTTCGCCCGATCTAGGACTAGAGTTAAAGCTATGATTAAGCTAGCCGAGGAACAATATCGGCGCCGCGTTGAAAACAACCTGCTGGAGGATCCGAAGTCCTTTTGGAATTATGCTAACTCTAAAAGAGGTAGTAGGAGTAAAAAAACGCTATTAAAAAACGGAGAGGCGATGACCGCAAAACAGTGTGCTGATGAGTTTGCCAAATACTTTTATTCGGTATATAGTACGGAACAGGCCAGGTTGGATACAAACACAGCGATAGCGGAAGCCGGCGCAGAGAATGGAGCGGCACGGGTCCACCTGGACAGCTTGCAGCTGGAGGACGTGCAGCGCGCACTCGGGCAGCTCAAACCGAAGAAGTCAGCGGGGCCGGACGGCATTCCTCCCTATATAATTAAAGACTGTCGGGCCGTGCTAGCGGAGCCACTTTTGTACATCTTTAACCTGTGTTTAAAATCAGCTATATTTCCGGAGAGGTGGAAAACTACCAGAGTTGTCCCAGTACCAAAGGGGGGCTCCGGAGCGTCCGTTGACGGGTATAGGCCGGTCGCAGTGCTCTGCACACCTGCGAAGGTATTCGAATCCGCGATACATAAAATAATATTCACGCAAGTTAGTTCACAACTTTCAGATGCACAGCATGGATTTAGGCCGGCAAGAAGCACCACCAGTAACCTTCTTAGCTATATGGCTGACGTTCTACCAGTGGTGGATGCGGGGGGGCAAATCGATGCCGCATATTTTGATTTTAGGAAAGCTTTTGATTTGGTAAATAATGACGTGTTATTAAAAAAACTGGCGGGTATCGGTTTCACCCCCCACCTGCTGGACTTCTTTGCTGGGTATATGAAAGATAGGCAGCAGTATGTAGAATACGCGGGTTATACATCAGACACTTACGTTACCAGGTCGGGAGTGAGCCAGGGGAGTAACCTTGGGCCCCTCCAGTTTATAATCTTGATAAACGATCTGCCGCAAGTAGTGAAGGATGCGAAATGTTTATTGTTTGCTGACGACCTCAAACTATACTTACCTGTTGATACCGAGGAAGACTGTGTTAAGCTGCAAAGAGACATAGACAGAGTGGTCTCCTGGAGCAAAGAAAATCTTTTGGAGTTTAATACTTCAAAGTGCGTCACGACCACCTTCTCTCGCGCACGCGCTCCCATCCAACACAACTATGCAGTAGACGGAACGCCACTACTCAGAGTAGCGGAGGTAAAGGATCTGGGTATTTGTTTGAACGCAGGCTTAACGTTTCGTGAACATATAATATCTATATGTAAAAAAGCATATAGAAATTTAGGATTTGTTCTTCGACGGGTTCATGGATTTACAAATATAACAGCCATTATCACATTATATAATGCCTTAGTACGCAGTCAGCTTGAATTTAACGCAGTTATATGGGCCCCATGTGAAGCTAAGTACAAGCTTATGCTTGAACGGGTGCAGAATAAGTTTGTTCGCTATATTTACTTAAGGCTCTATGGTGTATATCCATTTTATCCACTGATGTACCCAACATTATTTGTTTTGGGTATGGTCGGGTACAATGAACTACGGGTCAGAAGGGATGTGGCGCTCGTTTCTCACATTTTTAAAATTTTTATAGGAAAAGTACATAGTCCAGATATACTGGGGCGAGTAGGGTTGTGTGTGCCCGATAAGTACGTGTGGCGCCGGCGCCGGCCGCGGCTGCTGACGGTGCCGCGCGCGAGGACGCGCCTGCTGAGCGAGGCGCCACTGACGCGCGCACTTCGCACTCTTAATCTCATAACGGACCACATAGACCTGTTTTGTTGTACTCTGAGTGAATTTACAAGAATAGCACTATTAATATCTTGTTATTATAGTACCTAAATTATTTTATTGTTACTGATAGCAAATTAGTATGTACCTACCTAAGTAACTAAATATTAATATTTAATCATTATTATTAAGGATTAGTTTAGTCGCTTCACTATCGCTTTGGGGTTCACCTGTAATGATAGTTTTAAGTTTGGATAAATAAATAAAATAAAAATAAAAAAATAAACTGGCCCAGCCGACCGAGAGAATAAAATCCTCTGTTCAATGCAAAACTGCTACTATCGGGTGGATGGATAAAGTTTAAAATTTAACATTATTGTTTTAAACTTATTTAACACGTGAATCGTCAAAACACTCAAAACGAATCCAATGATCTCAAACTCGATGGTTTTACTAGAAGCCATTAATGCTGATGATGATAACCAACCCAATAACCGTATCTGAATCGGTCGAACCGTTACGGAGATATATTTAGCAACATTTGAGTGCACTGCACACAAGCGTGTGTTACCAGTGATGACATATGGAACAGAAACTTGGCCTCTCACTATGACCCTCATAAGAAAGCTCAAGGTTGCACAGTGTACTATGGAAAGGGCTATGCAGTATGCTTCATTACGAAATTAAATAAGAAATGAGGAGATCCCTATGAAACGAACAAAAGTCGCTGCCATAGACCAACAGATTAGCAAGCTAAAGTGGCTGTGGGCGGGGCACATAGCCAGCAGAAATTTCGGCCCATGGGGCAGAAATGTACTAGTATATTTCTATTCTAGGATTGAAACCACGTATCTGCAAGCGCAGCATAGGACGTCCAGTGTCTACCCACACACAAAGTGGTCAGACGACCCGGCAACGGCCGCTTTCAACTCTCCAAGTTTTTGGGGAGGCCTATTTCCAGAATGTTCGTTCTCTAGCTAAAATGGTGATAATAATTGCACACAAACAAACAACCGCTCACCCTAAACGCAAACACAATCTCCGTTCAAATGTCACTTAACAGAAAGATTCCTACTCAAGCGTTTTATAACCTTTTCATGTAACTGAACATTGTATTTACCTTTGTGATGAAATAAACCTTTTATTTATTTACCGTGCGCCTAAGAATAATATTCGTCGGAGTATTTGTCTCCTATTCTCAGAGCAAGCCCATGAAATTGGAATATCGAATAATCGCTTAGTAACCAAGGGTGACGGTTTTCCTTGAAAATACAATTCGTGTACTCGAATACTTATAATATCTGTTGTTATTTCAGTGTTGAGTGGGTCTTATTTACAAACAATGTAAGGGTTTACCGTACCCGCACACCCCAATTCTTTTATGGAATTTTAACGTCAAATAAACAATTTATTTTAGCGTGTTGGGAGAGTAACTAATCTTGATATCTTTTACCAGAAGGCTATTTATGTTACAAATTTATAATTTTTATATTCAAATATCTATTATTCATATGTATGTTTATTGTTTTTGTATTACTTAGAAGAGACGATTATGGAATTCAATTGATTTCGACCCCCAATGAGCTTACTATTTTAGGCTCTCGGACATTTTTATCCAGCAGCTTTTAGAAGGTAGAAAAGTCTTGCCCACAATGCCCACGCTTGGTCTTCCAGTTCGTGGTCGCCAGTTTTCTCCCCCAACGGTTTTCAGTTCTGATCTAGCGATGGTAGCATCTCAAGCACTCATTAAACCTAGCGCTGCGACAGATGCTGTGGCCAATGATAATGACGATGATGATGATAATGATGAAGATGGTGTTTATAATTTTACTAACCATATTTGTCTCTTGTTACAGTGCATGAAAGCGTACGTTGAGTTCGAGGTGTGCAATGGCGCGTACGAAGTTTCGTGCCCGGACGCGCGGTGTCGCGTCGGGGCCGCGCTCGCGCTTGACGAAATCGGCGAGCTGGTGGAGTCTACAGTCATGGAGAAGCACCTCAAGTTCCGCCTTAATCACGGTAAATACCCTTCCTTCCTCATTATGATGAGACTTTCAGTGCAGAACTTAGTTTCCGCTGGTCTTACGCGCTATAATATGGGAATGCTTTGTTTATGTGACAGGCGATTGATTGTTGATTAATTTTAACAGAGAGCAGTAGTAGCTCAGTAGTTAAGGAATTACGAGTCTCTCTCACATCCGTGGGTCGTGAGTTCGCATCCCACAACTGCCTTTAGGTTTTTCTGAATCTTTGTACGGTGTGTGCAGTTTTCCTCACCACTGCGCAATTGAATTTATAC
The DNA here is from genome assembly GCA_950371115.1 of Anania fuscalis. Taxonomy (NCBI): domain Eukaryota; kingdom Metazoa; phylum Arthropoda; class Insecta; order Lepidoptera; family Crambidae; genus Anania; species Anania fuscalis. The sequence continues at coordinate 3,457,743 of OX493333.1, forward strand.
CAATTGCTCGGTGGTAAGGAAAACTGCACATTCAGATAACACTGAAAAATGGTCATATTCCCTTGCCTAATGGTTAGGAAGGTCAAATATCAACGTCCAAAATGTAATAACCAGCTTGCGCATCTAGGATCATAGTCAAGACTGGAAACGCGAACAGGAAACCAACGCCAACGCTAGAAAAAAAGGTTATTCGATTTTAACACTCGAAGTTAACTAAATACAATTTTCGAAATATAGCGATAATCTTAATCTAGTCATCATCATCATCATCATTTCAGCCACAGGACGTCCACTGCTGAACATAGGCCTCCCCCAGTGACTTCCAGATCGGCCGGTTGCGCGCGGCCTGAATACAGCAGCTTCCTGCAACCTTTACCAGGTCGTCTGTCCACCTTGTAGGTTGATGTCCCACGCTGCGCTTGCCGGTACTTCTTAATCTAGTATTAAGTACCGGCAATGATCGGTTGCTTAATCTAGTATTCATGCCAAATCGTAGCATTGTGGTTGCCGTGCCAAGTGGATCAATATAATGCGGTCTCAGGGCTGAGAGTTGACAACTGTCTCTAATCAGTCATCGATCGTTTAATAAAACGTGCCAGTTATTTTTCCCTGACCATAATTTATATCCCCTACGGCTTTGCATTCGTATAAAACTGACCTTAACATATTATTTGCTAATGATTCACCTGGGATTATATCTGTCGGATATAATGTGTTTTTCAAGATCATTCGAATTGGGAATACTGAATATTTAATTTATCTTTTAGGTTTATAATAAAAAAATGACCATAGATTACAGTATGGTTTATAACACAGAATAAATAATTAGTAGGAGGTATCTTTTAGGTAAAATTGTTATTTTAGTTGAACTTTTTTAACCTATCAAGCTTCAATTGCCCCACCGGTTGGAGCGCATAATAGATTTTTTATTGTGTCTCTTGACCTTGGCCTGACAGGTTAAAATAAAATTCAGTTTGAAAATGTCATGTATACGAGTTTGTTAAACTCTTTTAAAGTGCATAAGCACTAAAATGCGGCACGAACATGGATTTACGAATTGCAATGTTTGTAAGACCGAGGCCACACTGCTAGGCTAGATGCTTAGCAACTAGCAAGGCGATTGTGCCGCGCGCAGTGCGGCTGTTTCCGTATACACCGTGCCTTTTTAATTGCCCTCACAAATTTACTAATAACAAACGTGAATCATTGTCATCGACAATTAATGAAAAAAAAATAGTTCTTAACCTCAAGAAAAGGGGGTTAATTCAAGTAGGTATCTCTGTCATAATAACAATGTGAACTGCACCAAAACCATCTTAATTTAGTCGTGTATATTTAAGTACGAAATTGATAACTTTGAATAATATTTAATATTAATAAAAACTAGTACCTACATATTATTAGATGTTAATCGATGTCTAAATATGTTTGTCAATTGCTAAAAAGTCACAGCGCTTTCATACTCTTCTTTTATCTTGGCGTCTTACTAAGTTTTATTTTTAATCATCATATCAGCCTGTTGCAGTCCACTGCTGGACATAGGCCTCCCCCAAGGAGCGTCACAGCGCACGATCTCCCGCCCTTTCAGTCGCTGCCAGCCGCCTTCTTCAGGTCATCGGTCCATCTAGCCGGGGGGCGTCCTACACTACGTTTGCCTAAGCGTGGTCTCCATTCGAGAACCTTCCTGCTCCACCTCTCGTCGGTTCTGCGACAGACATGGCCAGCCCACTGCCACTTCAGCTTGCTAAATTTTTGGACAATATCAGTCACCTTATTCTTATGTCGTATGACCTCGTTCCGGATCTTATCCCTTAATGAGATCCCCAACATAGACCTTTCCATAGCACGCTGAGTGACGTGTAGTCGGTGGGCCAACTTGACTGTCATATTCCACGTTTCGGCTCCATAGGTTAAAACTGGTAGGACACATTGGTTAAACACCCGGCTCTTCAGGCACTGCGGCAGTGTCGACGTGAAGATATGACGCAATTTCCCAAATGCTGCCCAGCCAAGCTGCACTCTTCTGGCGATTTCCCGCTCGAAGTTGTCTCTACCGAGCTGTAGTACTTGTCCAAGGTAGACGTACTCTTGGACAACCTCGAGCGTAGTGCCCTCGACGGAAATTGGTTCCGGGATGACATGTTCGTTGAACATTACCTTAGTCTTGTCCAAATTCATCCCAAGCCCCACACGTCTCGAGGCAGCATTAAGACTGTGCAGCATTTTTTGCAAATCCTGCAGTGATTATTTTTTAATGGCATAATTAAATATCGTACCCGTCCAAGAACGGACACTAAGCGTCAAGCGAGACATTAGTGTGACCACGGCCTACGTGCATCTAGTGACAATAACGCGAATATTTACTGTGGCGTGAATCACCCTCCGCGCTATTTTATTAGCGCCGTCCTCGTGGTAAAAACGTTCGTGCTTCAGTGGGCATTTAGAGCGATTTAATGGACGCTTGAAAACCTAAGTGTTATAGCCTTTGATGAACGGTCGAGTTAGGAAACCTAAACTAGAAAGAATTAGTTTGTTTTTTTAATAATACGTTTCGATTACGGCTTTAGGATTAGGGCTACCATTTAATTTAATAGTGTTATTATTAAACTTAAATTATATGACAATTATGATATATTATGATGAATTTTTTGGAAACCAATTGTTATGGTCTCGAGGTTAATAAGAGTTTCTAAAAAAAGCCCATTTCAGGCCCTAAGTTACACACTTCATTCATAAGCACTATTAAAATAAGTTTTAGGTTCTTATTGACCTTTGAAATTGAATTAAAATTAATTAAAATGTGATAGAAAATAAGTTATTTTCTTTTCAATTAAAATCGTTGTGTTACACAAGGAACCAGAGATTGAATTTTTGTCAGTGGCTTGCTCGGAAACTTTAGTTAGTGACATAATGGTAATAAATCTTTCATTAAAAATACTGAGCTAAACATAATCTCGGTACCAGCGGCAGTAGAAAACACCAGTCACACCGAAATGCACCTTACAAAATACATAGTATTTGTCAGTGGAATCATTTGGTCGACGGCGTTAATGTCTGCCAACTGTATTGATTGCAACTGGTACCTATTGAAATCACATACTATTATTAATGAAAAATAGTTTCAAAGTTCTTTTTATACTATTAACCAAAAATCGTTTCGAAGTTCTTTTTATAGACTGTACTATCCTCGTCACGCACAATTTGCATGTCGTGCTCTGTTTCCCGCTAGTATATTATCTAGTGTTTCGCTTGGGTCTATCGTCCGTGCTCGCTCTACGCAAATTGTAATCACAATATGCAGTGCATAAACAGCAAAAGTGTTAAATATGCGTCTTTGACATCCAAAATTTGTCCATAGTTCTTTATTTACTTATGTACTTAAATGTTTTTTTTTTACTTTCCTGCATAATGAGATTAATGAGGTACTACTATTTTTATTTGTCCAGTATACCGAGATCCGAGAAAATTTATGAAAAGATATTTTTTTAAATTTAACAGATCTGATAGCCAACCGATATTTAAAGCAATTTGGTTTTTATAACATGGTCCTCAACAGTCAACATAAATACTGTCTAGCTAGAATGTAGATACTTACTTCTATTTTAATTTGTAAAGTAGCACGGGTCTGTGCCGTGAAATTAAAATTTCAAAATGCCTCTGTTCACTGAGCTTGGCTAACCGGCCTTGTCTTCAGTGAGAAACAACGAACGAGACTTATATTCACCAGATATTTCAGTGTTCAATTCGAAGTTTTTTTTTTTTTGCAGATTAAATATTTATTAAATTCTGTTTTTAGTATCTGTTGTTAATTTAATGAATAAAAATAATAATAAATAATACTTTAAATTAAAGTAACTAATTAAACTAATTTAACTAATTAATTCGAAGTATTAAAGCTGTAAGGTCTGGTGAAAAAGTTGTTGTCATTCAGAGACAACTAATAATGTGACATTCTTGTATGTCCGCTTTTCCGCTCGCTTTAGTAAAACAGCACATAATATTAAAATCTTGTAAAAGTAAATAGTTAACTTTAACTTAACTTTCTGAACAGAATCTTTTTTAGCACACCCCTATTGCATAATAGTCAAATCAATAAAGTAGTTTTAGAATGCGTGAGCGGGAACCTAAGCGATTTCTCCAGAAACTTATTCAGGGTGTTTAGGAAGAAAACATACTAAAAATCCTGACGTCTAGGAGGTGCGCCGGGGGGAGGGGGGGGGGGGGGATGACAAAGGTCTCAATTTTAGGTGTTTCACAACCATCTCAAAAATGGTGAGTTGTAGCGATCAATCGCACTCTATCTATACCCTCTTTTGAGTAATTTCTTGACTGAACTATAAGTTAGTTTTACCCTGCATGCATATATATGAGTCCCATATGACAACAATGTCGCAGGTGAACAAACACTACTCCAAGCCGTATATCTCCTGAAGTATGTTTCCTTTGTATCGCATCCGTCGGGAACGGTGCCGTGAAATCGACAATTTACATACGCTTTTCACTCAACGATTGTGATACAGTCAGGTGTAAAACTATGTGGCCTTTTCTCCGAATCTTATTGTTGCCTGGTAACAATAAAATTTTGTTTTCTATTGCAGTATACTATGTGGTACTATGCCTGCCTTTATAGATTTTCCCGGTTTACTTGTTTAAATGTTTTTTTTCTTTTTTTTTTAAACTTCATACGGTATATGGCGTATGTATGGCACAGCTCAGCGTAAATATGAAAATATACTTACTCCTTTGGCGCAGCGACCCAAAGTGTGTCTTGGCCTCCGACACTAGAGAACGCCATCTGATCCGGTCTTGCGCCGCCTCTGGCCAGTCCGCGACTTGTAGCTCCTGCAGATCTGATATGACGGCGTCCTTCCAGCGGTATCAGGACGTCTACTACGAAAAACGAAATCCGTCAATACGATAATCGTTTTGCGGATTGCTTACTATGAAACGTTTCGGATCCGATATCGGCGACGACGTTCGTTGTTTGACGTTTTGTATCGGAAAAAGCTACTACGAAACACCTACTGACAGACGATATTTCGTATTTTGACGTAAGGTGTTTCGTAAAGCCCTGCTCGTATCGTTTTAAGCTTAGGTTTCAGAAAATACATAAAATGTCGCGTTTTCTCCTGGCCGAAGAAGCAATTTTAGAAGAGAGGATGGAGAGAAGTCGTGAAAAGGTTTTGAGCCAAATGTAACTAATTGGAAAAGCATTTTTTAAAGACATTTGTTTTATTTTAACATTAAATAATCACAATAAATATCATAGAATCTAAAAAATATGATGTATGGATCGTTTTAAGCAGTAAAATAAAAAAGCACGTTTATTGTTGCTTTTTTTTAATGATTTCCGGTTTTTTTTCTATAAGTTCGGTAAATAGCAACTTAGTCATTCGTTCACGAAGTCATTCCGAAATGTGTCTATGGATCCGATCGAAGCATTGAAATACGATAGTGTTTCGTAGTAGGCTTATCGTTTGCGTATCGTTCGTGTTTCGTTTCGTCCGAAACATCGTATATCGTTTTTCGTAGTAGACGTCTTGGGCCGGCCGACGGGGCGGCGGCCACGAGGTATTCCAAGATACGCTGCTTTGGCGCTACGATCCCCCATTCTTTCGAGACAAATATGAAAAATGATTGATTTTAATAAGTTTTTGAGAGATTTTAGTGCATGTAGATTGTAGAGCTTTTGATAACAATGCTTTTGACAATATACTAGGATAGTTTCGGGATTGCAGCATTTATCCATTTAGGGAGGGACACACTGCAATGTATTGTAGATACTTACTGGTATGAGCAAACTGTGTAAGTAAACCGGGGCGCTACTATCGCTAATAGTATTACAAAAAATACTATTACAATATCTGCGATTTATGCAACTCATAAAAATAACCAATCCAATTACACAGCCAATAGACAATTTAATTAACCGGTTCTGTTGTTATTTTTAGCGGATCCAGTGCGATCCAGTTACAACCGGTTTTCAGATGTGTTATGAAGCGATAGGCTCGACAAAAACTCGAAGATTATAACACGGCCTTTGTGTTGTCTTCCGTTTCCTTGTCGTCGACAAGGGAATGTTCACACGGAAGAAATACATAGTAAATTTAAAATTAATCAAACTGCTGTTTTATTACTTGGAAGAAGTGAAAGAAAATTCACTTTCAATGTTTAAATGCATTCTCTGTTTTTACGCATCTAGAGTAGTACCTAGGTAGTAGGGAATCGACTATACTGATTTGTTGGTGTAATATTTTCCAACTCTACCATGAGTGTTTTAGTTTGTATATAGTTAGATTGCGTCTAGTAGATATTCTTTTTTGGTTTAAAGACCTTTGTCATGACAAAAACGAAAATCGATATGATATAGCGATTTATCGACACCCAACTGTCAAAATATAAACTTAAAAGGAAACAGCGAGCATGACTGCGACGGCCACCGGCACGGACATGCACGCTGTTTCGATAAAATTCAAGATGGTGGCTATGTATATCATATTATAACAGCTGGGTGGCGATAAATTATATCATACGATATCATATCCTGTTTTGTTGTTCATGCTTTATAATCTTCTGAGGTTCTAGAAATGTTGAATACTAAAGTTCAAATATTTGATTATTAGTAGTCAATCAATGTGTTAATTGCAACGCGAAATGTGGATATTAAATAAGTATCTAATCTATTTACATGCGACGTCCTAGACCTTTTTTCCCCAATATTTCATCAGTCCCTTAGCGGGAAGCCGGCTTCACTCATACTCATCGTATACAATATATTAACGCTGTTGCTAACGAAGTTACTGAAACACCAATTAACCACTTCCCGGCGCGTGCGCATGCGCAACCCTTACGAGAGAGCAACGGTCGGCCCTGACTGCGGCCTCCTTCTGAGTGCACGCTTGTGCACTGGCGCGCTTGCGTGTTTCGGTTCGCCTATGTTTATTGGTTTAACCTTTAGTTTGACCGTGTGCAGAATAAAATGTATTTACAAAGCAAGCTTGAACCTAAAAAATACTGAAACTTAATTAAACTAACTTGGACTAAGCATTTCGCTTCGAATTCCTTTCAATAATATAATTCTAACAATAGGTGTAAAAACACACCTCTATATTTTTATATGTAAGGGCCAGGGACTCGTCAAAACAAATAAAATGAGCACTAAGTCTCAAAGGATTTACTAGTAGCCATTAAAGACCAATATTACCACATCAACAGATCAGCTTGATGGATGGTATCAGATTATTATAATTGTCATTTGTCATAGTGACACAGTTAGAAGTAGGTTAAAAATGACTCCAGGATTTGAGTACATAGTTACTTACATAGCTTTTACTTAGTACTTGTTCTTACAAGTAACAAAACATGCACAAACAAAAAAACAGTTGAACCACCAAGTGATATCTTGTCACAAAATAACACTTGGTGGTTCGACTGTGTTTGAATCTTGTAAGAAGAACCTTGTGAGAAGAAGGAGATTCTTCTTCTTCTTACAAGATTCTTGTGTCACGATAATCTCTCTCCACACATGTACATACAGTGTGTGGCCTAGAACCGGAGATAATATTAAAAACAGAGAAGGTCACCAGTAATTTAATTATTATGGTCCTACTAATTGAAATCAAAACTTTACTTTTTGATTTTTTCTAACAAACTTAATCGTAAATTCAATGTATGTATTGCAAACAATGCAATAGTTCCGCTCACTTCCGATTCAGTTCATTCTGTATCGTACTTATTCGGAAATTAAATACGTGGAACGTCTCTTTGAAAATTTATGGTACCACGATTTTGACAACGTTTGCGATAATATCGTTTTGCAATAATACACTGATTTTGAATCGTAACTTTCAATTCTTATTGTGTGTAATGCATGCTGGAATCTTTTCAGAAAAATACAAATTCTCTAGACTCTAGAGAGTCTCGGTTTTCAATATTATCCCCAGTTCTAGGCCACACACTGAGCAGATAATACTAATTCCAATTGTCTCTCCTTACAGAGGTGGCGATGGACTCCGGACGAGCTTTCTGCCCGCGCGTCGGCTGCGACACGGTGGTGTCGGTCCGGCCGGCCAATCCTGCGCACTGTCCCACGTGCCGGCACGACTTCTGTTCCCTGTGTAATCAGGAGGTTAGTATGTTGGATCAGTCTTTAAGTGAAACGGGAAGTGCGACACTTAATCTTTACTATCTATCCATCAGCCGAAAGACGTCCACTGCTGGACATAGGCCTCCCCCAAGGATTTCCACAAAGATCGAAGCGTAATCTTTAAATCATTTCAATATTATATTGTAATTATTTATTCTAGACAAAAGACTACCTCTCTATAAACTTAGCCTCCAACACCAGTGACTACTTGAAATCGCTTTCTTGCGCACCAATGCTCTCCACTCCACATAGTTTTCCACCTTCCGGATTGGCGTCTGTAAGTTCACGGCATCGATCCGTCAGGTAGGTGATCTTCCACTGCTCCTTTTTCCTTCCACGTGGCCAACCACAATCAGCTTTTCCAAGCTATCTTGCGTCTGGCTACGTGACCGAAGTACTGCAGTATCCGCTGGAGGTCAAATAAGCGGCAATTGATCTGTTTTCTTCTCTCAAGCAAAGAAATATAGAAAAGATCAGGCTTAAATAGATTATTGAGATGCGCCCTTCGGTATGGCAGGCGTCCTGTTTTTCATCAATATCCCAGCAACCAGTTCATCATGTTCCTTTTCAAAGACCCGGTTTAGTCTCGATCTTATAGGCAATAGTCCTTGCATCTAGCGGGTACTGCCTCTGGCTGTTCTTCTCAATAGTGCATAAAGATTATTACAGATATTGTAGCCGATTCCCGCAGGAGAGATAATATTTAAAAATATTAAAATATTTATTTAAGAAAATTGTTACATGCTTAGATTATCACAGCGGCCTCACCCCTAAGCGTAGCATGTATCGTAGTTGCCAGAAAACAATTATGTACTAGACAAATTACAATAGGCGGCCGAACGGGCCGAACGGTTTATACACAATTATTTACATAATATAAATTAGTTAGAAAGTGCCATAGGACGTAAGTAGCCCTAGGACGTCCACTGCTGAACATAGGTCTCCCCGACCGAATGACTTCCAGATTGGCCGGTTAGAGAAGTGGCCTGCATCCAGCTGCTTCTGGCAACCTTTACCGGTTCGTCTGTCCACCTTGCGGGTGGACGTCCTACCCTACAAATTGCACATCTTTAGATACTGGATGTAGCGAGAAGGGTGTACCAGCTATAATAAATACCTATGAATTTGATCTACATGTATGGCCAGCGAAAAAAAACGGAAAATAAGTTGTTTTGAATACTAACTAAGGATCAAGGTTACCTCCGTAATAAATGAATAGGACATAGGTATTTTAGTTAGTAATTTAGAAATGCACGAAAATTCCTAATTAAACCCTTATTTAGTCAAGCGTTTTATCTTTACTGTTGTCTTTTATTTACGCGAACACGATACATTTAAATGAAACTACTTTTACGGATTATTTCGCGATTTATTAACATTTTATTTAACCTGACGTTTCGAACACTTTACAGCGTTCGTGGTCACAGGTAGACTAAGGCGTTATTCGTCTTTACAATATTTTGAAAAAATATAAACTACCGTCACTCAGTTAATATTAATTTGTGTTCCTATCTACGCAAAAGGACGTTTTATCTTTGCTATATTTGTTGTTTATTGAACTAGCTGTTCCCTGTGGCACTATTTTATTGATAATTTATGCAGTAGTTACTTTGATCCACCCGGACCCGGACGTGAACAATGTGAGCATTGCAAACATATTTGATTAATCGCTTTGCAATACTGTTGTAATTTCTTTGGCATCTTTATCGGTTTATGCAAATAAGTTAAAATTTGCGTTAAACTTGTTGTATTTCTATCAACTATGTACCTATTTTGATAAATATATGAAATCAACTTTGGAAATTACTCGTTCCTTTTGTAATTTATACTCAAGTCAAGAGTGGTACATTACAATTTCTAAATTCAGAGTTCGTTTTTAACTAGTACCTACCTATTTATTTATTAAGAAATTAAATATTAAAAAAAATAGGATAACATCTCTTAACACCGTCAACGCCACGCGGCTCACTGACCCCCAAACAATAGATTTATATTTGTGCCTAGTTTTTAGGCAAATATTTTTGGCAATTGGCATGATTGATTTGATTATGACCTGATTGGCCTTAAACGCAAAAGCCTCTGATAATATTAAATATCGGGTACATCATCAACTCAATGACGTACTTCGATACCATTGCATCATAAGCAACGTATCCGCAACGTAACGTAACGAGCACCGTCACGTCACCTCTTTCTCATCTCTGAGGTTCCGGGTTCGATTCTCGGTCGGGTCGATGTAAAAACGAATTTGTCTATTTATGTTACCGTTCTTGTTTCAGATTTCTATAACCCACTGATTTAGCTACTTACCTTAGGATCAGAGCAATGTATGTGATGTCGTCCAATATTTATATCTGTACTTTCAATCTCGGAATTTAACTCTCAGGAGAAGTCGCGTGGAAAAGCTAGTGAAATGGTACTTTGCGTGTTTTATCTCTCCTAAGCCTTTGAAAGCGAAAAGTTGTGACAAAGGAACCGCAGTAGTCGTGCACAGACGGACAGATATACTTGCCATTGTCGGCTGCTGGGGTTTAATCGGGTTTGGGGAGGCCTTTGTCTTAAGAGTTCAAAAGGAAATGTTGCTTGATTGTTGGATTTGTCCACTGTGCCTGTTTTAAGACTTTTGATCTACATAAGGGGTCATGCAGCCTAAATAATTTTATAGTTAAACTTATAAATAGCGACTGGCGCTACTTAAATATAACTTATCAGTTTACTATTTTTTTAGGGGGTGATTCTTCTGCTCAAATACAACAACTTTTTCTACGGGACCAACTTCGAAATCACAAAAAAAACATCTCTCTATACAAACTGATGTCAGCTGGTCTGCGGTTTTTTAAGGAAAAGTGTTTTTTTTTGGGATTACTAAGTTGTTCCCATAGAAAAAGTTGTGTTGTGTTTGAGCAGTGGAATCACCCCTTAGAAAATTGTCAACTGATAAATTTACACCTATAGTAGGCCCATAATACTGATGGTAAGAGAGTCACGTCGCTATAAGTGCAGAGCGACTGAGAACTGTAGCGGATTCTGCTACCTCTGTAAATATTGATTTTATCTAGTCCCAAACCAAGCAGACCTTTGACACTACCTACCTCTAGAAAACGGGTAAACATACGTAAATACATTTATAGACAGCAATATCTTAGTTAAAATACTCTTGCTCATCACACAAACATTTTCCAGCTGCGGTATTCAAACTAGCAACCGCTTGGCTGTGTAGTCCAAAACTTGAATCTCTTAACTAGAAGGTGGTCATACAGTCAAGGTTAGATAGTATCTGTCTGAACTGCATACTCGGTATGCACAACCGTTGCACGCAGTTCGGTACAAGTATCGAAATTAATCTACTTGAAACATGAAAAGATAAACGCGTTTAAAATAAGAACCTCCGCCTTTTTAAAAGTCCATTGAACATTGTTTTATAACTTGGTTGACTAATAGTTAACACCAATAAGGCCAGTTAAGTTTAAATTATTAAATAGGCATTAACATTAAATTGGTGATTTATTCTGTAGTCATGGTTCAAACCTACTGTATTGTGTATTTATTGGAATAATTATAACGTTAAAATATATCTAGAATAGGTTTTAAAACAAATTAAAACTACGCGAGAAATTTGTTTTATCTTCGGCAGTGCGCGCTCGGATGTGGTTTCAACGGAAATAAAAAATACATTTACATTTTCTATGTAAAATCCGACGTCTGTTACTTTTTCAGTGGAACTTTTAAAATGTTTTTTATTTTTGTTTCTTGTTTATCTGAGAATAATCGAAAGCCTTTGTTTTGTATTTTTAAACATAATTTAACTATCCCTTTTTAGGGTTCCTATTACGAAGGCTCCGCTGTCCGTCTGTCTGTCTGTCTGTCCTTCAGCCACCAGGCTGTATCTCATGAACCATGATAGTTAGACAGTGAAATTCACAGATGATGTATTTCTGTTGCAGCTATAACAAAAAATACTAAAAAACAGAATACAATAAAATTTTAAGGGGGCTCCGATACAACAAACGTGATTTTTTGCCGTTTTTATTAATGGTACCATTCGTGCGCGAGGCCGACTCGCACTTGGCCGGTTTTTTTTAACTTCCTTTGACGGTGTGAATTTTATTTACTCAAAAACAATAGCTTTCTTTATCGAACCAACATTATTTGAGTCTCTATTTACTACTATACTAAATATCCGCTCACATAGAAAAAGCATTTATAATTTGAACGTCACATACATCACAAATTACGTGTAGCGGCGGCGCGCTAGACAGATAGGCCACTCGGAACTAAGCTTCAAAATCGTTACGCACAAATTGACAATTGCGTTTATATAGAATCTCGGACGATCTGGGGCAGTACTACAGCAGACTGTCACTCACGACAGTTTACTACGCTTTGATAATTGTTATGCGAAAAATAGATTTAAGCGTTTTTATTAGGTACTGCTGCAGTGTGTTTGGATGTTTGAATACAACACAAAATTGTGATTACACGTTCTTTAAATTTCCAAAATAATATTAAAAGGTATATAAAACTAGGTCTAGGTTTTCTCTTGTAAGTAAAGTAAGTAAGTAGTAAAAGTAAAGATAAGTTTTTATAGCGATCAATCATTCATTTCATAACATTACACATTCAGCAGGAATGAGCTTTTAAATTTTACTTAAATCGTCATTGGTTTAACACTACAGTTTTAGGTAAGCGTTGAATAAAAGATTATAGACGTATTAAATTATTTATTGATTTTTTTTACATTGTCGTTGCTAGGATAAATACGCCACCTAGAAATGTCAGTATATGTCATAACAGTACCTAAGTAATGAAGTTAGTACGTATATTTTCTAACAACGCGCAGCTGCCATGCCGCCGCTGTTAAAAACGACAGTAATTGAAGAAGCCAAGTTGGGGAGAGTAATTATTGCTCTGTCTTCCCATTTAGGCCTGGACGTATGATAAGATGAATGAATAAACTAATCGTTGTATCGGTGTAATAAGGCACACTTATTTATTTCAAAAATCAGAATAGCAACCCTAGGCAGTCAGCCCAATTTGGGCAGTTGTTTTCGAGAACGGCGGGAGTGGACCTTCTGTATTTTTTCTATTTTGTGCATACATATAACAAAAACCGTTATATGAGTTTTATGGGAAGGACTTTCTTTATTTTGTTGAAGTTTTCGTATTGGTCCCATAGTGAGAGCTGTCTTATTTTAGCAGTTAAATCCCCCCTTTAATAAAGTTAATCCCCCCTTTAATAAAGTTAACGAATAAATATAATCATAAATAATGAGTTTTATAGAAATTGATGTTCCTTGTTCTAATCGCAAAACAATATTAACTTTGTAAGTAATTAACAATCGGTACCGGAACAAAGCCCGAAGTTAGTTTAGTATAAACCTATTAAACCATACCCTTTTCATAGTTGGTAGTAACCCATGTAAAGGCTCAGAAATAGGAGTTAAACGATTAACTTAGGTTTTCAGCTAAATAAATACACATAAGTATTTAGAAATTCCGTCTGTTTAAGAATAATAATACATTAATTTGCATTAAACAGAGTACAGGCTATTACTCGTATTATCTTGACATATTTTGTGTGTCGTTGTTGTTTCTGATTTCTATAACACAAGTGCTTCAAGCTACTTACCTTAGGAATTTAGGATCAGAGTAATGGATGTGATGTTGTCCAATTTTTTATTTATTTGTCTAGACTACATGTCACTCAGCGAGCTATCTAAAGGTCGATGCTTGGGATTTCGTTAAAGGATAAAATCCGAAATGAGATCATCAGGCAGAGGACTAAAGTAACGGACATAGTTCAAAAATGTAGCAAGCTTAAGGGGCAGTGGGCTGGCCACATCTGTCGCAGAACCGATGAAAGGTGGAGTAAACGGGTTCTCGAGTGGAGACCACGCCTAGGCAAACGTAGTGTAGGACGACCCCCAGCTCGATGGACCGACGACCTTAGGAAGATGGCTGGCAGTGGATGGATGAAAAAAGCGGGAGATCGTGCTCTTTAGCGCTCTTTGAGGCCTACGTCCAGCAGTGGACTGCAATAGGCTGACATGATGACATGATGATGTCTAGATAAGTAAATACTTTGTTACTCTAAATTTACAAAATGCAATATATTTTAAAATACACCGGTGTATGCTAACATGCTAGATCGTTTGATATCAACTCCTTCAATTTGAAAAATAGGGGAACTATTAACATTTTAGACCATGGCTACGCGTCTGGAATTATCCGAATGTGCAGACTTTACCTACAAAGCTAACTGGCGAATGTCCTATATTAATTTATTTTATGCCTTACATCGGAAAATTTCAATTACACCTAGACGACGTGATTACTCGTACACAAAGACGGGTTTTTTTATGATGTTTATATGTATGGTTATCATATTTATTATACTTATTTACGATTCCTATGGGATTTGTACACAAAAACGGGTTTTTTTTTATGATGTTTATATGTATGGTTATCATATTTATTATACTTACTTACGATTCCTATGGGATTTGTGGTAAGCTACGCTTTTTTGTATATTTAGAGGTAACAAATAAACGATCCAGTCCTCTCCTTTTTTCGTATAAATCACATAATTCTTCCAGTTACATGACTTGGAACCATAAATCAAAGCATATAATTAACGAAAATGTGAGCCTCCCTTATTCCAAAACTGGGTCATATGGGGCCACAATGACTTTTTAACAATCCACACGTTCGATTCAGTAACATTATTATGATTTATGTCAACGGTATACAGAGTAGAAGTTGGCGAAATGCCAGGCGTAGCGCTACCAGCCTTCGAACGGGTTAACATTTAAGGGGAAAGTTAGAAGTTCTGCGTTATGTTTTATTTATTTTTTGCCGTGCAGCTTTAGAATAGTCTGTTGTTTTTTTATTTATTTAAAAATGTTTTTGATGGCCAGTTAGAATTGAATATTTTTTTAAAAATGGCAAGACGTTCTTTTTTCAAACTGCGAATGCTGCAATGCGTAAATATTACTGACCTCTTTTAAACTTAAAAAAAAAAAGCGCTAGAGCATTTCTATTCATGGAACAAAACCAACTGTGGTATAAACTATACCACAGATTTCTTTTTTTTTTTCGACATCGAGTAAGAAATTAATTTAACATCCTTCGCTCCTTTTAAGCTAGGTGTTAAACTAGATTTATTAAGTAGCCAAAGATACACACAGTTTGTTTTAATTTTCTTTGCAAATCCAAAACTTTTCCACCGTCAAACTTCTTAACCCCAAAACTGCAGCCGTCCTTTTTGCCTGTTCGGGGCTGGGAACTGTGTCGACCGACACAATGCACTCTCCACTCAGCGGAGTGCCCATTCAAGTGAAACGCTGTGTAGCGGATAGTTTTTTATTCGCTAAGAAATAACAGCTATTGTCTAAAGGCCAGGGAAAGGGTACGGAGCTAGAATATAGTTTTAGTAAATTACTTGTTAGAAGGTCAGGCATAGTTCAATGTCGAAACGTGACTAAAGTTGTGCCTTAGTTACTTTGATTATATACATGTCTAGATTGCTTGTTTGAGTGTCATAAACGTCAAAAAATATATAAGCCAACTGTTGGCGTCATAGTTTGTTTCGCCCGCTCAGTGGCGCGCTTGTTACCGTAGCAACCCATAATTGTTTCCATAGTAACCATAGTTGTTACTCACTCAAATCTGGCCTGTTCTTTTGCTCACAACTGTGCAGCACCACACTCTATCTAGACATGTTTATAATCCAAGCTTAGTTACTACTTATAAATTAGAATTATAGGTTATCATTTATTAAATATGCACTAGTGCCAGAATACTACTGTAACTATGGTATTTAATAGAATATTTAAAAAAAAAACGTTTTTTCAGAATCATTTTTTTTCTGTGATATTTTCCATTCGCTTAATAGGACTATAATAAACATAATAAATCGAAAAATAACCGGTCTATCCGTTCTCAAATGATGCATTTAAAAAACGAAACAACGTTTCTTAGTATTATTATGCCGTCAATCAATCCTAGCTGAAATCACACGGTTAATTAGATCAAGGCATTGCTACTGCAATATTTTAATAACTGGTCATCATTACCAATTATGACTTGTGGTATTGTTATTTGTTAATTATTATGGACTTCATAATAAATACATACTATCTGTATAATATCTACGAGTACTTAGGAAAATAATAAAGCGTAACTAATCTAATAAAAATACTAGAAGTAATAAAATAAATACAGGTTCTTATTCTATAAACAATCCATAAAAATATTATTAAGGTTACGAACAATGCATTCGTATAAATTAATTATGGCAACACATAACAAAGATTGTAATTGTGATTCCATAATGTATAAAGTGTTTATGTTATAATTTATTGATTGGACTAACTTACCTAGTGACGTCCAATCCTAATTATGTGAAGTAATCTCGTCCTCGTTTTGTACTATGTAGTAGGCACCTTTGTGTAACTACGCGATCTACAATGTTTAAAGTATAGCGCCTTAGAGCGCTATTTATACTGAAAAAATAAAAAACACAACCAATGGCATCCTGTCCCTGGTGTCACGTTTGACATCTGTCAATCTTAATGTCATTATTTCAAAGAATAGGTACACAACTTTCAACATCAAAAAAGGGGTTATAAAAGCGTATACATATATTAAGGACTATATATATAATTATATATACATTCGTATATATATATTTCTAAAAAACCTAGAAACAGGGCTGGGCTGGGATTAGAACGAGGATGAGATTACTTCACATAATTAGGATTGGACGTCACTAGGTAAGTTAGTCCAATCAATAAATTATGTTCCATAATCTCGTCCTCGTTTTGTACTATGTAGATGTTCAAAGAGGAAAGTTGTGTTGCAAAATCAATAAATCATTTATTATGATCACATACCTAATGATTTGCTGAAGTTTGAGATGTAAAAATTTTTAGGTGTTATTTTATGAAGTATCTGTTAGTAAGTAGATACTTCAAATTTTTTCTAACGCGGGTGTAGTTGTTTGATTCATCATTGGAATTAATCAATTAACTCTGAATATCAAAACATCTTCAGATCTATACAACCCTGTATGATAATATAACTTTGCATGATGTAACCACCATGTATAATGGTGCAACCCTGTATGATAATACAACCTTGTATTATGTTACAATCCTGTATGCTGGGACAACCCTGTATAGTGGTACAACCCTGTATGTCGGTGCAACCCTGTATGACGGTGCAACCCTGTATGATGGTACAATCCTGTTTGATGGTACCACCCTGTATGGAGGTACAGCCCCGTATGATAATACAACTCTGTATATTGATGCAGTCAACTGATGACACCGACGACCGTTGTACCATACTTACAGGTGAACCAAGAAGAAGAAGCAAATCACTCATAAACTCGAAAAAAGTAATCTAAATGGAAATGGGAAATGAAACTGACGCAATAGCGATTTTCGCAATAGAAATTATTAATGCATAAACTAAAGTTCACACAAACGGAGTCGCGGGCATCAGCTTGCTTAATGTTATCATGAAAACAAGAAAATGATTTAAGCTAAACCTAGTCTCATTTATCTAAAAGAATGTACATACTTAGTAAATGGGTAGGTATTTAAAAAGGTAACTTTACCCCAGTACAAGTGGTATATGGTAATAATTTTATAAAAATGATTATTTTATTATATTCAAATAGAAATCTTGGTAAATAACTTTAATGAACCATCTGTTCAATGTAAAGTAAACAGCACGTTTAAAGTTACCACCCAATAAGTTAAAAGTTCTTTAACAGATTTTTAACTTTAAGCCTGACTTGTAGAAATCATTTTCAATTGATAAAAACGATGATTTGTGGTAGGTCGACGAGCTGTTGTCTGTACTTATCAATGGTTCAAAATAAATCAATATTAGTGTTTAATATGGCAAATACTTCGTTACCTATGTGTTATTAAATAAAACTAATAGTAATACTGCAAGTATTGATTCAGTCGGAGAGGGATTCACATACATATTTACTGGCAAGGAATAACCCACCGATTCCGCGTAGACTGAGATTAGTTTCCTTTAGTTACCAAGGGTTTCAACATTATTATAGTTAATGAGATTAATTTTTGATTAATCTTGTTAGAAAACCATTGATAGAAAACAAATTAATAATATACAACTGGAAATCAGTGTGAAACTCCTGCACTGTATGTGGATCTCCAGGGGGGAAATAATAGGTTACTGAAACAACACAGTTTCTGAAACCTAATAAGAGAAAGATTCAACACTTAACTGATCAATGTTTGTTCAACTGATAAAATAAAAAATAAAAACTTACCAATAAGTCTCATCTAATAAGATAGAAAAAATATTCAAACTTGAATTTTTCTGTGGTCCAGACATCAGTTTGGTACCCTGACAGCCTCAATCCAATAACGAGGAGTGTGAACATATTTGTCAACTACTGCCAGCTGTCACCAATGCCTTGATTGCCAATTGTATTCGGTTTATTTCCAAATTTTCAGTTAAAATTTTCATTTTATATTAATCATCTCCATATACATGCTACATGTAGGTTCTCTTAAGTTTGGAGCTTAATCATAGCTTGTAGTTTTTATGAAACATAATTAGTAGGTATTATATTAAGACAATTATAACTTGTTTGGGATGTTTTATGTTCTATTTACAAAATCTGAACTGATCTAAAAATGTTTCTTAGTCTTCCATGGTCTACTCAACTGTAAAATAAAATTATTTGTTACAAAACCATATGACAAGTGTATAAGGGTCATATAATGGTATTACAAAAACTGAACTGATTTAAAAATGTTTCTTAGTCTTCCATGGTCTATTTAACTGTAAAATAAAATTATTTGTTACAAAACCATATAACAAGTGTAAAGGGTCATATAGTGTATCATTTTTGTAAATGCCTATTAATAAGGCTTCATAAATCTTGCCATGGATTTTTGACTGACTCTAAAAATTTTGGAATACAGTGATTAGTGTTTATAAAATGCTTTTTACAATGGTTACATTATATTATTGCCAAAAAGTAAATAAACCTTTTATTTGTAACCAATAAGATGAGTGTGCCTTTCTCTTGAATTGTACACACTTGATGAAGGCAAGTAGCCTAGCCTTGACTTTCAGCCAGACTATTAGAATAGGTATTATTAAGTGCATTTATAAGTTATTATGAAAACTTAGAATTTTGTTTAGGACTTAATGTATTAGATTTAATGTAAGTCTAAAAAAGGGATTTCACATAACTTATGAAACATAGGAAACAATAACACAAATATGCACTAGTTAACAGACCAATTGTAATGGTCTTCAAGCAAGGACCTAGCATTCCCATGTTACAAGGTACAAGATTATGCATATGACCAAGGGCAGTATCCCCGACCCCATTGGGAATCAAACCTTGTAACTTCCAATGTTAAACCACTACACCAATCTGGTAAACAGAATATCCTTTGATTACAGATATTATTTAGTGATTGCAAGTTATGTTTATTTATTTATTCAAACTTACAATTTTATGAAAGAAAAAAATAATAATATTAAAACACAAAACTGTGGTTTAGATTTTAAGTATGTGTATGCCAACTATTATAAACTGGCTATGCTTTATA